>VZRE01001449.1:36223-92206 GCA_013396775.1 Cephalopterus ornatus
AAAAAAAATTCTCCTTTATCCATATATGTGTGTGTTGTCTATGTGGATTGTAAACTTTTTGAGACAAGGCTTTTTGTTTTAATAAAAATTGCATAGCACAAAGCATTTTTGGGATAAAACACAAATTGAGGAAAGAATAACCAAAAAGAGCTTCAGTACAGTAGTATCTTCTGCTGGTGAAGATACTTATTTTTCTTTCTACAGGTAGCACTGAATTAATCCCAAGCAGTATTTTGCCATGTGTGTTTTAGCCCAAACTTTATTTTTGCAACAAAGGCAGACAGAAAGTAGGTTACAGTCTTTTAGCTTATAGGAAGGTCTAGCCAGCAATAGGAGTTACGGCGTTGATAGGACTCTGCATTGCACTTCCTTGTTCAGCTGATGCAGGACATTGCTTGACTGTAGATGATGTGAGATTGATTGGTTTGTGAAAAGCAGCAAGCAGTAATCATATGGCTATTGCAGGAAGTCATCAATTCATCTATTGTATAGATTTGCAGAGTCAAAGAGAGAACAGTGTAAGAAGAAGGAAAGGTGGATGTCTGCTTGCTGCTGAATAAGCCCAAAGAGAAGTTTCTTACCCTTGCATTGAAAACTGTCTTACCTCTGATGCTGTATCTGGTGTTGCTAATTAGAGCTGCTTTACTGCAGTCTTGTCATACTTTTTCTCTATGTTTACATTGTAAATACCTTAAAAACAGCATATTGGAAATTAAAGGTTTTTTTTATAGTTTGTGCCTGTTACTTCAATTGTGGTACAATTAATCCTACCTCAGAACTAGGCAGGAGGACCCTACAGGGGATGTGTGGCTTAGCATTTTTGTCCTCATATGTTTGACCTTGTGTCCTTTTAAGCGTGCGTAGCAAGAGAAGAGACTGAAGTGTAAGTTGTGCTTGAAAGATTTCTGTCCTCATTTGCGTTTCCAGTCAGGCAAAATTCTTCTGGATGACTGTGTTCTGCCCTCGGGGAACACACAAGAGGGCAACGCGCTTTGTTCCTGGAGGAGGGAAACAGTTATCCTTGGCAGATATGGGGAAGGGAGGGTGCCTGGCCCTGTCGACTGAGAAAGAGCACTACAGTTGATCTGTCTCCATGATGGAAAAAGAAGGCATATGCCCGGTGGGCTCCAGGAATTGCCCAACTCCTGGGAGAAGGTTACCACATCTCTCTGTTCTCATTTTACTGTTTAATACCTTCATTCAGAGCTTATCTGCACTGAGCTAAGAGAAATTAAGTAACAAGTCAGCTTTATTAAAATGTACATTAAAAGATATATTCCAAGTTTAGTCATCCTTTGACCGTCAAGTGCTGTTTTTTATTTATGTGAAGCACTAGCAATCTTCTTTAAGCTGTCCAAAAAAGGAGGGAAGATACAATCTGTCCCCATGAGCTTGCAGCAGAAATAATATTCTCAGCTTTTGGGGAACATAAGGGTGTGTAAATAAGGGGAGGAATCTGTTCTGGTTTAAGGAAAGCCAGATCTGTTCTTGCATTAGGAAAGCCAAGTCCTTTTATGAGAGAGAGACCCTGTATGTAAGTGCTGGGAAGGAATTGTGGGGAGCTCCTTAGGATTCAGAAAGGAATACCAGCTTTCCTTGCAGACTTTATCCTGGAGGCATCAGAGTTTTCAGTTCCACAAATTTCTTCCATTCTTTATAAAATCAGTTTATTGTGGAGCATTGCCAGTTTACAACTTCATCTTGCTGGTCATAGGTTTGTGTTGCCCTTCCTGTCTGTGTGCTCCTCCATGCAGATCCTGTGCAGGTTATTTCTTCCTGCCTGGGACAGTCAGTAATACTTTTAAGGATGCCAGGGAAAAAAGGTATGGTAATTTTTTGAGGGAGTAGTGGTGTTGTGGTAGCCACCAGTATTCAAAGAGGTAAATTATTAATGAATTCCCACCTTTTTTCTCCAGTGCTTTAAATATGTGAGAACATACTCAATATTTATATGTTGTGGTTTTTTTAAACAAAATTTTCTTCAGCATGTTCTCAGACAGCCATGTGTTCCAGAGCTGGACATATTTCTAACTTCGCTTGCAGTAAGTAAAGCTTACTGGTAAGTGAACTAAATAAAGGTCTTTCTCCTCTCTGAAATTTTTGTAAAAGCGTGGAGAAGCTCTAGGCAGTTCGTCTCATCAAGGTACCTCAATGGTTGGTGTCTAGGAAAAGCTCTTGCTTACTACGCTGAGGTAATGCAGGTATCGGGTAACAGGGTCACTCAGAGCTTCCAGTAAAGATTTTGCAGGTTAAGTTCTTTATTTCGAAGTCACGTTTTTCCATCAGAAGAGGGGAAATGCCTGAAAGTATGTTCTTCAGATCTCTTTCTTGCAGCAAGTCCTTGAGAGAAGTCTTCAAAAAACCCTGTATTTATTGAGCCACCACAGTACACTCTTTAGGCATAATTGGTCCTGTTCTTCAGGATACCAGAAATTATCAATATGTATGGACATAAACACTGCAAAATTGACTTTTTCACAAGCACATGTTGCAAATATGAGTATTCACGTGTCAAGAATGTCTTTTACTTCAAGCTAGTGTAGTGATGTTTACCACAGAAGAATAATTCTCTTTTGAATTGCTCACAGGAAAATTTTAACTAGAAGAAATAGTGTATAATATGATCAAGATCATCTGATTTGCTTTCTCTAAGAAAGCAAAAATTCAAACCAAAAGAAGAATTTCTTCTTTTTAAAGATTAGGTGTAACATATTTCACAGGAAATTTGGATGTGGTTATTTCCATTTCCTAACATTAGATGGGAGACTTTGCCCAAAACCCATATAAAGTTAGCAGAATTTAACTGAGTCTTCATCTAAGTATGCATACTTCTATGAGGATGAAAGTATTAAATATATACAGTTCTCTGTAACTGGAAGGCTTATAAATACGTAGAACAGCATCATTCATGATTGTAAAAGCTGTGGAGCAGCTACAGGACTTTTTGAAGTCTGGAGGGAATCAGTACTCCACAGTCTAGCAGATGTCAGTGTCAGCATTTTCACTGGCATAAACAAAAACAAGCCAATGCCCTTTACTTATAACTGCTGTGTGACTGTGCTGCAGGCTGGAGACTCACTGCTCTGTGGTGCAGGGAAGCACAGTCTGTAAGACATCATTCACACATGTGGGCAAGGCTTGACAGGGGCTTGCAGGATTGGAGTCCAGTTGAAAACATCACACCTTCATGTCTACCTGCATCTCTTCAGTCTTTTCTGTTGGGGTCAGCACAGTCCATGCATATAGCCTTAAGTTTCATTGAAGAATAATTTGACTACCGTCTTTTGTGCATTTTTTCCATTCCAAATGCTGGCACGAATTTGGGTGTTGACTGTAGATCAGCTCCTGGCAGCTTTATGTCCACATCGTGGAGGCCAACTTAGAGTTAGAGGAAACTCTCTGCAGCATTTGATATAAATCACATAAGCAGTAGAAGTGCAGAATAAGAAATAACAGCAGCAGTTTGTCAGCTATGCAGTCTTCTTCCTGGTTCCTGCAGCAGGAATTTCTGTTCTATCAGGCAAGCTTGGAAGGATTCTTTTGGGTTCAAAAACACCTGGCAGACTTGTTAAAAACCCTTAGATGTCTGTGACTACCAATCAAGCAGTTTTGCTGAATTCACTAGATGCAGTCAGCTAATGAATCATTGCTTTTCCTGTGTCACCCACCATTATGGTATGAAGCTGCAGGATGTGGGAGAGAGGAGGAGGAGGTTTGGGAATAAGTCTTTGGTTGTCTGAGAAAGCCTTAGTATTTTGATTAGAGTCAAACTTTCTTCAACGAACCCCAGAGCAAGAGTCTTCCTGTCCTGATGCTGGTGGATGTTATTTCATTGCTGGGATGATGCCTGCATTTCTGTTTGTTGCACACAGAATAGGTTTTTTCAACACCATAAAATTATCTGGAATATTAGAAGTGATGTTTCCAGGTTCAGTCATTAGCTGTGTGCTGGTGCCATGAAAATGATTTCTCTTGCTGTGTATCTCATTATTAGTAGTGGAAACCTGAATTCAGCCAGTCATTCCTAAAATAGCCATAGGAAGCACAAGCAATATAGAAACATCTTTGTCTTGCTTCGGGGTTTTAGGCTGCATAGCTGAGCTTGCCCTGGTGTGGGACCTGGAAACAGGCTGCTGTCTCATCTGTGTGACAGTCTGGATTGTCCTTTGCAAAACCCTGCACGTGGTATCGAAAAGGCAGAGATTATTTCCCACAGAAGAAAAGAATGACTTTGCCTTGCTCTAGCAATGAGCCGGAGAACAGATTAGAGGCTTTTCCTATCTGCAAGGAAGTTCATCCATCATGCCCCATTCAGGCAGTCATACTCATGGGCTTGTTCTCTTTTGCTACAGTGAACCTTTTTCTCCACAGCTTGTCTAAAGAAGTAAAGCAAATAAGAACAGAACTACTGCTTTTGTAATTTGTACTACAGGCACTTGTCAATACTGCTTTGACTTCCTTTTCTATGCTGCTCTAATTCCCTCATGCTGTGGTAAGAAGCAGGTGTGAACAAACGTGTAAGGACGCTTGTATTCTTCCGTATGTGGGTGAATGTGTGTCAGGAGAAGGGAGTAGTGTATTTATGTGGTGCAGGGGCTCATCGCTAACTGTAATCTCTTTTCTTATTTTTTCTGACCCACACCACCTCAATTATAAGTTTGCCCATGCAATCACATCAGGTACTCCATGCTTCCTCTCAGTAATTAAATTTATCTTGCACTGTTCTGTTAGTTACAGGAATTGTGATTTTTATATTCAGAGGTTAATTGATTATATCTGCATATAGTATTTTCCCTTAAAAGACACTGAATTACAATAATTAATCTTATGTCCAGGTTAACAGTATTATTTCTCTCAGCAGTATCCTGGAAATAGGATTTTTCTTAGGTATCTGTTGACTTCTTGCTAAGTCTTCTATCTTCTTCATAACTCTGAAGTGGTGGAATGAAGAACAGAGTGAAAAATATGTCATGTTGGCATATTGAGGTGATCTCTTTACTGAGAGGCATTCTTGAGGATAGGGTACTTTCTTGTATTAACTTGTCCATAAAGCTGTTTGGATTATATATGATGCAAAATTTGGGAATTTATTGGGCATGAATCTAGGCAGAGTAAAGCTCAGAGTCTGCCACTCGCATCTGGCAATTACTAGCAAGCTGCAGGAGCTGGATTATGGTAAGCCTTGTGCTCATCTCAGAGGAAAAGCAAACTACATAGATTTTCTGTCTCAGAGTTAAATTTATTCTATTCCTTCCAGGTTTCTAAAAATACCAGCAAAAAACCATTAGGCAATGAAGAGTAACCATGAAAGATAGAGATCTATGAAATTTCTCTAAAATTTCAGCAAGAAAACCCTTCCTTTGATATCTGAGCCTTTTAAATTTGGGTGAATGTCTATGATGGTATAGGCACATGTGAGTGGATTGTTTTCTGAGGGAGAGATTTCAGAGGTGGTGCTGACAGACAATGTTCCTAGTTAATTTGATTGTTTTATTAGTACTTGGCATCTTCTGGTTTTTCCCCTGTCTGTGTCTATCCACAACTATTTTAAAATTTTCCCTCAGGGACTACATTTGTTTTGTGGACATTTTTCATTTTTGGACATTTTTCATTGTTGTAGTAATCTATTTCATGGTTTTGCTTCATGCTTTTCTTTAGGGTGTAGAGAAACCTGGCAAAACTGATTTCATAAACAAATTAGGGGCTCAAATTATAAATACATATTGAGAAATCTTTGCTTATGTGGATTTTTTTTAAAATCTGTCAGAGACAAACATAATTTGCCTTGAAGAGTTTACCAGGTTTCCAGAAGGAAACACGTTCCCTTCTTTTCTTTGTGTTGTACTCAGATTGCGTGACTACAATGTATCTATGTGTCCTTGTGCTGAGCATCTTTTCCCAGAATACAATGGTGAGATTTGGCCTGAGTTTTCCTGCCATGACTGGACTATTTCAGTGTGAAACAAGCGGTGGACTCTCCAGAGGTGACTGTCAGGGTAAAGTATTTTTGGGTAGTATGTTGTCTACAGCTGGAATAAATGATAATGTATGTTCTTGAGCATTTGCAGTGTTACAATAGATTTCATTCACATTTTTGTGTAGATATGTAGTTTGACTTTGTGTCAAAACACTTCATAACAAAGTTGATTGGTGCCTTCTGAAAAAATACCCTCACAAAAGTTGCTATTTCACTCAAGGTAAATGAAAGCAGGCTAATGAGTAGATTTTTACATAAATGGCTTTAGGGACAGAACTGGCCAAATTGCACAACAGCTAAGCAGTGTGCTCTGACTAACAGCTGACTTAAATGTGAAGATCACATTAAAGCATGGACACTTTAATTTCAAATGAATGGGACGAGCATCCTGAAGAATACAGCTGGGGTTCATATTTTAGTGCTTGAATGTCTCTTACATTAACAAAAAGCAAAAGAGAATATTTGTGATTACATTAGGCTTTAAACACAGTGATATTAAAATCATACAATCATTTAATGGTTTGGGTTGGAAGGGATCTTAAAGATCATCTCATTTCAAACCCCCTGCCATAGACAGGGACAGTTTCCACTAGATCAGGTTGCTCAAAGTTCTGTCCAACCTGGTCTTGAACACTTCCAGGAATGGGGCATGCACAATTGCTCTAGGTAACAGTTTGAAGCCATTCCCCCTTGTCCTATTGCTATATGTCCTTGCAGTGTTGTATGGGATCCTAACTTTTCTTCAAAGTTAACCTATGCCATTATATATTGAACTGATCTGTTATGCTGAGGTAAAAAGGCTGGAAAATAAGGTATTTCTCCTGGATAGAAGGTGAAGAAGGGCTGCAATCCATTTAAGTATGTACTAGCAGTGAAAGGAATCAAATGCTAAGTATCTGCGGGAAACTGAGTTGTCTGAGCTGTGAGAATTAAGATTACTTACTACCTGATCCTAAAGTTATGTTTACAGCAGGCATGTGGCAGATAAGACAAACAGGGCTGTGCAGGGCTGTGTCAAACTTTTAATCAGTGACACTTGTAAATATTGTTGTGAAATTGTACCAGACTTTGTTTTTTACCTTTGTTGTCCAAAAGGAAAAGAAAACAAAGGGAGGACACATTACAGCTTTGGGTCACCTGCAGCTACATAATTTTTATTCCATCCGTCAGTGGAAGGTCAGTTGACAGGCACTGATGTTTCCCAGGCAAAATGAGGGTTGGGGAGAGTAATGATGTTGCTGGTAGTGTATCTGTTTTCTATTAAGAATACTGAGATGAAACAGCAAAGTATATATTAGAGATGGTGTTCTCTCCTGTCAAAAGGCAGTGATTGCTACATTTAGCTCTTAAATCAATTCAGAATCTTGACATAGTTTTGCCGAAGTTCTGCAAATAATCAGTAGACCTATTTTTATCTCTTAAATGAGTGAGGCCTTTAAAAATAATAAAGACATCTTTGTAATGACTGACCAAGCTGTTCCAGAGTTAGGTCTATTGCTCTGTGTGATTGGGAATGTTGAGCGAAAGAGGTTATTTAGGCATTGCTTTTGTTCCATTTTGCAGGTTTATAACCCCAAAATAAAGTTGCAAATGTTTCTGGCAGTCATCCTTCAGGCACAGATGGCTTTCTTCCCAGTTTTGGCAAGCCTGACTTTAGTATAAAACTGAGCAATTATTAGAAAGTGAAATATTGCGTGATATAATACCAGTACCACCACTATCAGCATTATGACAAGTGGAGCATTCGTTGTTCTGGTGCTGTGTGAGAGACCTAGGGCCACTGCATTACCCCTTTCTTTAAAACCTGTACCTTTACTGCTACTGGTGATGCACAGAGAGATACATCTTGCTAGAGCAGATGCTTTAGCGAGGAACTGTGGCCATTTTCTCATTTGCGTTGGCTCTATATTTCAATGCAAATATCACTGAACAGGTGGCTGATGAGGCCCCTGTGGACTGTTTACTGTAAAGGTTACAACCAAAATCGATAGGCCTGAGATGCTTCTAATTCCATCTGGAAGATGTTCATCTTCCATCTGACTGTTCCCTCTCTGCACAGCAGCATCCTATTAATGCTGCAGTCATCAGGGATGTCTCACTCGGGTCAGCGGAAGGTTTTGTCTATTTAGGCCTCCATTTGTTCTTTACATTTTCCTTTTGCGCTGCACTGGATGGAGCAGCAATGTGGATCTTGACAGGACAGGTTGCCAGCATTAAGCATGCTGAGTTTTGCCTACTGACTTGACACCTGCTACTACCATTCGACAGGCCGAGGCTCATCACTGCTATCTGGGGGTTGTCCAGATCTTTTCAGTTTGTCACTTACTGAGGTGAGAGGTAGTGATGTTACATATCATAGCTGACATTATTGTGCATGAGGTATGGCCTTGTAAAGGTGCAAATGAGGGGAGAGGAAAGCTGGTATAGAGTCAGGTTTGCACAAACCTGAACAAAATAAGCAAGTACCGCTGAAACTTGCATGAAAATTTTGGCTAAAATTTTATTTTAGACATGCACTTTTGGAAGTCCTGGTAAGAAAATCTGCATGGTCCATGTATCAGTGTTTCATCAAATTGGCAGTGAAGTTTGTATTATTCTTTTTAATGAAGGTAGATGCTGTTGCTTACTATATGAGGCAAAATCACTCTCATTGGTGTCTTTCCCTTGGGCCTAATCATCATGCCTGGCATGCAGCCCACAGCAGCTGGGCAATGAGTAAGCAGTACTGAATCCAATTAAGTGCTAGTAAAGCGTGTATAGCAGAGGGCACCCATGCAGTCCTCTTACAGCGAGAACTTTTTGATACACACCAAAAATGAGTGAGAGTGTGCTTTATACACATAATTTAGGGTCAACAGTGTTGTCAGATAGGTGAGGGCTTCCCTTGGGCACTGCCTCTCTCCCCTTTTCAGATGCAACTCCTTGTAACCATGAGATCTGAAGGAGTGCAGGTGATTACCCCAATGTGTTCATGCGCCAGCCTGTCTGGCATAGGGGCCAACTGCCTGGAGTGCTAGAGTGCTTTTTTGGCCACATGAAATGAATGACCAGCTGTAGAGACAACAGGAGCAGGACAGGAGAGGAAAGACAAATGATGACTGCATCATCAGTCACAAAAAGATGTTGGAAGTTGGTAGTGATGATGAGCATGGAGCTGGCATTAAGTCTCTGTGGCCACCTGCACCACCATTCAGGTGACTGAGCAGCAATCAGTAGAGAAAGGACAACACAGCGAAAAAGCTGTCCATCCCAGGCAATGTCCTGCCCTATGCCAATTCAGTTGTAATGTCTGGCACTCCATGCTGTGTCTTGCTGACAGCCACTTGTGTTTCAACTCTCCTGAGCTCCCCAAGCACTCACTCAGCTCCTTTGCTCACATCTGTCTGATCCCCTTGGCACCACTTGACGCGGGCATTTTTTATGATCCCTTCTGCTGCCTGGTGCAGCCATGCGAGGTGGCTGAGCAGCAGCTAACCCACCACCCAGACAGGCATAGACAAAGGACACTCTCCGGAACAGCTCTGCTGTGCTGGCCTAACCTTCCTCATTCTCCAGAAGCTGCACCCTTCAGGTTGTATTCCTCTCTTTTTGTTTTGTTGTTGCATTATTTGTAATTCCTCCGTCTGACTTGTACAGAACTCTTGTCTTTCGCTTTCTAGGAACTGTGAATTTAAAGGGGTAAATAGAACTTTACAGTGTTTTCCACTCAGAGATTTCCAAAGGCTTAGCCAAAGGAGTTGAAGGATACTTGCCAGCATCTCATGTCAAATCTGTACCATAGCAGGAAGCAGCAGTCAGGTTAGCCAACTGGTTTCTGCACTCTGCCTTCAGCACAGCAAAGCATGTGCTGTATAGATCAATACATGCTTTTTTTGGGGGGGTAGATCTTGCTCTGCAAGTTTCTTTTGATGAGAAACTTAAGTAGGACTTAGGTTCCTAAATCGCTTGTGTGCCTTAAAAGCTCTTACCACAAGAGAGTCTCCAGTCTTTTTACCTCTGTTATTCAACTTAAATTGCTTTCTTCCCTGTTTTTTAATGATACTTTTGGTTTTGCTGCATATGATTCTAAGGGCCATTTGCTGGGTGTTCCCAGAACCAAGCCGTTCACATAGGCTGCTGCTTTGCAAGTCATGTATTTTTTCCTTATGTAGGAGTTCAGATTCATCTGGCTTTACTTTTTAATTTCCTCACTGTTTGGTTAAATGCTGTTTCTTCTTACTAGACTGTTCTTTTGAAGAATAAGTTAATTCTACATGTTTGTAGAAACAAAAGAGTTTGTTTAAGGCAGTCATGGACTTTTAGGGCTGGTAGGGTTTCTGGTCCTGCTTCATGCATAACACAGACCATTAAATTTTGTCTGGTAGTTCTCACATTAAGCTTCATAATTTGTGGATCGAAGTGCAGCTGGCGTGTATGAACATAACACATCATGGTGAAAAGAAGGTTTGTAAAAAGTGAATACAACAAGATCTATCCGTTACTGAGCAGGCTTACTCTGCCATGGGAAAATTCTGACATGGTTACATGCTTTGATTTTGCTTGGAGTTACGCTGGGATTAGCTGAACATACAGTGAAGCCAAAGCAACAACATGGGAGATTTTCTAATATGGAAAAGCATCCCTTTCAATACTTAAAAATGTGTGTATGCAGTCATTGCTGTTGCTGTTAAGTTTGATCTCAAGATCAAATCTGGCCTTGCACTTTTATGGAGTTTACCAGGAAGTTCACTCTTCTGTTTAGATTTTTCACTGCATTTGTATAACCATTCTGGAACTTATAAGCCATAGATAAAATAACCTGGTTATTACAGGCAGAAGCCATGTAATCAGTTCCTTGGCCAAACAGCTATTCTGTGTGCACTTCCACCCAGACTGTTGTAAATGCTAAAAGCATCAGGCAGCAAAAAGCAGAGCTTATCATGATGGCTTCTTGTTGGCTTGGATAGCCATGGATAGCCATAGTGGAAAGCACTTGGCACAGAAAAATCAGACTTTTCTACATGTTTTGAAATGGTCATTACTTTCTTAGCTTCAGAAAACTCCTTCATGCCAACAGCATAAATTTTACAAAATTGAATGACCCTAAGTCCAGCATTTATATGTGGGTGATACGTGGATATGGATATGTATATGTATACATAGACTCTGAGTAAGTAAAAATAGTTAGTAGTAACAGCAACTTACTGTGCTAGTATCTAAACATCCTACTTAGAAGTGGTTCATCTTTGGGCTGAAGGGGACAAAAAGAGAAAGTTATTCCATCTAAGAAGATAAAACTTTTATTTCTATATACATTAAGTGATCATATGGTTTATTTATAATTAATTATAATATGAAAAAAGGAGGGAAGCACATAAGTAGCCACAAGATGTCTTACATAGGTATTTGAAACCAGCTTCAGAAAGAAGAATCAGAGCACCAGCACCAGAGTATAAAGTTGTATTTGCATTGGTCTTAGGAATGCAAAAAGCAGGTTGTTTGTGGGTTTTTTGAATCTTGGAAGAAATCTGATCTACTCTACTAACTCAACGGCTACAAATCATTGCATTAGACATAGATTATAAGACATTTGCATGGCTGTATTTTAATGGCATGCTTGGTCATAAAAGACCACCAAAACTCACTCTTCTTGTCACTTCTTTCAAGAACAGTAGTAAGCATGTTAGAACATTACTAGTAGTAATGTTCTGAGCAGGGAGAACTGGAGTTCTCAGAGCCAGTTGTCTCTCAGCCAGTTCAGATCTCTCCATGGAAGGTGGAGACAGTGCCTGTACTCGCTTTGCATCATTGCCTAACTGCTCGTGCTTCATCAGACACTACGTTCACTTTTGATTAGAAAGTAGTTTCAGCACAGTTGCAAGTGAGAACATTTGCATCACTCCCAGGGACCCAACCAGAGGGAAAATTGTACCAAAAATAAGTGTGACCTTCTTGAATCAGCGCTTTTCTGAAATTCCACTGAGCCGGTATGGCTTGTTCCACCATTGTAAGAACTGCAAAAGTAACAATATGTTTGAATAATTATCTTTGAGTGAAAAGCTGCTTTTGGATGCAACTTGAGTCCTCCTCAGTGTTAATTTATTGGCACAGGCATCGATAAATATGTGTAGTCTACTTGAATCATTGACAGATCAAAGTAGACATTTTGCATGTTATTTGTATGAATTTGAACAGTTATGTTGGCACTAGAGCAACAGAGAATTATGCTTTTTTTCTCTCTTCTCCCTCTTTTATTCCCCAGAAAAACCCCCTTAAGAATGACGGAGAATTTCATATTCTTGAAAACCTACCAAGTTATGTCTGTTCATTTGCCAGATCATTTTTTTTTTCAGGTAAAAGAAAACAGATCTGTCCCAATAGCATGTACATGAAATCACAAAGTAAGTGTGCTGGGCATTATTCTTTTTCCTGGAAGCTGTCTTCCATATATATTTACATGGAACAGCACACATGTCTGCATGAGAAGTAGGGAGTGATGGTGCAGAATCACCCATGGGAAAAGTTTTTCAAGCTCTAAAGGGGAGTGGCAGGGTTGTGTCTGCAGTGGTGAGATGCTTTCCTCACAGCATACACACGTTGCTAGATAGTGGATTATGTGCTGATAGGGAGTAACAGAAAGCAGCTATTCTTATGTTCCAGACTCTCATTGTGGGCCAAGCACTTTGAATTGTCAGCCTGCAGACTAATACTGTGCATGAATACAGTTTAAGTGGAAGATTTGGATTGCTCGATAAGTTCTTCCCATTAAACAATTGTTCCTTATATGCATTTCAGAACAGATTTCTTCATTGGACTGTAGGAATTTCGAGGAGAAAAGAATTTCAATCTATTTGTGCATTAAGGTACTTTGTTTTGTCACTTTGCAGTGTACTAACAGGGGCAAAATATTTTGAGCAGCAAAGTGACGTTCTGAAAAATCGCGTAGAGTTGAAGGAATAAACCCCTTTAATGTGTATATCTTACTGTTAATTAACACTTCTTGAGGGAAACTGTGTTTCCAAGCATGCTATTTACTTCTGCTGCTTATTTCTACTTTGGGCATTCCTAAGGGCCCCAAATGACAACAAATAGAAAGAAACAATTCCTACCCCAGAGAGCTAGCAGTCAAGAGAAAAATGTAAGAGGTGACTAAAGAGACAAATGGAGAAATCAGGTAGAGAAAGGTGTTTGCAGGCAAACATAGCAGTGTCAGTAATCATACATAGCTATTGGCCTAACCAGTGCTAGATGGAAATGCTTCTCTTGGGGCTTGTATGTATTATGTTCTAGTATGCATTCTCCTATAAGGTATAATAGACAGACAGTGTCTGCGTTGTGTCGCATTTATTCTTGCTATTTTTATCCTTCGCCATCCATCTGACACTTTGTTCAGTTAAGGTGTCAGTCATTGCCTTACATTCTTTTTTTTCCAGTCTCAGTCTAACTCCGTCTCTCAGTTATTTTAATAGAAATAGAGAATCAGCCAGATTTCCAATTTGTGTGTTGAAATAATAACAGCCTAACACAGGGTATAATAAATCATTAGTCCTTATGGACTCTATCGCCCTGCAACAGAGCCTCTGTTCCAATCCATTTATAGAAACTGAAATTTTATTTGAAAGCAAATATCTGATGAGGCAAATTAATTATTGTGACATTTTTCAATTGGTTAAAAAATGAGGAATCAGCTGTGTCTGTGAAATTACAAATGACAATCCAACACTCAAGACTTGTTAATGCTTTTTTTGGCATCAGGAAAGGAGACGTAGGTATCTAATATTAAATAGTGTTGCAGAAGGGCCAGTTAGCACTTTGTTTGCCAAATTAAGTTTCAAAGACTACGTAGGTTATGAAGTTTGACTTTCTGCCCATAAATCTTGAATGACTGACAGACTGAAAAATAGCTTTGTTCAAAAGGAATCTTTGGCAGGCAGCATCAAAGGTTTGAAACTGTGGAAGGGATGAAAAGAAAACCCCACTTTTGCACTGATTTCCCCTGCAGATCAGTGTTTCTGGGAAATTTACCTGGGAATTATGAACTATTTACTGTATTATGTGCTGTTTTCTTTCACTATGTTCGAGGCTCCGGTGGTTCCTTTCATCTTCAAGATTTAGGGATATTTTTGTACATGAAATGTGAATGAATGAATGCATCAGTGGAACAAAAGGGAAGAAATGCTGGGTTTGGACGGTTCTTTTCTCCTTTAT
Organism: Cephalopterus ornatus; assembly: GCA_013396775.1. Lineage (NCBI taxonomy): Eukaryota > Metazoa > Chordata > Aves > Passeriformes > Cotingidae > Cephalopterus > Cephalopterus ornatus. The sequence continues at coordinate 50,388 of VZRE01001449.1, forward strand.
TTTATCACAAGTTGGAGTATTGGTTTTGGAGCACCTAAATTTATGGGTACATATTTTTATAGTAAAACCCAGTGACATGTTCTGCATGCTCTATCAAGCTCTCTTAGTGTTTCTTCACTTGATTCACAGCTCTGTAGGGTATGAATGAGTCCCACAGTATAACCCTTAATCTCTTTTTAACCAGAATAATGTAATGTGGGGTTCTTTATTTATGGTGTGTGTCATCATGTCATCATCTAATTATGTAAACCAAAGGAGAAAATAAAATATTTCTTGAAAACCCTTGTCAGCTGTCGATCAGTGCAGGAGTTGAAGTGTCTTTATTGCATATAAGCAGCAGAGGTAGCAAATTCTTTGCAACACATAGGTACTTAAGTCTATCCTTGAGTAAGATGTGGCACTCCTGGGGCATGGGCTAAAGCAAAACTGGCCTAGTAGGCCTGTTTCCACTTAGAAACACAACAGGCATCCTCAGGTACAGTGAGAGGCTTGAGGTGAGGAAAAGCTCCCTCTCCTTTTCATTGACTCTTTAAAACTGATTCAACAGAAGGTGCTTAAATTCTTGTTTGTTTTCCACAGGGTGAAGTGAAGAAGTGAAGCCTCACAGCTGAACTACTATGAGGTCAGAAGCCTTGCTGCTATATTTCACACTGCTACACTTTGCTGGGGCTGGTTTCCCAGAAGATTCTGAGCCTATCAGTATTTCGCATGGCAACTGTAAGTATAAGGGGACAGAGAATTTCATTTAATACTAATCAGGGGACTTCAAATCAACATTATTTTATCACAGTTGCAGTGAATAAAGCTGTTTTTCTTGATTTCTCCCAGATCAGCCAATTTAAATTCTCAGATACTAATATGGGAACATGACTTTTTCATGTAGTCTTATTATTTGTTGATCTATTACAAATAATTAAACTTACTTCATTAAATTCTGATGGGTTCTGCTTGATCGTTAGGCATTTTTTTCTAATCTAGAAATGTAGCTAAAAGCCAAATCAAGACAAAGTATCTCCTTGACAGGAGCTGTCTCCTTTCTTACCGGCAGAGATTGGCAAACTCTCCAAAACATAGGATAATACGGACAGCTGCAAGTCATATTGAGATCTGTTGGCTAAACAAGTGGGGAACTTTCTGTGCATTTCACAGAATTTCACATTGCACATCAGGCTTAGCTTAACTGATTCTCAAGGTTTCATATATTTTAAAGAAGGTCTTTAGGATCTGGGCCTCTAAAAGTATCCTGGGGAGTAGCAACTCGGCCAAGAACAGGCTTGTGTTTGGGCCTAATTTTGGTCAGGAATTTGACTTTGAAGTGAATCTTGATTGTCCTTGTTTACTGTGCTTTGGGGTGGCCTTGGCACCCATAAACTTGTGTAACACCAACTGAAAGGCAAGACTCCACGACACACCTGATGTGCTGCAAATGCTAATAAACATCTGGGATACAAGAACAGGGAGGAACTGCTCTGAAGCAAACCCTGCTGAAACCTCAGGTGTCTAGAGTGACCACTGCGTCTTCAGCAGCAACATTTTCTCCCTCCAGAAGGATGGTGCTAATCTTTCTTGCTAATGCACAAATAGCCAGCCTTGATCCTTTTGGAGAAATGGAACGTGGGATAACTTTGTCTTGTGCAGCATGGCATGCTCAAGTGCACATGAATATACAGACAATTTGCTCATGCTAGATCCCTGAGTTACAGGGGAAACGTTACTGGACAGAAGACAGCCTGACAGTTAAACTTGGCATTTTACATGTAGGACATGGTCAGAATGATTAAACTTCTGAATGTAAATCCTACCAGGTGTTTTACTTTGTTTCTTCAAGAGTTCTCAGCATCTGGTTTGGAGAGAAGTTCCTGTTTCTGTCCAGTTTTATCACCAGGCTTTCTGACACATGGTACTTCCACGTCTTTAGCTGAAGCCATGCTGTGAATCAATATTTTGACCCAGCATAATAGGTACAGTACTTTCAGAAGACAATAGCTGAGAACACTAAAGCAGTGGATGACTTTCTGAAGAAATAGACTTCCTCAAACATATGCAGGTTTTTGGGAAAGTATGTTTATGGGGAAAAGGCTAGATGCTAGTCAGCTCTATATAACATGCTCTTGCAGCAGTTCTGCACTGATGATGACGAAGTTTGTCAGAGGATTATCCTCCTCCTTTCTTCTGTCATTTTATTTCCGTAATTAGCTCCCTGATTTGTGCATGCAGATGTCATGATGATGTATACATATAGGTCTAACTGTAAAGTGGCCACTGTTGTTATAGGTTGTACACACAGATCATCTGGAGAGCAGTGGCACACTCCGTGTATGATGAATTCTCATGAAAAAACATCATGAAAATAGTCCATAAATGCTCTTGCATACTGATAGAGTGAGGGGAAAAACAGACTTGTTGATAGCATAAGCTCAGGACAGGCTTTCAGTCAGTATTGTTGTCTAGTTGCCATAAGAACTGCAGTGTTGGACTGGTTGCCAGAATAATAAGCAGTGAGTTTCATTTCATAAAACTCAAGTAGTGAATTCTCACTGTTTCTCAGAAATCCCTGCAGCTATTGTATGACAGCAGTCCAGTCCTGTACAAAACCCAGGGAATTTGCAGTCTGAACCAAGGAGAGGCAAGTCTTTTGCTTTAGCCACTACCAGTCCAGTCATTGTGGTGATTGATGGGCCACTGTGGAACAGCTTTGTCCTGCTAGACACACTTTGGCAGCCAGGAGCGAGCATTTAAGCTCTGCAAGCAGTGAAAGAAAAACTGTGAGAGAGTGCCGTGTACCTGTGTGCCAAGAGCTACAGAATAGCTTTACGCTTAAACAAAATTCACAGTTTTTGTCTTCTACAAAGATGATGACTTTTTCCTTTGCAGCTGCAGAGACTGTAACCTTGAAGAACTCTCTAGCTCCCTGTGCTCTTGCCTTCCAACCCCAGGCTGTGTTTCCAGGAGAGAACAGAAGCCACAGATTTTCCCTATAGCTGGGCCCCATAACCCATGTTAGCACCATTTCAGTTTGTTATCCTCTTTTGACCCTGTTGACTTTTTTTCCTTCCTACAGATACAAGACAGTATCCGGTGTTTGTGGGTCACAAACCAGGGAGGAACACCACACAGAGGCACCGGCTGGACATCCAGCTTGTCATGGTCATGAACAGGACCTTGTACGTTGCTGCTAGGTCAGTAGTCTCCAGCTTTGATGCCCCTCCCTTACTGCTTTAAGAGGAGGAAGGAGAAGATGAGGAATGTCTGGAGTTCTTCTCTGATGGACGCATTATTTTTAGATTTTCTTACACTCAGAGAGAGCTTTGCAAGTAATTAGTAAGACATATTGGAAACCTTGTTAATTGGTCAGCTAAAGTTCAGTTTTGTGACGAGCTACACTTGTGTTTCAAGACTACAGACTTCTGCCTTCCCTTGAGTCCTGCAACAGGGAAGTTGCCAGCAAAATTTTTTTGTCCCATAGTGGAGCAAGTCTGTCCTCATCCTTTTATTTGGCTTGTGCTCACCAATAGTGATAATTTGAGAGAATGATTCCGCTGGTGCACAAATGCACTTTTTGATAAGTCTTATTAAAATGTAATTTTGCTGATTTAGGCATTTTTTTTGTCTTAAAAAAAAAAGAAGCAAACATGCTTCTGCAAGGTTAATTGAATTTAATGTTGGGATTTTTTTGAGAGCTATACTGTGCAGACACAAGCACATGTCTTATTATGAAAATTGCATATAGAGCCACTCATTCAGTTTGCATAGCTTAGCTTGGCACTGTCAGCCTTAGTGGAGCTATACCCATTATACAGCTGCCAACCTCGCACAAATCAGATATTAACACTTCATCTCCCTGCCTGTTGTTAGCAAAGGAGATTTTAGAGTGGGAATTACATGAGGGACGCAGAACAAGTGCAAGATGGGTCCAGAGTGGCAAGGGTGAGTGGTCAGGTTAGGAGCTCTTGGACCCAGATCCTATTTGGAACCTCCCTGCAAGCTACCTCTCCAGCAGCAGCTTGTTTCCTGCCTGTTTTCTGGTCCTCCATTGGAGAAATACATACCCTTCTACATGTGCCACAGGGAGCCAGGCAGTTGCTGCAGATGGGAGAAGTGGTGGGTGGGATGCCCAGGAGGTGAGAGGGAACAGCTGCTGAACAGGCAGCCTCTCACCACCAGCCCTCAAAGCCCTTGGCAGCCTCCAGGAGCTGCCTGGCTTTCTTCTCAAACAGCCACTCCCCCCGTCTTCTGGGTGGTCGGATGAATCTTGTGGGGGGATCTGCTTATGGATCTCCATGCAGCACCTAGTAATTAGTTGTGTTACGTCAGTGACACTGAGTGACAATTTCAGAGTCATGTCCCTGGCTGCTGGAAGAATACACTTATACCTGTTCCCCTACCCAGCCGTTGCAGCTGCATGGGCTAATTGCAGTTTCTTCAGGCTTCTTGCATATGTTACTTTGCACAGGATCTGGTGGCAGAGCTCAGGGTTCTCACTCACACCAAGCACTTGCATCAAGCCCAGGCAAAGAGCAAGTATTCTTCCACAGAAGTGGTGGTGGTGTTGGTTATAGGGCACAAGGAGAGGGCAGCCCTGAACCAAGTGGCAAAGCCCTGTGCTTTGCCTGACCTCAGAGATTAGTATTTTTGCTGTGTTTAGTGTGATTATGAGTGTGGCAGGGAAGAGGGCTAAATAGGTTTGAAAGGTGGTGGCAGGATTTCCTCCTTTTCATGGCTGAGCTCCCTTTGCTTTCCTTATTTATTTCCCTTTAAATTAGGAAATCATTTGCATTGAGATGGTGGTAAATCTGCTTTCTGGATTTTGGTCTACTGTTTTCATGGTTCGTTCCCAGACTGAGATTGACACAATTAGACTGTTGCAGTGCCCAAGCAACTGGTATTACAATGGGAAAACCCAGAGAAACAGTTTTGGGACATGAAACCACTGTGTGCACAAATCCTATAAAGAATGCTAATATTTGGGGGACAGTGTGCGTACTGGTCTATGAATATGCACTTTTACATATTTGTATAAAACAGCTTGCTACAGTGAGGTTCTTATATACTACTAGGGTCTTGTGACCTACAAAAAAGAATAAAGACCTTGTCTGTTTTGTGCTTACACAAGCATGTGAAAAATCTTCTTACAATTATTTTCCTTTGGTAACTCAAAAACCCTTTGACATATTCTTTTCCCCTTCTGTGTGTGTACTGAATAAAGTCCCTCCTGGGCTGAGAAGCATACATGATATAAGTTAAAATTTGAAGATAATTTTCATCTTTAAGTAATAAACTTCAGAAAATTAGTCATCCATCAGTATCTAGTGTGAATCAAAGTTTGTAATTCAAATACCGCATCTCCTTCAGAGGCAGTAGTAAATTAGAGGCTGAAAGCAAATCTGTACACAGCGAAAGGTGTTTCTCAAAGAGTTTTATAACAAGATTCATTGAAAACTTTAGCTAACATAAATCTCTTGGCTATTATATCAGATGTTGCTTTCATGCGTTTTTTAGGCATTGAAATATAGCAATGCTAAGTTTATGTTTGTACTGAATTATCTGAAAAGAAATCAAAACAAATGATTAAATATTGAGAGTTTTTATTTTAGGACTGTTGTGTTTGGATTGGGTTTTCTTGTTTGCTTGTTTTAGAAAATCCAGTGTTGATTTTTGCAGACAGTTTCTGTGCACCAGAGAGGCTAACTCAGATTTGAGAACTGCTAACATTTTATTAGTGAGTGGCTGATGTAGAGCAAAATTTCTATCTGTCAGTTACTTATTTTGTTGTATGGGATACGTGACTCCAGTATTAGCTATTACCAAATAAAATTTTGTGTCACTTCAGAGAGGCTTTATTTCATGTTATCAAGGCAGAGATACCCAACCAATATAAATCAGAGTAACTCAGCCAAAGCCCATGAAGCCTTACTGTCTGAATATCTGGCTTGCCGTCTGCAGAGGACCAGCTCTGTTTTCTCTTTTTCTCGTGGGAAGGATGCTCCCTCACCATCTCACTCACACTCGCTCACTCCCACGCCCACACCCCCTTTTCTAAGTTTACTGTGTCTCCTCCTCCCATTGTCTCATGCAGTGCCAGCTTTTGTTCATGTTATCTGCCACCCCTCATGTGTATGTACAGAACAGATCTCAGAGCACCGGAATGGGGATGGCTCCCTCCTCATTTGCAGTTACATGTTTCCAGACAACGCATTTGAGTGGCCAAGGGTCAAGCGCAGCTGGTGGCATTATTTAAATTCCCTTCCTCGGCAAGATTATGCCATGGCAACAAAAATCGGTTCTGCTCACTGGAGGTGGGAAAAACGGAAGCTCTAGGATTAAGTAAATTTGTGTTAGAATAACTTAATTAGCAGTAAGCTGTACACATACCACAGCTAGTAGATAGAAGGAGTTGGGCAGCAGTGGGAAAAGGAGGGCAAGGACAATCCCACATTGTTTGTGGCTAGCTGGCCCTCCTTCGAATTTGACAGCTCTTTTGCTCTCTGCTGACACTGTTAGCAACTATGTTTCACATTCAGCATGAGAAAATTGTATGTAATTTTCCTGATGCTAACCCTCTTTCAATCTCATAACTTAGCATCTGAATTTTCTTTGAACTGTTTCTTGAACCAGAAATAAGTCTTCTGAAAGCTGTTTTATTGTGGGTGGAACTAAATAACTCTACTCTTTCTGAGTACCACCACTGTATTTTCTAATTGTCTTGTTGAAAATGAAAAAATTGTAACCACTGGAAAGCAAGACTGATGATTAAAATCAAGAGCTGTGCTGGAAGAAGGTTTTTAGAGGTCCACCCGCACCTCATTTACAATTCAAGAGATTTTTTTCCCCCCACTTTTTATATAGCAGGAGTGACAGCAACAGAGAGCAATGTAGATAAAGAGAGAACCATGCTGTAATCTGTGAAGCTGATATCATGCTGATAGGTAATTTTAGTCCAGCACCAACACTGACCACTGCTCTGTCAGGTAAATAATAAACTGAAGCATTAAACCAATATTGGAAGAAAATAACAGCTCTAGTTTTACAGTCTGGAGGAGAAGAAAACCCACAGCTCTTCAGTTTGGCATGTTACAAAGCAAACAGCCTTAAGGTCCATAGCAGAGAAAAACACCAGTTCCCCACAACAGTGCTGCCTCTTTCTCCAGCTGAGAGAAGTTTTGCTTATTTCTCTTACAGCAGTATTTTGTGTTTGCTTTATTTAAGAGACTAGTACTGTTTCCCCAAAACCCAATAAAACAAAAGTAACTTTGAGAGCAGGGATTTCTAAAATGGGAACAGCCTATATCCTGCTTTGAGCAGACTCCTCAAATGCTGTGGATCGTGCTTCAGCTGCCCAGCTTCCTGCATGTTGAAAAAAGCCAATGTTATTTCAAGGAAAAATAAAGTAGTTAGTCCCAATTTGATGTACTGGTTACTACAGCATTGTGGGTTGGTGGTTTTTTTTCAAATTTTGGTTTCCATACAGAGCTGCCTTCGTTCTCAGCTTACACGGAGGAGAATGCTTAAAAATGTCTCTTTACCTGAGTACCTGGGTCTATTTCCTCTTTCCAAGAAGAGATTGGCAGTTAATTGTAGAGAGAGAGAGGTTCTCAGGAAAACAGAAAAGTAAATGCAAGAAAAAAAAAAAGCTAACTTTTTTTTAGAAAAGTATTTTACAGTTTAGTTTGGCCAGCAGTGTGTGAAGAGAAGAATGATTTCTGAGAATAGTTTTGTGGCTGTCAGCCTTTTGTCTACCATATTGTCAATCAAATTATAACAGCTGAGGTTAGACACATAATTAAAAGGAAAAAAAAAAAGAAAGAAAGAAAGAAGCATTAACCTCTTTTTAACCCTGAATGGCTAAATGTGACACAGTGACTGCTAGCACAGGAATCTGGCAAAGGCTGCCTAAGAGGTGTTGCAGCTGATTTCAGGATATGGAAAACATCTGCATGCTAGATTGTGGCATCTGCTGTAGGACTGATAGAACAGAAATCATATGAGACTCATCTACTTTCCCAAATCTCATTTGTTCAAATAATTGCTTTTGGGAAAGAATCTTACTTTGAAGTTTGGTAGCATTTTTCTTTTTTTTTCTTAATGAGAAGGCAAACAGTTTATATGCAGAAGTGCTTTTCTGGGAGAAGCAGGCTATGCTGCCAGTAATGTTTCCCCATAAGACCTGTGATTTTTTTTTAAATGTGTTATGGATTATGTTGTGATAGATAGCTCTGTTATAGAAAACGAACTGTCTGATTACTACATTTGACTTTGTATTCATTTGCCTTTGTTTCCAGGGACCATATTTATACTGTTGATATGGACACATCACATACAGAAGAAATTTATTTTAGCAAAGTAAGTAGCTTTTATCATAATCCAGAAACCAAGGACACTGGACAAGTTTCAAATAAATAGGAAGATGACATTGCTTCAAAGAACTTGTCAGTGCTGCTGTAAAAACTGTAATAAACAAGTAAGATGGCATTGCTAATCATATCTGGGGAAAGCTAGAATAGCAATCATGTCCCCTGCGAATTTCTGATAAGTGATTGAGCTGGGCTGGTAAGCAGTCTGTACTGAAATACAGTGAGGTCTGATGGAACATCTGTCAAACATCTATTAATTTATATGTAGCAGTTTTCTATAACATTTATACTATCCCAATTAAGTGTACTGAAACTGTCATCATAAGAAGCAAGTTATGTATTTTCATGCACACAAATTTTTTTTGACTCATGGAAATACTGAGTAAATAAAATCTTATTGTAACATCACTTTGTAGATGAGTTCACATTATCACCATGGGACATTACATTCAAACTAAGAAGAGCTTTGTCTGCATTACCATATTGTATAGTAAAGTGAACATACTGAATATAATCTCCCTTCAGCTCCTTTGCATTGCATTCATATTGTGTAATGTGTACCAAACACACCCTTGGTCCAGCAGAAGATCATACAAGTTTGGGCACTGGCTGAATCCCACTGTAGAAAGAGGGCAGTGCTTCATTATAACTATGAATGATGCTGAAGATGAACTTGTGCACAATTACTCATCAAAGAGTGAGGGCACAGGCTTTTAGTTGAAATAAACATTTGTGTTTATGGTTACTCTTTCATCTTAGAGCCCTTCATAAATACACAGTGCATCAATTTACTGATTAGAAACACTGTCAGAACTACTGTGGCAATAGTGTCTAAGATGATACTGTCTTAGGCCATATGATTTTAACTGAAGTTTTACTATAATTAATAAACCTTCCACATTTGGCCATTCCTGAAACTCATCGCAAAAAAGTCCATTTGAATTTGAATTCTTTGCTGATCTAAAATGTTGTCTTCCATGATACATATTTCATTTAGAATCCATTAAAGGTTCAGAGTCTATAAATGTTTATTCTGATTTGCAGAGCAATAAAAGTTTAAAAGAAGAGAGCATCTAGTATTTTTAAGAAAAGTACCCGTTTTTCGAAGTTGGCCTTTTATTAAATTCTGTTGATTTAGGCTTAAAAAAGAGGGATAGGATTCCTATCTAATGAATAGATGGCAAAACAAAATTAAATGATGCTCCACATCACTGATCTTTCGTTGTTGTGGTGAATTAATCACGGAGAAACAGTGTAGAAAACTTTCGATAAATATATGTTCAACAGCTAGTCCTTCCTAAGGGACTTTTACTTCTGAAATCAAATGCAAAATACCTCTGAGTTCTAATTGATTTTTTTCTTGATCCTTGTAGAAACTGACATGGAAATCTAGACAAGCTGATGTAGACACATGCAGAATGAAGGGAAAACATAAGGTAGGCAATTTTCATTTCTTCTGCATCTGCCACTTTAGTTTAGATGCTTCACTATTATCTCAGGCTGATATCTGTGATGTGGAATGGATCGTGCCATTCACTTCTTGCCAGTAATTGCTTTTTGCATCAACTTACTGAAGGCTTTAATTTGCAAAAATAGTTCACTTTGAATGTGATAAAATATTATGACAGAAGCCACGGTAATATCCTGAAGTGCTTAAAGCATTTAGAGTTTTGGACTCAATGGTTAGTGTACTGATTTTGCTTCCCATTTTTTTAAAAGCTACTGTCCATCTCCCTGCAGGAATTTAATGAGAAGGTTGTGTAAAACATCAGAAAGCTTGAATGTATGGTTGTAGAAGGACTGTTTCTCACACCAATTTCATTTTGTTGTAACCTGTGACTAACACAAGTAGTAACATAATTAAACGCAGACTCTTTGATTCTTCACATCTACTTCCTCTTATAGTTACAGATGCTTTATGCCAGTACATTGTAGTGGTGATGCTACAGTCTGACAGCAACATAGATAAGAAGATCATATTCACTCTTGAGTAAAGCAACATCTTTCAAACAAAAATTCACCTATGAGAACAATAGCAAAATATGAGCTGTATTATGAATGTCATATCTTCAGTTCTTTGTAATTTTTAAACCACTAGAATATAAATCAATTGCAACTTGCTCATTGTCAGTTAAACATAAACAAAATAAAGGTCAGAAAATCACAGTGGCTACCAGCCAATTTCATTTTAAACCTGACAATGAAATATCATGGTATAAAAATACAAACAGATACCCAAGATGCAGTAGTTGAAATAGTTTTTATTATTTTTCTTCAGGATGAATGTCATAACTTTATTAAGGTTCTTCTAAAAAGAAGTGAGGATACACTGTTTATCTGTGGAACAAATGCATTTAACCCTTCTTGCAGGAACTACAAGGTATGTGATCTGTTTGTGGAATTTCATTTATGCCTTGTCTTTTGGTTGGATTTATTGTGATTCTGCTGGCAGCAGCATGAGGTTGTCATTCAGCTATGCACCATTCAACTCTCAAGCATTTATCATGAGTTACTTCAGTGCTACCAAGTTCAGTGTTGATTGGATTTCTGAGAATTTACTCAGATTGATTATCCACTTCTTTACAACTCCTGCCCATCAAGAGCATTGCCACTTTGCACTGCCCTCAGTAGGTGCAAGAGTCCTTCAGATCTGTGCTTGGGGATGTAGTCACTCCTCAGTAAGATCCTCAGCTTGTCACTGACACCCAAATCAAGTCATAAACTAATGATGGGGGTTACTTCTGGAGTAGCATCTTTTAAATTCTCTGTTGTACTGTTCTCAGTGCCAAAATGAGTTCTCTCGTTGCTTGAGAACAGCAAAACCTGAGTTTAGTGTTGGGGGCCCAGTGGATAGAGAAGCTGTAGAGACCTTACGGCATTGTTTGCCGTGGAAGTGATTGAACAGCAAATCTCCATAGCGAACAATACAGCAGGACACTGATGTATTCCTCCCTAGCTGGGGATCTGCAAAGCGAAAACGTTTTCCAGAGCAGCGTAGAAAACTGTGCTACTCCAGGCATACTTGATATTAATGCCCTGAACCCAATTTACTGCTTTGGTACAGTGTGTCCCTGTTACTTGCATTTCAACAGGACCCATTTATTGAAATATTTCCTATTTTCTCAGGCTTTCACCAGTATATTCTGATATAACCCCCAATGGGGCATGTTTCTGGAGTACCTGAACTAATTTACTTAGGTGTCTGATAGCCAGATCCTGCTTCTCCAGGCACTGTTAAGTCCCACAGGTCATTTCTCATTCTTCTGGAAAAAGAAAATTCAGCTCTGTTAATACTGCTTCTGACAAAGTCAGTAAATGACAATTCTCATTTACCTTTTGGGTTCAGAGTTATTGAAAAAAAAACAGAATAAAGATGTTAACACTCAGGAAAACTACTTCCTTAGTGGTGTTCGCTGTGACTGCTGCTCTTCCTTGATTTTTGTGCAGTGCTGCTTTGCCTTGTTTAGCTACTGTGATGGCTGCAGTCTAGGAAACACAGGAGAGTTCAGGATAATATTTTCTTCCAATCTGTGGAGGAAGAACCAAATTTGAGTAAAAATACAAGCCTTTGTCATGGTAACTGTTAGGTACAGGTAGCCTCTCTGTTAACTGCTGTTTCTTTTTTTCCTTCTTTCCTTGCCCATTCCTAGCATGCAATGAAGCATCTCATGCTGAATTTAATCTTCCAGAACAGTTTGTAATTTTTTAGCGCTCAGTGTCATTAATGAGGCTAACAAATCTCAACCAGTCCCCTTGTTAGAAAGCTGTCTTTTGAATACAACTACAAATTTCTTTGACATCCTGATGTGAGGGATATAAATGGGCCTCCTTACCCTTACTCCAGGTGTTTCATTCCCTGTGATGCATGGCCTCTGCAGATTGCCTCACCTGCTGCTGAGCCACAGGGCTGGGTAGTGATCCCTCTGACAGTCTGCAGAAGGTCCCTGCAACACCTGCCCTGGCTTCCTGCATGTATTCCTGCGTTATACAGAGAGAGAACTAAACATGTGCTAAACCAGAAGTCAGGGCTGTCCCTCAACCATGCCCAGTGCATGTGGGGATGAGCCCAGCATGTGCAGGAAAAGTTGCTCAGGACTGTAACTCATTTCCTCTCACTATCACGTGAAATGCTTTTCAGCTCTTCAGTAAACAGAAAACGAATTATGAAAAATCATCCAGTGGAGGATATGGAAACTGTAACATACAAACTAAAAGTTGATTGAAGTAGCTTATGGTGCCATGTGCATTATTTTACATGTTCTATGAATCTGTACTCTATGTGATTACAACAGTATGAGCTGCTCAAGTTACCTCAGTATGCTAGAAAGGTCCTTATTCCAAAAATACAGTAGTATAAGAATCTTAAGGAGGTAAGAGGTGTACATTTACCCCTTAGCTCATTAAACCTCCTTGAACTTAGCATAAACTCAATCTGTATATTTGTGTCTTTATCGGTGCCCAGGGTGAATTTATTTCCCAAGAGTTACATATAAGCCTCAGATTTTAAAATTACTGCACAGATTAATTCTTACTTGATGGTAAGAGGATTTCTCCATGACAAAGACTCAACTGATAGTAAAACTTGAAGAGCATCTTTCTGAGTATGCAAATCAAAGAAGAGACCACCAGTGTTGAGACTAGAGCAGAAGGATCTCCGAACCTGGGGGAGGAAAATGCACATAGAGATAATTGTTTTAATGCTGTTTCATCTGCCTGCTGTGGTTTGCAGTCTTTTCTGTGTGTAAGAGCACTTCTGTTAGGTCACTGTGGAGGATAAATTTTGAAGCCTTGCCAGAACCATAGACCACATAGCTGCTACAGTTCAAAATAAAGGTTGTGTACAGATAAAATATAGACTGAAGACTTTTGTAAAATGTGTTGTGTTAAGAGTGATTAGTTCCAAAAGAATGCCTGACTTACTGGACACAATTTCTTCAGACTGATTTTATTTAACAGCATGATTTTTGTCAGGTTTTTACTTCATAGTCAGGAGCAGAGTTAGAGAAAGGACCTTCCCCCCTGCTCAGAAAAGAAGAACACTGTCATAAGCCTCATTCTGGGTAAGAAGTTCTGTTTCTCTGTCTGAGGAGCTCCCTTTGGTTTTTCAGATGGATACCTTGGAGTTCCTAGGAGATGAATTCAGTGGAATGGCCAGGTGCCCCTATGATGCAAAGCATGCCAACGTTGCATTGTTTGCAGGTAAATTGATGGAGATAAACTTTTTTGCTTTCTGTCCTGCAGCCCAGGCTTGCCATAACACTGTGCCTCTTGCTTGAGTCCAGAATGCCTAAATCTAAAGGGTGGCAAAGGGAGTGAACGATGACTAAAAATAGGGGGCATAAGGAAATCTTTAGCAAAAAAGCCTTCCTTGCTCTGGAATTAACTTCACTACCATAAACATTACCTGAAACTTCAGTTTCCTGATTCAATATTTTGGTATTTCCTGTATTTTTGATAATATGACCAGTGAGGCACAATTTCTAGTGGCACCCAGCTTCTGTGAAAGTCAAAGGAAGTCAATGCTTGTGTGAACTTTAATGAGGATTGGGCAGGATATTCTCTTTAACAACTCTGAGCCTAAGTTAACATTCATAATAAAAAGAAGTTAGGCAAAATGCTGTGGTGTGCACTTTTCTAGATCTAGAAGGCAAGGAAAATTGATTTTATTTTAAAGCTGAAAACATCTCAGTATGGTCTTACCAGCTGTTGTAGGCAGTGGAGAGAAGTGTGTTGGTTAGAGGTGATTTATACTGCATGCAGCAGAATACAATTAACTCTGATTTCTTCCACAATAGTTAGAAAAAGTGAGAGCTTATAATGGCGTTAATTTTGGCTGTGGTTGTATAGTATTTTTGTATGTCTCTTCATGAATTCCTGATTAAATTTTTGCTTTATTGAACTTCTCTTAGTGTGAATCCTGATGATCTTTTTTTAGATTTGGCTGTAAAATAGGCAGTGAAGAAAATAAAGAAGTCATCCATGATAATGTCAGTCCTTTTCAGCAGATGTGATGCTAGAAAGCAGAGCAGGGTACTCACATGGAAATATTTAAGATTTAAGAGTGTAAAAGTATTTCAGCCACTCTCAACTGAGTCTGTGGCCAAAGGGCTCTATTAAGCAGTACTGTGTTTGAGGTATCAGCATCTGCCTCACAAAGGAGAGTTTCTTTAACAGGTTTCATTTTTAAAAATTTTTTTTTTACTCTTTATAGTGTAAATAAATGGGTCCTTTTGTTTCAAGAATAATGGGGATGATGATGCTGGTAGTATGTAATTTCTTAATTACACTTAATTCTTAGTAAAATCACTTAATTACACAGGAGAAATTCTCTAATCGTAGCAGGATAAATCCTGGAAAGAGAAAAACAGCTTCAGAGAAATAATTTTCCCATGTATCTCAGATTCCCTATCCTAAGGACAGTCTGAATGACCTTTCAGAAGGGCCTTTCTCATTATACTGGCCAAGAAAGCATTTATGACCAGCCTATTGTAAACATTCACTTTGCATGCAGATGAAGTTCGGTAAGATGACTCCCACTTTGTCACTGAAGAAATCCTTGTATTATTTGAAAATAAAGAGAATAGTTATAGAAATGGGCATACTCTTTCATGGTGATTCAGAATAAATTTGATACTGTTCAAATAAATACTTGTAGAATATACCCTGTAAATCTACTAGCTTCAGAAAATCACTGTTTTACAATACATATTGATACGCATGATAACTTTTCAGAGTGCAGTGAAAAGCCACTTAAGAGCAGTTTAGGGCACTAATCCAGGTCATCTGAGTTTGTTGGGTGCACTTATGTGAATATGGCTCTTCTTGTAGCCTGTAGCTATTACAGCTGATATGTGGGAATTGTAATTGGTCACGTGGTATTCAGAACTTGGCAGGAAAGAAAATAAATACGTGGTTGTATTAACAGGAGCTGAGACATCCATATCTAAACAATTCAGCTTTTTAGTCTATTTTAAATTTGATTTTCATATCAGTGGAGGGGGATGTTGTAATTATTTTTTCTGTTTTGCTAAGAAAAAATGCTCATTTTGAAGTAGCTAGTTAAGTACAAGAATTGCATGACTCAGAACAAGGCATACAGTTCTGCTAATGAAGAACAGTCTGAATTTTAAATCCGGAGCTGAAATTCACAGAATCAGAGATTGTTAGAGTTGGAAGGGACCTCTGGAGGTCATCTAGTCCAATGCCCCTGCCAAGGCAGGGTCACCTAGGGAAGATTACACAATGCATTCAGGTGGGTTTTGAATGTCTCCAGAGAGGGAGACTCTGTGACCTCCCTGGGCAGCCTGTTCCACTGCTCTGCCACCCTCAGTGTAAAGAAGTTCTTTGTCACGTAGAGGTGGAACTTCCTGTGTTTTAGTTTATGGCCAATGCTCCCTGTCCTGTCACTGGGCACCACTGAAAAGAGTCTGGCACCATGCTCTTGGCGCAGACCTTTGACATCTTTCTATGCATTAATGAGATTCCCTCTCGGTCTTAAATTAAAAGATGTCTGAAAGTGCAATGAGGAGAGCTTGACCAATAAAAGCCTCTGTGCTTTGTCCTGGGTATGTCCACAGTGTTCCTGCCTTCAACATAATCTCTGTCAAAGGAGATGTAGGCAATTCTAGTTTTATGCAACACAACAGAGACACAAGTTTCTGTCCTCATGCTGCAATGCTTGTGCGCCTATCAGACATCGTGTTTCAAGATCTGTCTCACACATGAAAACAGTCCTGTACAGTTACTATGACGTGCAAACAGATTAGGCAATGAATAAAATTTAAAAATATTGCTAAATCTTGTGCTTCTACCTCCCGATAGTGTTGTATCTTTTAGTTGTCCTTGAGGTGCCATTTTGTAGACTCTTTCTTATCACTAGTCCTCCAGTTCTTTAAGAGAGACGAATGCATAATTCATGCCTAAAATGCATGTTAGAAAAGAAACATTGGTGGGCAATCCTCCTCCATCTCTTTGCATCGCTGTTTTGGTAGGGTTCCCTGCACACTGTTTAATTTTTTGCTAGTGGTCTTTGGCAAAGTGCTCTCGAGAGGAGAATTTTTGGTAAGTGTCAATTAGCCTACAGTCTCCAATACCTGTCTGGTTTGCACTCCCAGTTAAAACTTAACAGTTCTGTTATATTTGTTTTGCTCATATACTTATGCGTGATTTCTGAACACTGAACCAGAGGCTTGTGCAGAAAAACTGGATAAGGTAGTTCATGACATACCTAAACTGAAGGACAATTATTCCATAAAGTTTCTTCTCCTACAGCATCCCTCTGAAATTACCATTTTGCAAACTAGTGACTTGCTTTTGCTCAGTACTCAGCCCCATTTACCCAGCTGGATTTTTTTTCCCTCCAGTATTCCTAAGGAGATTGTGGTGGTTTTGTTTCCTCCATCTCATTTGACTGATGATAGAAAGCAATTGTATTATTTTTAATGCTCCTTCCCCCTTGTTTCTTCTTTCCTTACTCCCCAGAGGGAAAGCTGTATTCTGCCACAGTGACTGACTTCCTTGCAATAGATGCAGTCATATACCGGAGCCTTGGAGACAGTCCAACTCTGCGAACAGTTAAACATGACTCCAAGTGGTTGAAAGGTAGATAAACACACACACGATGAAAAAAGTGGCATGTCTGATGAGAGACTTGGATTCCTGACAGATCTCTTTGTCATTTCATTTCACCAATGCTTTCTGGCAGAAATAAGGAACTAGATTACATCTCTTGCTTATCCTGATCTGTTTATCTCTTTCTCTCTCCTCCTGATCCCAAGTTACTGGACCTGCCAGAACCTTTGAGCTAGGTAGATCAGAATATGTATTCCAGTGAGCTTTCCATGCTGAAATCCACCAGTTTACATTTGTTGGATGTAAAGGTTGGAACTTGCAGGGCTCGGTGTGCTTTGGCTGTGTTTGAAAATATTCCTGCCACAGGACTGTTAGGTAACAGTCAAGGCTTTATGAAGTATAGAAGGTTTATCCTGTAATATTAAGATTCATTAATGAAAATAAATTATGGGAATAAAGCCTTTCTGTTATAGTTCTTAGGGACTGTACTGCTGTCATTAAATTAGGCAATTTCTGTGCTCTAAATGCCCTCATTGTTAAGAACTGTGCTGTTTAGCTTTATGTAGGTGTTAGGAATAGTTAGCATTTGTAGTGATTTTAAGTTAGCATTTTAGAATGAGCAAAGCCATAGTTTGAAGTCTTTTTCTGCGTGCAGAAATGTTTTGCCAGGTGTCAACTTTAGCTGTCCCACTTTGCTTGCTGCTTTGTGGGCAGAAACAGTTACCTGGTTTGTTATTCGCTCCACTCACAGCCTGCATGCCATAAAGAGCACTGCTCAGACCCCTCAGGCATACAATTATTAAATGCCTGTTTACCTCTCCTCTTACTCCATGCAAGGCAGACATATTAGTGGCAAAGACTTAACTACTTTGCAGTGATGTTGCACAGACGTGTCCCCAGTTCTCCTGTCCCCAGACAGCGATTCTTCTGTGACGATGCTGTTAGTTCTGAAAACTGATCAAGTCTGTCAAATGCAGATGTTTCACCTCTGGATATTAAGTGCAAATGCATTTGGTTTCTCTTGGCATGCTATATGCTGTACATGGTGCCTAAATAGGATATCTTGGGTTGTTTTCTTCTAGAACCATACTTTGTTCAGGCAGTGGACTATGGCAATTACATATACTTCTTCTTCCGGGAAATAGCAGTGGAGTACAACAGCATGGGAAAGGTAAGGGTGAAAACATCACCTTGAATGACTTTGTCAGATTCAGGAGGAGGAAAACTTAGGCTATTCTTGGACCAATGCTGTTAGGGGTGACCTTGGAAATGAGAACTATAAATCATGATGACAAGGTCATAATTTTGAGAGGATCCCTATTGCTCAAGCCAAAAGGTTGGTTGGAGTGAAACATTGCACTGTCTTGAAAGGAAACTGTGGTTTCTTACAGTGATGGTTTATGCTGGAGTCTCTTTTCTGAAATTATAAAAAGCACAAGGCTAATGTAGTTAGTTCAGCATAGTAAATAATTGTTAAAAATGGATTCCAAAGGAGGGAAATATTTTTCTATAAGAAATATGAATTGGGGCGCTGAGTAAACAGGGGTAGGAATTTTGTGCTCTGCTATTCTGCAAAGAATAATTAAACACTTTTTGCGTTTTTGTTAATTTCACAATAGCTTTCTGACTAAGCAGTCCGACCAAGGTCACAAAGGTGAAGAACAGGAATAAAAGCCCAGCAATATTTGCATAGTTTTTAAGTGCTGAAAACAGAAGAGTCAGAGCAGGCAGTGTGGGTTGCAGGGATTGTGAATATGAAATGTGCTTTTGTTTGAGGAAATAGAAAGCTAAGCAGTCTGTATGGAAATGAGTTTTATATGGGTTGAGAACAGATCTCCTGAAGGATTTATGGCTGTATAGTAAATGCCACAGTCTTATCTTTCATAGCACACTGTTCCAAAGCTTAATTTTTCTCTGTTTCTTGTTTGTCACAAATTATAGAAATGTGGTATTAAATTAAGCACCTTGCTGTGTTATTCTAAATGTTTTAAAAGCAGTATTCCAACAAAGTCTTTGGTTCAAACAATCATTTAATTTTCTCCATTATTTTTTCTCTATTCCTTCCAGGTAGTTTTCCCAAGGGTGGCCCAGGTTTGCAAAAATGACATGGGAGGATCTCAGAGAGTGCTGGAAAAACAGTGGACTTCCTTTCTCAAGGCTCGGTTGAACTGCTCAGTTCCTGGCGATTCACACTTCTACTTTAACATACTGCAGGCAGTTACAGATGTTATCCATTTCAATGGCCGGGATGTTGTTTTAGCAACATTCTCCACTCCGTATAATAGGTAATAAGCACAATAACCTTTTATCTTCTGTTTCCTTTATGTTTTGCTTTTCACTGCTTTTAACTTTACGAAGGTACAAGAAGTGGTTGCTCATAAACTGTAATTATTATGTGCCATGCACTTACCAATAGTTTGTGTTTCATTTTAAGGAACCCTAGTATTGCTTATTGCATCTTATATCTGATGACTTAAAGCAGTTTTGAGCCGTTTAGTATTGGGTCACATTCCTTGGACATAGTTTTCTTTCCATGGGAATAATTCACACCAGCCACCAAGTGTTGCAGCATGTAGCTTGCAGAATGTTATTCCAAAGAGAAAATACCATTTTTTCCCCTCACAAAGAAAGGACTGAGTCTGTCCTATTTATATGTAAACCTCCAAGAACCACATTATCTCCTTCCCTTTATTTCTTGCATCCCTGCTGACTCTTGCATTGATCCTTGACCCTGCATTGACCCTGCTGACCTTTGAATCTCCTGGGAGATCCAACGTCCTAAGTTTTCTTACTGGCTGGGAAGGAGGGTCCCCAGAACACCTATTTCGTGGTTTGCATATTTATCCAGAAGTGTGGGTTCACCTGCAAAGACTTTATTACTGTTACACATTATAACATGTTTCTCTGGAATTTATTAGAAGTTTATCCAACCACTGAGGACTCCCAGAGAAGTTAAAAAAAAAAATAGTATCATTCTAATTAAAAACTATATTGCAGTTTCACAGAGTAACATTTGAGCTAAAAGGTGAACTTCGTTGGTGAAATTCATCTAATTTTGCTATACACTTGCTACCTCTTGTCAAAGCCTGACCTCGGTGAGATCATTCACAGAACTGACTTCAAATAAGAGTAAGCCTGAGCCTGTAATGTATAATCACTGCTTTTGACGTCAAAACAATAGGAACTGCAATGGAATAATTATGCTACCAGTAGGGAATACAAGCTTAAATTAAGATGATCTCTTTGCTTGCTATCTGGCTTAATAAAAACAAGTGAACAAACAGAGATTCAACATCAGAAAATAGATTGTATCTTGAGATTATCTCAAAATTAAGACTGTTTTCCCATTCTGCTAGTATTTCCTGTGGTGTGTGAGGAATAACTCTTTTCCTTAAACCTTGCATTTAAGTACTTGGTGTAAAAATCAAGATACTATTTTATAGGCTCCAGTTTTTGCCAGACACTGAAGATGACAGGAAGCGTATATTCTTGGAGACACCTTTTGAGGCTGGCCTGGCAGGCAGGAGGGCCAACCATGTCCAGGGGGGCATCAGGCACAGCATCACCAGTCAGTGAGGGGAGGTGATTGTCCCACTCTGTTCTGCACTGGGGCAGCCTCACCTTGAATATTGTGTGCAGTTGTGAGCATCACAATGTAAGAAGGATACTAAAGTATTAGAGAGCATCCAAAGGAGGGCTGCAAAGATGGTGAAGAGCCTTGAGGGGAAGCTGTATGAGGAGTGGCTGAGGTCACTTAGTCTGTTCAGCCTGGAGGAGACTGAAGGGAGACCTCACTGCAATCCACAACTTCCTCACGTGATGGGAAGAGGAGAGGCAGGCACTGATCTCTTCTCTGTGGTGACCAGTGACAGACCCAAGGGATCGACCTGAAGTTGTATCAGGGGAGGCTTAGGTTGGATATTAGGAAAAGGTTCTTCACGCAGAGAGTGGCTGGGCACTGGAACAGGTTTCCCAGGGAAGTGGTCACAGGACCAAGCCTGTCAAGTGTTTGGACAACACTCTAAGGCACATGATGTGATTCTTGGGGTGGTCCAGTGCAGGACCAGGAACTGGACTTCAGTGATCCTTGTGGGTCACTTCCAATGCAGGATATTCTATGATTCTGTGAAACCTCTAAGATGGACGCATCTCTTTCATTCCTCCTTCACTAAGGAAAAGCTGCAACAAATACTTTTGGTCTCTGGAACTAAATTACCCCCTAGAGTGAACTGCAAGAGATTCCTCAGTCTAATCTGAGGTGACCTACGGTAGAAGCTGGTGATGGATTGTAGTCCAGTGGCTCAGAGATGGCTTGGCTGTGACCCACAGCACTCCATCCTTACCACTTCATTGTGCTACAGACCTGCAAACCGCCATCCTTAGCAGTAAAAGACATTGCAGTCCTCTAACCACAGGAATCCCTCCATCACTGTCTAATTATGTGTTGAGCACAGTCCTCAGCACTTTTAGTTCTGTATAACACACCTCAAGATCTTAGGTTTGTTCTTTTTTTCTTAACGCTTTAATTCAGCAAAGTGCAAAATCTTATTGTTGGAATGGGTCTTGAGGTGGCTTTTAGGGAGAGGGCCTCTCTGTGGCCAGATATACACTTGACCATGTTTTACATCAACGTATGTGTGACTGCCTCCATTTTAAACTCCTGTTGTGTAGTATCACATTAATATAGAGCTTTGAAGTTTCCTTCCCTATAAAAGCACAATCTGTGGATATCAAAGTAAGATTAATACTGTCTCTCTACTTTGTTTTTCTTCAGTAATATGCATTTTGAAACCTTTTAATATTCAAACAGTTATTTTTGTATCAATTTATGTACCTTTATGAGTTTAGTTTTATTCTCTGTAACAGTATTATATAGTTACTATATTTTGTCTTTGGGTATAATAAACTACTAGATAAGAGCAGGATTGAAAGCCTCAGCTAGCTGGGTTCATGCTGTTTACACAATAAAATCAAGTGGTGAAAGCCAGACACAAATAGAGTAGTTCATGTATAAGAAAAGGAAAGGTGGATAAATGAATAATTCATGTTTCCAAGTGACTGACCATGAGAAACCCCTAAGACTTTCAGAAACTATGTAGGTAAGAATATAATTATGTTTAGACAATGCTGTTGTATAGTTGCATGCAAATACTCAAAAAGTTGAAATTTGCAACATTATGATCTAAAAACAACATTGAATTTGCTTCTATAAGCTCTTTACATCTCATTGAGTACAGCAAATTCCTGAGCACAGTTATCTCCTTTACATTGGGAAAACTTGGTGGAGGTCAGGCTGTGGGAGAATGGAGTAATTACACGTAAATGCCAGGTCAGTGGCACATTGAAGCACGCTTTCAGTTTGATTAGCACCAACTTCTGAACTGTCTACCGTGTTTTTTGAGGCATGACAGGGACTGTGAGAGTTAGTACTGAGAGATGTTATGACTTACAGGAACTTAGATTTCCAAATAGTGGGCTTTGAATGAGAATGGCCATTACTCCTCATCCATCGCAAGTGGTAGCCAGAGTTTCCCAGGTTCCTTCCCTTCTTCAAGACTATTGCAATTACCTCTTTCCGTAGAGGCTTTGAAATAAATTCTGCTGGCAGGAGCTGTCTGCTGATTGGTATGTTTCAGGCTTTTCCATGGGGCTGGCTTTTCCTGTCAATACTGGATTCAGAGTTCAGAAGTGAGTAGCCTGTGACACTAAGACTCCTACAGAGCATGTTTTTTTGCTCGAGGTTTTATGCATAACTGCGGAATGAGTAACAATTTCTGGGAAATGTCACTTTGCAGCATCCCTGGCTCTGCAGTCTGTGCCTATGACATGCTTGACATTGCCAATGTATTTACTGGGAGATTCAAAGAACAAAAATCTCCAGACTCCACATGGACACCAGTTCCTGATGAACGAGTGCCCAAGCCCAGGTATGTTTCATTTATGGTGATATTGTTCTGTTCCTTCATGCAGATTTTTTTATAATTTGAAGAGCCTTGTAAGGTGCAGATACAATTATACATATTGCAACAGTAAAATAGAAGTTTAGTTGAATTTGGATCTAAAGTATACAAGTGAGAATTTTTCCACTTGAAGATTTGTGTAACATAAATCAGACCAGCATCAGATCCACTTGGTCAGAATAATCACTTAAGAGTGTGTGAATTACACAACTGTTGCAAATTGGTTCAGTAATGGATATATCTTATTGCAAAGCCTGCACCAGTTCTGTAGTTTGCTGTTCTATGATTAACATGCAATTTCAGTGCCACAGTGGATGCATTGTGGAAAGAAAAAAAGAGCATTCCACCAAATTGGAGATTCAGTTTACCTCTTTCCTCCTGTGAGTTGTTTTCCCTATTTTCACTTCCTTCGTGTTACCATGCATCTCCTCTAATACAGTCTTCATACTTCCTGAAAGTACCTATTTCATACAAAATGCTGTTGACAGACACTTGTTAACTCATTTACACCAGTTACATTTTGCTCTGAGGTATTGATATGCATGTAGATAAATGCATTTATTTCGGTTAAGCTCTATCACTTAAATGGGTGTTTTACATTGCTTGTGATATCTTAAATAACTTAAAAAGAAGAACACATCTGGAGTACTCTGCACATTATTTAGTACCACAATGTAAAAAGGATCTAAACCTATTAGAGACATCTAAAGGAGGGCAATGAGGATGGTGAAGGGCCTTGAGGGGAAGCCGTACAGGGAATGACTGGGGTCACTTGGTTCGTTCAGCCTGGAAAAGAGGAGACTGAGGGGAAACCTCTTGCAGTTACAACTTAGTTGTGAGGAGAAGAGGAGAGGCAGGCACTGATGTCTTCTCTGTGGTGACCAATGACAGAACCCAAGGGAATGGCCTGAAGTTGTGTCAGGAGAGGCTTAGGTTGGATATCAGGAAAAGGTTCTTCCCCCAGAGGGTGGTTGGGCACTGGAACAGGCTCCTCAGGGATGTGGTCACAGGACCAAGCCTGAGAGAGTTGAAGAAGTGTTTGGACAACACTCTAAGGCACATGATGTGATTCTTGGGGTGGTCCAGTGCAGGACCAGGAACTGGGCTTCAGTGATCCTTGTGGGTCACTTCAGCTCAGGATACTCTGTGATTCTATGATTTTACAAAGCTTTATGGTGGCAACTGAGCTAAACCAAATTTGGTCCATCGTATTTTGGAATTGCCAAGTGTAGCATTCCTGTGCTGTATTTATTCTGAAGTTGTCTCTCAAGAGAAGAGCTTGGAGGTTACTGGGAAATCTGGCAAATTGTGTGTTTGTTTTCAGTCTGAGTCTTAGTAAGGCACTTTCTAGCCCTGTTTCTGGATTTTTTTCTGCATTCTTCAGTGTTTCAACAAGTTGTTGACATGATAGTCTGCTATGGGACTGCAAGGCTGCCCAACAGCTCCAAGGTCATTTGTTTGGAACTTACTCACATAGTGAATATTGTCAGGGAAGGGGGAAAGAAGGAGGACAAATCTTTTTCAGTGGGAAGAAAGATAAGGAAGTTGCATTATGAGTTTGGGATGAGCAGGCTAAAAGTTATGTTAAAGATGGGATAATACTTCTCTTTTTAAGCCTGCAGGAGATAATGTGAAGTGAATTTTGAACACTGTTTCATGTAACGTTTGGCCATCAATCTGCTTAATAGAAATAATCATTACTTCTAACTCATGTTGAAATACATGAGAGGCACCTTTGAAATAAGGCCATTTTTAATATCTCAAAATGGTGCAGAAATAATTCTGCCCCTATTGATCCCAACATTTCTCAGAAACCTGCTGGAGCCTTTCAGGGGCCTCGCTTCCCTGTTTGGCCGACAGCAGGGTCTACTTGGCTTTATGTTTACTGAATTAAACCAGTTTTGAGATTATAACAGGACTAATCCAATCATGCAATTAGGATTTATGAGTAAATAGGCCTCCAGTTTAGATATACAGAAAGCCTAGGCACCACGGTGCCAGAAGGTGTAGGCTTGCTCCCTCGAGTTCTCTGGGAATGTTGCCTCATGAGTCAGAGCCCCTGCAAGGACCTAGGAAACTAGTGATGCCTTTGATTTCTCCTTCTCTGCCTCTATTCCTAGTTCTACATGCAGTTTCAAGGCGACCAAAATATTTTGTATATGAAGAAGCAAGAACACAGTGTCTGCACATAGTTTTCATTCCTAAGCTCATATGGGACCAGACTGATAGATGCAGTTGGTTCCCTCCAGTCCTGTGCTATCTTCCTACATAAGATTTATTTACCTAATGTTTGAATATTTATCTGAATCTGATAGGACAAGTGCTGTATTTTGTTCAGGTTGACCTTACTTCATTGATGTAAGTGACTATCCTCATAAGAGTAGATAAAAATTGGACACTGCTATGTGTTTATGAGTGAATAGTCCATCTTTCATCTTGTCATCTCACAGTGGCTCAAAGGTTTGAAGAGTCACAGTGCTCTAGAAAATGACATCAAGTGCACCTTTTTTTAGAGAAAATGGCCCACAAAATACAAACAACAAGCAAAGCATTTTTCTGCTTCCTCTGTAGAGATGGCTTGTCCAGGCATGAAAGTTAAGCTACCTCTTAGGATCAGAGTAGATTTTAGAAATAAGGTGAGCAGTTTTGCATTTAAAATGCAAAGAATGAGAGATAACACTTCCGTGAAAGTCCTCAAAGTTCTATCATTCTTAAATCATCTCATCCAAATTGAGTGAAAGGTAAAACCAATGTTTACATGGATGCTACCTGTGTTGTCTTCTCCGGTACTCTGCTTTCTACCAAACAGGACTGAAAGTGGCATTCTTTCACACCATGTTAAAAAAATCAACTTCCTTCTGTATGATAGGGACTGCTTTTATTCCAGGAAAGAGCAGTCAACTAGGCAAGTTACAGATAGGGAAGTACCTGTGCCAGTGGGTAGAATGAAGCCAAGTGCACGCATGCAGTGATTAGGTTCCAAGTGAGTGGATAAACTACAAACTCTCTCTGTAACACTCCTAATGAAGAAATGTCTTTGTGCTTTTAGTTGACATATGAAGTGCTTTTGAATGGAGGATAGAGCAAGATTTTAGGCTTCAAGGGGCTGAACAAGTCCACTAGACTTCTCAATCCTCCATTTAAATTCTTGTAAAGCACATCAGATTTCAGTGAGGGCCTCATAACAAAAGGAAGTTTGCTCTTGATGTCAAATAAGTTTTCTGGTTTTACTCTCTTGTTTTATATAGGCCTGGTTGCTGTGCTGGCTCTACATCATTAGAAAAATATGTAACGTCTAATGAGTTCCCAGATGATACTCTGAACTTCATCAAAACACATCCACTGATGGATGAGGCTGTACCTTCCATTGTTAATCGACCCTGGTTCCTGAGAACAATGGTCAGGTATGTACCACTAAGTGAACTCTTGTCCTCATTGTAGCTGTCAGGTTGTGATAATAGCCTTGCTCCAAGTGCTCTCCAGCTCTGTAAATGTCCTTGGTGTGCTGGGCATGAATCCAGCAAGGAGTGGTGGCAGAGCTGAGCAGATGCTGCAGAACTTCCCTGAGCAGCTTTCAAGATGGGAAAAACCCTCAATCCTTTCCAACCACACTGTGCTGAAACCAGATCTTGGAGGAAATCCTGTGCAGGGAAGGTCGACCCCCCTGCCAGGTTATGTATCAGTGTCTGAGAACAGCTCTGTGGAAAAACTTGGGCAAGGATCAGCAGACAACTCAGAAATACATATTCAGGATACAAACATGTCTGCCAGGATATGTTCACAGGATATGTAGATGTCTGTCAGGTTATGTACTGGTATGCTTTAATGGTTGCAAAAGTATATAGGCATAAGTAATCACCTAGCCTGTATCCTTTCTGTGGCAACAAAAAAAAATAACAGATTTGAACAAAGGCTCATACATCAGCAAGTGGTAAATACACCATCACTTTCCTATCAAAATACATTCTCACTCTTTACTGTGGTCACTATACTACTTATCTACCTTCCATCTGTGAGCAGAAGAATGTGACTAACTTTTGCCATATTTTCCTCTCTTCCTCTTAACAAGGGTGGAGTTTTGTGCTGGGCAGTGTTTAGCTCTGAAGAATCTGACTTAGTTTTAGTAATGTGTCTTCTGTCAGGTTTTTATGTCAGGTTTTATGCCTCCAACCAAAGATGAGAGCAGCAAACTGTGCACAGTGCTTCCCCCTGATAGCCAGTACCATCTAACTGCTACCAAATTGAAAATTTATTTTCAATAAATTGAGTCATCCCAAGATTCGATATCACCCCTACTGAATTCGCCCAGTGGGGGGTTTACTTTTAGTGAGGTAAAATGGTGTTTAGCATTTTAATATTGTACTGGCGCAGCTTTTCCTGACAAAAAAAAAAGTTGAATCTAGTTCAGTTATCATTATTGCTACTTTTAATGGGACAGAGCATGAAATTTTGAAAAAGTTCACTGTGCTGACTCTCTTTCCCTGCCTGAGGAAATCACCAGGCTTTTTCTTTTGATCAGAACGATAATTCCTAAATGCTCTCAGACTGTTAACATCCCTTCAGCTCTCTGCAGACAATTCTGCTTGCTGTTGGTCATACAGACATA
This sequence comes from Cephalopterus ornatus, assembly GCA_013396775.1. NCBI lineage: Eukaryota > Metazoa > Chordata > Aves > Passeriformes > Cotingidae > Cephalopterus > Cephalopterus ornatus. Next base: position 77,876 of record VZRE01001449.1, read on the forward strand.
CAAACACATGAAAATTCCCCAACATCTGGGGAGCCAAACTGGTACAGTCTTGTGTTGACTTACAGGCAGGTAGGAAAAGTGCTTAAATATTTTATATCGTTTCTAGAAGGCTGCAGTGCAGTTATCTGAAGTGGAAAAAGTGATTAAAAAATTACAATCAAGTGATGCAAAATGCTGTATTTTTATTTTAGATACCGACTGACCAAAATTGCTGTGGACTCTGCTGCTGGGCCTTATCAGAACTACACCGTGGTTTTCTTGGGCTCAGAGAAGGGAATCATCCTGAAGTTCTTGGCACGGACAGGAAACACTGGTTTCCTAAATGACAGCCTTTTCCTGGAGGAGATCAGTGTTTACAATCCTGAAAAGTGTGTATCTAATTCTTTGTAGTCATGTAAGGGTGACTTTGAACTTCTGATTTCCCAGAGAGTAGCTTGTCCCACAGAAAGGGAAGTAGTTAGAGAAGCCAAGTATTTTCAGTAATTTTAAATTGTTTGGGGAGGGGCTGTCTGCTTATCAGTCTCTACATTGCAATAAGATTTTTTATTTAGTATGGGTAGAAAATAGCCCATCCTATGCAGCAGCTGAGGGATAATTAAAAGTGAAGTTCTGCAAAGAAAGATTAATTTTCTAATTGCATAAAAAACCCTGATTCCTCTCCAAATAACTAAACAACCAGGAAGCTGCTCTCAAAGGGAAGTTTTCCACATTTCAGTCTTCCTCAAGTATGCCTAAGGGGGCTTTGAAGTGGGCCATAATCATGCAGAAATTTCAGCTACTTTGAGTACTGGAGAAGAATAAACAAAAAATGAAAGGCCCTCAGAAGCTTGTTTGGTGTGCTGTCTCTCTCCAATTCTTATTCCCCTGTCCCATGCATTTTTAATACTTGCTTATGTGTCTGTCAGTGTTTTTAGTGGCTATTGTAAGTTTTTTTTTTTCCTTGACTTGTTCGATTCTAGCTTTCTTAGGGGATTTTGGGGGGAGTTTTTTGTGGGTTTTTTTTTTCAGCTTGAGGAATCACTAAGGTTTCCTCTGGTTTCCCAGGAGAACCCATCTGTAACCTTATCTTACTTTTTTCCTGATCAGGTGCAGCTACGATGGAATGGAGGACAAGCGGATTGTGGGCATGCAGCTTGACAAGCCCAGCAGCGCCCTGTACATCGCCTTTTCCACCTGTGTCATCAAGGTTCCCTTGGGACGCTGTGAGCGTCACGGCAAATGCAAAAAGTAGGTGTTTTCTGGTGGTGTCGGAAGCCCGAGCAGTAGGTGTAGGAAGTCAGAAGTACTCACGAATGCCACCTTGTGCTCTTCTTTCTCAAGGGCCTGCATAGCATCCAGAGACCCGTACTGTGGATGGGTGAAGGAGAGCGGGGTGTGCACACAGCTGGTCCTTGGCTCCAAGTGAGTAAGGGCTCTGGCTGGATGGGATGCAAAGCTCTGGTGGTGGCGCCAGGCAGTCTTGGGCACAGCTATTTGAAACATGGGGCTCTTAGGGAAGGAAAAATGTGGGAATTGTTTGTTTCTACCTTATTTGCATTCACTTCTGAAATGTCTCACAAATTTTTTTGATGTGAAGTGTCAGCTGATTGGTAACTGCTGAAAGAGGAGGAAGAAGAAAATGAAAGAGCTGTACTAAGGTCTGCGTGTTACTGAAAGGAGTGAACTGGATGGATATGTCTGGACCAGCCTACACTGGAGCCATCACAGCTGATTAAAGAGGCAATAGAATCCAAATTAAATTACTGAAGCAATTTGTCCACTGAAAACAAAACCAGTCTTTCTAATTTAATGTGCATTACTATGAGGAATCACAGAGCACAGTAAGGGCATAAAGCAGATTTAGAGAAGTGCTGGGTCTCCCCTTGCTTAACAGTAAAATTTCATTATTTTATAATAATGAAAGTCTGTGAAGGCTGCAGGGAGCAGACCCACTTCAGAGCTCACATTTCTTGTGCACTTCTGACACACCTCATGATTGCCCGCTCTGAGGTATACAGCTGTACTTCCTCAAGGTAGTAGTGGAAGTGTAGCGCAGATATCACAAGCGTAGCTTTGACAGTCCCACGGATGGCCCCACTCAACCCTGTTTCTGTACAGGTCTTTGATATGTAATGGACAAGTTACAATCGCTGTGCTTCTGTCTTGTTCTTAACTTGCTATTCAAATTATTTTGTCCACTGGGGAAGTTACAGCTGTATATGTCTGTATATGCTTTACTACAAAAGTGTGGGCTGTTCCTGACTGGACATTTGGTAAAATAATGTTAAAATTCACCTGTGCCCATATCAGTTTTTTTCAGCATTCCAAGAGTGTTTGAGTCCTTTTGAACTTCCATGGCAAGTTCTATGGGACTTCCGTACCTTATGGAATGCAGCTCCCTCATTTATCAGTAGATCCACTGAGACACAGGCAGTGCAGCTTGCAGTGGTGAAGTCAAAAAGTGAGCACGGTAGCTCATGCTCTGTCCATGCTTAGAAAGGGGGTCCAGATCAGCCGTGGAGATGTCTGGTGAACTTCTAGGCTAGCCACCCAGAGGTTAAGATGTGAGCTGCCCTCCTGGAGCAGGTGGTAGTTGACCAGGAGTTGAGAATGAGTTTTCTGCAAGGGTAATTACACCTCAAGGGCAGGATCCTAACTAATCTAGACAAGGGCTTGTGTTGGAAGTTTTCCAAGGTTCTTGTGATTTGCCTTCGACCATAGAGGAAGTTGGAAGAACAGCTTCAATAGTTATCCAAAATCACAGGCAGAGGTTAGGAGCGTAAACTGAGCATGCCAGCTAGAAAAGCCTGTGTGTGTTTTTCAACAGAGCACCTTGAGCTGAAGGGAACACATCCTGCGGGCCGGACCTTATGCCTTGCAGCCTCATCCAGCATAGTACCTAAATGATTGGAATGCAGGTTGTCTTCCTCCAGCACAGTACCTGCCCAGTGGGTTAGCTTCCTTCTCACACCGAAGTATCAGTGCACCTGGTCTACTGTGTGAACAAGTTAAGGTTGGGTTATAGTTGCTCCCAATAATATCATATATTTAACAGTTTAAAACCCACAAATCTCTTTTCCTCCTTTGGTAATGAGGCAATGAGCGGGTTTTATAGTAGTAGTAATATAAAGACAAAGCATCATCAGAAGCCAAGAAATCATTAAGCAATGATGAATAACTCAAATGTCTGTGTTAAAAATTTTCAGCCTTTGTGTGACATTTCCAAAGAAATGGCCAGTTTCAGTTACACATTTGATAATTTTTTGCTGGTTATGCCTGTGACTGTTGTTACTCATACTGTTTTGTTTCTTTGTATTATTCAGACTGGCATTTGAACAGGACATAGAACATGGCAATACAGATGGCCTGGGTGACTGCCAAAGTAAGCAAAGCTTTTACCCTCTCTTTACCATGTGTCACAGTATCCTTCTGAATGCTTCAGAAGGATGCCTCAGAATGCCATTACCTGTCAGGCATTCTTTTGTAGAAATGTAAGCCCCGACAGGGACAGCAACTGTAGCTAACGATGCAGGTTCAGAAGAGGAACTGCTGTTTAAATGTGTTTGAGGAAAATAGCCCAGTTTGTGTGATCAGACTTGAAAGCAGTTACATAGTGAGAAAAGCTCAGCTCTAGAGGATATTGATTACTGCAATGACATAATGAATTGGGTGTTCATTGTCTTTATTAGCCATGGTGGTTGGATTGTTTATGTACAGAAGTGGCTTGGTTTCTTGTTGTAGTCTGTGACATAGACTACATTCCCATGCAGCACAGGGAGACAGTGAAATATATCTTCAGTTTTGGATCTGGATCAAGAAATGACAACTGCTTAGTTTGTGAAGCTTAGAGGATTTTACAAACAGTCTGGACAACTTAGTGGTATTAAGGGTTATGTACCACTGACTCTGCCTAAGAAATTTTAATGTAAACCTTAGGTCATGACAGCATGAGTTGAAAGCTTAAACACAGTCTTTAAACATTTACAGTTTTGCACTGAAATGCATAAAAGTGCGTAGCTTGCACTGCATGCAGAGGAACCTTGCATGCTGATTTCTGAGCCTTCAGGAATACCAACATCTGTGTTCAGGACAGCTCTTGTTGCAAATGTTCTCTCCAAAGTTGGTTTAATTCTGAGCCTCAAATATTACTTATAAACCTCATGAAATCAAGACACATTCTTTTCAGTGCAATTTGCACGGATGCCTGTAGATGCAATAAAACTGATGAAGCTGAGGAATTAATGTACAGTGAGAGAGTCATTACTTCTGGAAAACAGAGCATAATAATGGAGGGCTAGAGTGTGCCATGGGATACAGCGTGGGCCAGCTGCTTTGTAGAAAGCCAGAGCTTTATCATGCCTTGTGCATCCTTATTCAAAAGCCATTACTGTGATCACTGTGCTTGAAGGAGTACAAAGATTTCAGCCTCTGCCCTAAGTTAGGGTAGTGTAGGCTGTCTCAAAAGATTTTTGAAGGAGGTGTACACATACTCTGCCCTCTGTTCCCTGTAAAATGGGTTAGAACCAAAATCAGGTCAGTTCCCAGCTGGTGCATCTTTGCCCTTTTCAGCCAGTTCTGCTCTCCGTGGGCAAATAGGTTAGGCAGGAGTGGAGTGTACCTGATATCTGTTACATACAAAAAAAAAGGGTAGGAAATTATTCAGGAACACCACATTGTACTCATGGAGAGAGATCTGCTTCTGTGCAGAAAGCAACAAAGCCCATGCCCTGCTTAAATCCCTCTTTAGCTCTGAATGATGCGTTGAACCTTGACACTGCACAGGGGTAGATTTCATTCCCTGCTAAGCCAGCTGATCTTATTACTCCATGTGGTCATGGGTCATCTGAGTTTTGTTCTTATTGCTGGCTGCATCCCTTGCAATGCGTTGCATTAGATTAGGACTTGTAAAGAAAGCCATGGCAGGGAGGACACTGGCCTTCCCGCTTGCAACCCCTTGTACAGAGCTGGTTATGAACACTTTCAAAGCCCAACATTGTTTTTGGATATGTCTGAATATTAGTGTTGCCTGGATCCTTAGTGTACTAACCACATACTTAGAAATGTCAGCTGAAACATAAATGGTTGTTAGCAGCAAACTATTTAAAAGAAAAAACAAGTGAGAAATAATGATTTTTCCCCTGTTATTTGTCTTTCAGATTCCTTCGTAGCCCTGAATGGTAAGGAAGTTCTTAGTTTCATTATTTACTGACAGCAAATACATTTTGGAGGAATCACTTTTTACTAAACTTTTAAGTATTTTCATACTTTTGTTGTATTAAATGTTTCTTCCCAATTTATTTTGTTCATAGACATTTCAACTGCTTCACCTGATCATGAAATGTCTTACGACACAGTGTATGGTCAGTTTATGAGTGTTTTTAAAAATTCTCCCCAGATCCTTATGTTAGTTAGTAGTTCCTGTACTCAAATAGCTGTTACCCTTTTTACTTGTTTTGTCTTGGTTTTGAGGGCCCGATTCACTAATCACAATTAGGATTAAGCCATACCTCTTGGTTTTCAATTCCTCTTTTCTTGTCCACCCTCAAAACTGTCTCCACTGAATTAAAGTCAGATGAGACCTATTTTAATGGCATGCCAGCAGACATGATTAAGAGCATGCTTCATCTGAACAGTCAAAGGAACACTAGGGTACAGTGATGCATCTTACCTGTTCACCAGGAAAAACAATATAGCAGCTCACATCCCACTCATGAGCCGTCCAGGCTGGTGTCATTACTGCTGTAGGAGCCAGTCAGAGATACCTTAGGGAAGGAAGGGGAACTACCCTTGGGTAGAAAGATACCTAATAAGGAAAATTAGCCATGTGGATTGGGACTGAATTATGCCTCAATTCCTGAAGATTCTTGTCGCTTCTAGGGTGAGTCATTTATGTTGTCCATTCTTGCAGTATCTTATTGCCTGAATGGGGCCCAGTCTGTAAAAAAGAATAAAAGAAATTCACATAGCAAATTAAATTACCTGAGCTGAAGAGGATCATTTTTGCAAGCCTACAGAACCAGTTTCCCATGAGGCAGCTGTTAATCTGTGCTAACAGTGCTTTCCATCACTTTGTTCTGCGTATTTGGAAGTAGATTATGCAGAAGTGAAGAATAAATGTCTTCATGAGGAATCATTGCAGAATAAATGATCACTTTAAATTCAAACCTAGACATACATTGCAATAGTTTTTCTTTATAGACATCCTGAACAAAGATAAGTACTCACAAGCTGAGGGTATGTGGTATTGCTCCCAGTGAAGTCAGTGACAAATTTCCATATGGGGTGGGAGCTTCCTTGTGATGTTGCTTTCAGGCTGTACTAGACTAGCAGTTCAGCAAGGCTAGGTCAGATTCACCATATATTTGGCTGAACGTAGCAAGAGATAGGTTAATGTAAAGTTGTGATGAACTTTTAATTGATCCTTTCATCTCATGCCTGAAGAATATGTAGGTGTAAAACAAAAGCAATGACAGCTCAGTACAGCAGAATATAAATAACTGGAGGCAAAGTAGTGCTGTTCAGCATTTATAAAACTAAAATCAAATTCCCCTTGTTTATTACCAGGAAATGAAAAATGTGCAGGTGAAACTTGTTTGAAAATATGATAATGAAAACCATTGAAGGGAATGTACAAAATCAAAGGCAAGTTAAGGCTTTGCAATATATGGAAGACTCACAGTTTCATCTGCATATACAGTTTGTACTTTCTTTCATTATAAAATTGCTGTATTTCCAATGCACAGAGCAGCAATTAAAGAAGAGTAATAACAAAATCCATACTGCTGAATGTAAAGATAGGAAAATGGTTTTGGACATAGTGGTGATGTGCCAGAAGTGTTCTAGACTTGCTGTTTCTAAGTGAATTCATAGGCTACAAAGTTACAGCTGTGAGATTGTGGTTCTGGATCATGCCAACTGCAGTATTAGTAGGAACTTTGGTAAAAACTGATACGACTGAGAAAGCAGAATAGTGTTTCAGGTGAACAGGAGAATGAAAAAAGCTGAAGTCCAAGAGAGTACAGTTAAAAAAAGGGAGTCCATTACTGTCAAGCCCAAATACAGACTCCATAAATGAACCCAGCTTTTAAAGTAGAACGCTACAGACAGGTGCACTGGAGAAATGCTGACCAAGCATTAACATGGATTCTTATTCATGCGCTGTCTTTCACAGGTTATTTCATTGACCCTTCTCAGGTACACCCTGATAACAAGGCCGCTAGGCAAGTCAGTTCCTTTCACGGTTTTAGTTAAAGTATCCATTCTGATATTATTGCAGTCAATCTTTCTTTTCACCTATCATGGCAAAATACAAAAGAAAATCCATTAGTCAGCTCTATTGATCTGCCACATTAGAAGTGCAAAAATCTTAGAATGAGGTAGGAAACCAGTCTTCCTAAAGACGTTCATGTTTGCTAAATGTAGTGACTGATCTGAGTAATTTTTTTTTCTTGAGAAAATAAAAATTTTATGAATAGTCTATTTTAATGTTACTGAGTTCAGTTTAATGCATAAGTAAATGGCATGTCATAATAGATTAAGCCTCAGAACACTGGGATAAACCAGAATACCAACCAAGTGAATGCTCAGGGTTTTTTTTGATTCAGTGGGCCAAATACATCCAAAAGCATCTGAAACTCAAGACAAAAGAAGCCTTAAGGCTTGATTTACTGCACTATAAATCACTCTCCTTCAACAGACGTACTGCCAATCTGTAGCAGTGTGAATTAAAGGAGAACCAAGCCCTTAATCTTTGTATTCTTGGCACTAGACTCCTCATGAGTTTGGCAGGTGGGCTTCTTTCTAGGGCAGTCTTACATGATCAATTGCAAACAAGTAAAGTGCAAAGTCCACACAGGTAACTACTCAAGTGACACCCAAGGAGAGGATAGCAGACTAAAGGTCTGGCTGCTGAAGGTCAGAGAGAAACTATGCAAGAGCCACATATTTAAACAAGGAGATTAGGCTAGATTCCTCTGCAAAATTCTGAGCAGCTTCAATTACCTTTGGAAACATCAATTCTTAGTGAATTGGGCCCTTATTTAACCCCCTAGCCACAGTCCTTTCTCCCTCTGTAGTATTGATTTAGCTTTTTCCTCTAATTGTCTAATTAGGTTGCTATAGCTGTTAATAGGATAGCGTGCAGCCGTCTTAACCTCTGATATCCTAATGACTTGTGCATATTAGAGCAACTATCAAATACGTATTGAATCTCTGTCTTTGTTTTAAACCTGAAAAAATCTGCTTACATTTTACAAGTGCACTTCAGAACAAGCTCTAGTTAACAGAAGTGCAGCCTTTCTGAATCATTATCCGTGCTTGTAGACACTAAGTGCTTTTACTTTGCCTCTGTTACTTGATTACAGCACTCAAAATTAAAAGTTTTTGCAGATAATGGAAGCACCTAAACCAGATTTTTTAAAAGTGTGTCTGTTTGATTTTTACATGTTTGCCTTAAACAAAGACATTTGAAAAGCACCATGTGTGCAGTTACTCGGACGCTTTGCTTTAAAACAAAGGCAGAATTGGTTTTCCAGATGTTTTTGTATTAACCATTAGTAACATAGAGGTACTGGCCACATCTCAGATGTGCAAAGGCCTCTGTAAATTTCAGCAAAGCCTATTTGCACAATTAGAGTGGTAAAAATGGTGTAATAGGGAAAAAAGGCCCACTATGTGCTGCAAACTATATGACACATTGTAAAGGTTTAGTAATGGCTGTGTGTGAGAGGGCCAGGACTGGGTTGCCTGCCACTTCAGTCTTTTCTGTTTATGAGAGAAACTTAAGTAGCTCACACATTTGTGGTGCCACTCTGCTCAGAACTGAAATTCACCCAGTGGGACTGGCTATTCAGACACTTACAGGGCACTGTGATACTGCTTAGGGGATCAGTATCACTGCCCAGTAGTAAGTGTTTGCAGAATACTGCTCTAACATAACTCGGACAGGATAAGGTTTAATCTGCTCCTGCCCTGCTTCCTTAAAATAAAATGGAAGAAAGTATATTTCTGTGAGCTGTGGAAGCTTGCTTCTCAGTGTGTACTGGACTAACATGTTAGTAACAGAGAGAATAGACTGATTTCTTTCATTTGTGTAAAACCCCTCTCTACCTAGTGACCATCTGGTACACATTAATATCTTCACAAAGCTTTAGCTTTCCATTACAAGGAAGTTCTCTGTGTATTGGCAACATATGGTTCAGGAAATATTTTTTTTTCCCCCCAGAAACTGTGTCCCTTAGGCATATACTTCCTCTAGATTACTGTATTATGACATATTTTTCTTTAACTCTACTTACAGCTTTTCCTTAGAATTCCCCCTTTAAACACACTTAAAAGTGCAAGTGTCTGGACAGAGATATGGGTATATAAATGCATATCAAACACAGGCAAAAAACACGATTGCTACTTGGCAAGATTTTCTTCTCTTTTACCTCCTTATCAAGCAATGACTGATTGCTTTCTTATGTTGAGTGCAGCACTCTTTGTAGGCTGACCAAATACTGTACACATTATTGTGGTTGCTGAGTGGGGTATTAACTCGGAGTCTGGAACACCATGAATGCTGGCACTGTGGATTAGTCCTTAGGGAAAAGAAAACATAAAAATCCCATAATTTCCATTTTCTAGCCTGTTCTCCGCCCTGTTATTTGTCTTATTTGTTGGGGATGAGCACAGGTATTGACAAGAATAATGGTGGTGGAGTGAACACTTTCATGCTCCAGCATATTCTTACTTCAAGAGGGTGTGTGCTTTCAGTTGCTGGACTTCTACCTGTCCTTTTAGAAACAAGCAGACCTACTGCAGAACTGCTGTGGAGCAGGCAGCACGCTTGGATCAGAGTCCATCATTATCTAACTGTGTGTTACCAATGTTCCCACCTATGCTGTGGCTTATGGAAACCTTTTAAAAGACGATAACGTTTTGGCTTCTCTTTTTTATTTGGGTGACATTAAAAGTTCTGTCTTAACAAAATACCAAAATACCAAAAAGCCTTTCATTTGCAATATTAAAGAAAGATGGCTGGGAGAAACCACACTTTCTAACATGAGTGGGTAAAAAATGTGCTTTTGTCACTATAAGCCTGCAGACTGAAGTCCAGAGCTAAATTGTGTTAATGATAAGCTGTCGTTGAAGGTTGGCTCTATGATGAGAATACTGTGAGTTTGACCAATTTTCCTTTCTAAGCATACAAGTTACAGGAGTTCATTGTGTCCATGTCCTGTGCTAAACACAGTCCAAACTGTTTCAACATATAATCCTGTGCAGGAAATCAAAAAGGCTCCTTGAAAACATACAGAGGAGCACAGACATTTTTTTCCTCTAAGGCGATTGATATTCAGCAGAACTTCATAACAGCATCTTAATCGAAGTTGCAGTGTTTTGCTGACTTCCTCAGTAGCTCAACACCATGAAGCTGGTGAAAGGGCTGGATAAAATGAAGCACATGGGTGCTTCAAAAAGCCTGGGGACATTGGTGGCCAACATTTAGATTTTGGTTGCTGGAGTGGAATTGAGGATCTAGGTTCATCATCTCTTTCTTCTCTTCTGAGAGTTTGGGCTGGATGGCTTTAGAAGGTGTTTAAACAGCCTTTTTGAGATGCAACTTCCAAAAGCTTTGTGCTTATCCAGTGACTGTTTGAAATAAACTATAGAAGCACAGGTTCTACCTGCCAAGCTCCATGCCTTCTGTGGGAGGATTTAAATTTCAGGTCCTTGTGTTGATCTGTCTCTGCCTCAGTGAGTCTCAAATTATTCTTCTGAGCAGTGAAGCAAGATCAAGGGAAGGAGCAGGGAAAGGGTCCCTGCTAGGGCAGTCCGTAGCCTGGTGATTGGACTCTTCTCCAAGGGAGACTCATCTCTGGAAAGAAAATTAATTTGCTGGGCTGTTTAAAAGGAGCCAGGGGAAAGAAGGGCTGCTGTCAGTCTGTCTGGTATTATCTGAAGAAAAAGCTCTATATGCCATTCTGTCTCTGAATAATCCAATTCTGTTAGTTTGTGTTTGAGCACATGTCAAAACCTTCTCTTTTGATAGACTGTCTCAGAAAAGTATGCAAGGGGTAATACACTTACTCCACCTCAAATTAAGGAGGCCCAGAACTCCTTGAGTCCTGCTCAAAATAACTCACTTTGGCATGTGTGCTGAAAGGAAACTTTCAGACTGGTTTTGAGGTCAGAATGGTGTAGTGTGGATGGTGTTTGGTACTTCCTCCCCAAAGCAGCTGAGCCATCTTCCAGAGACAGTAGACTCCAAGCATCTCAAGCATTTTGGCTGCTAATGTACATCTCTGCCTGAGCCAATCCACCTTTAAAATTGTGCCATGTTTCCAGGGGGGCACATTCTGTGAATGTGGTTGGTGGAGGTGTTTGATATGCAAGGAGCTAATCAGCCTTATTCAGGACAGCAGTAACAAGTAGAGCATTTGTAATGGAAAAAAGACAGGTGAGACCTCAGTCCAGCTGCTGCTGGAGTCATGGGTTCTTGGGCAGATCCACATAGTGAGACATTGTCTTAACTGTCACTCTGAGCAGAAACAATAGTCAGTTTTGTGCTTATTTCAGAGCCATTTTGGACCATCAGCTCAGATGGGACCAATAGTGATGGTGCAAGCGGGTATGAGCAGCTGGTCCTGGACATTTCCCATCTGGAGTGGGATGCCACAGTGTGAGCACACAGGTGCTAGGCAGTCCTTCATTCTCCTGGGCACATGAGGCAGAGTGCCACTGATGTTGCTATTTTGTAGTTCTGGTAGTCCCTTTCACCTTTGGCCATTTTAGAAGTTTTTCTGTTTTAAATTGTTTTTAAAATTTCTTTTTAACTAAGCCAGTAGCATGTCAGCCAGTATGGGCTGACACTTCAGTTTCAGTCAGGCTGTGTACTGAATCCAGCCAAAGGATGCTTGACTTGAATGAAGTGTGCTTACCCTCATTTACAAGTGTTTAACTCTGCTGAGTTAAAGCAAAGAACTGCCAGCTCAGTGGCAGCACCTTGTAGCACCCTGACCTGAAAGGTTCAAATCCCCTCTTTCTTGGGACTCTGTTTCGAAGGACTTTTGAAACATTGCTCAGCCTAAGGCAAGATGTTCGTTCACCCATCATGGAAGCAAAGCAGTGCGTGCATTCCTGAGCATGGGGAGGTAGAATGGTAAGTGACTAATGAGACTTGTCTTCCCTACCTGTATTTATAATGTAAACAGGACACTCCAGTTCCCTAGTCCCAAGCACCACCACTTCTGACTCTGGCGCTCGACAGGGTTATGATGCTAGGGGACGCTTGCTGGATTGGAAGGATCCGCTTGGTTCATCTGAAAATACAGATCCATATGTGGCAGTTTCATCCCATAATCATCAAGACAAGAAGGGTAAGGCCTTGGAAATAATGTTCTGTGGTGAGGAGGGAGGGGGAGGAGGACTAAAGTGTAACTGCTTCCAGCTGGCTTGGAGTAACATGTAATGAAACTCCTGTGCTATAATTAAAAGCTTATCATAAAGCCTGAAACTAAACAGCCAGTCTAAGACTCAGTCCTAGATAATTCACTGCCTGAGGAAACCACACAAAACAAACGGAAGTGCATGCCTTTATAAAGTGTCTTATGTATGAAAGGAAGGGAAACAGTGGGGATTTAGCCCTCTTTAAATTTGATCTGCCCTGTTCTCTGAAAGAGCAAGATCCATGGCTTCCTATTGCTCTTAAGGGTGCACTTTTATGTTGCCTTTATCTGAATTCCTAGCAGATTTCAGCTAATTTCACGTTATTTCTTTCTCTCAACAATCATAGAATCATAGAACCATGAAATGATTTGAGTTGGAAGAGACCCCGAAGATCATCTCATTCCAACCCCCCTGCCATGACCAAAGACACCTTCCACTAGACCGTGTTGCTCCAAGCCCCATCCAACCAGGCTTTGAACACTTTCAGGGATGAGACATAAACAGCTTCTCTGGGCAACCTGTTCCAGTGCCTCACCACCCTCACAGTAAAGAATTTCTTCCATATATCTAATCTAAACCTTCCCTCTTTCAGTTTAAAGCCATTTCCCCTTGTTTTATCACTACTTGCTCTTGTAAAAAGTTCCTCTCCAGCTCATTTGTAAACTCCTTTTAGGTACCAGAAGGCTGCTATAGGGTTTCCTCAGAGCCTTCTCTTTCCCAGCCTGAACAACCCCAGCTCTCTCAGCCTGTCTTCATAGGAGAGGTTATCCATCCTTCTAATCATATTTGTGGCCCTCATCTGGACTTGTTCCAACCGGTGCTTCCCACAGGTCCTTCCTGTGCTGAGGACCCCAGAGCTGGATGCAGCTCTGTGGGTGGGGTCTCACCAGAGTGGTTTAGAGGGGAGAATCACCTCCCTCGGCCTGCTGGCAGCACTCCTTTTGATGCAGCCCAGGATACAATTGGCTTTCTGGGCTACAAGGGCACATTGCTGGGTCATGTCCAGCCTCTCATCCACCAGCACCCCCAGGTCCTTCTCAGCAGTGCTGCTCTCAGTCCATTCAGCCCCCAACCTGTATTGATGCTGGGGGTTGCCCCGACTCCGATGTGGCCCCTTGCACTGGGCTTTGTTAAACCTCTTCAGGTTCTCATGGGGCCACTTCTCACTCTTGTTCAGGTCCATCTGGATGGCATCCCATCTTCAGGTGTGTCAATTGCACCACTCAGCTTGGTGTCACCTGCAGACTTGCTGAGGGTGCACTCAATGACACTATGTCATTGATGAAGACATTGACAAGACATTGTCAGTAAGACAAGAGGGCATGGTCTTAAACTCTGCCAGGGCATTGGAATGGGCTACCCAGGGAAGTAGTGGTTTCTCTGTCCTTGGACGTTTTTAAGATGAGACTGGATGTGGCACTTAGTGCCATGGTCAAGTAACCACAGCAGTGTTGGATCAAGGATTGGACTTCATGATCTCAGAGGTCCTTTCCAACCTAGGTGATTCTATGATTCTGTGATTAGCGCTGGTCCCAGCACAGACCCCTGAGGGAACCACTTGTCACTGATCTCCATCCAAACACTGAGCCACTGACCATATCCTCTGGATGCGACTGTCCAGCCAGTTCCTTGTCCTTTGAACTGTCCACCCATCAAATCTATCCCTGTCCAATTTAGAGAGAGGGATTTTGGAGGGTCCACGTCAAAGGCCTTACAGAAGTCCAGATAAATGATGTTGGCAGCCATTTCCTTGTCCATTGATGGAGTCTCTTCACTGTAGAAGGCTTGTCAGACAGCACTTTCCTTTGGTGAAGCTGTGAGCTGTGCTAGCTGTCTCAAATCACCTCCCTGTCATCCATGTGCCTTAGCAGAGCTTCTAGGAGGATCTACTCCCTGATCTTCCCAGGCACAGAGGTGAAGCTG
>VZRE01001450.1:0-92591 GCA_013396775.1 Cephalopterus ornatus
GATTCTATGATTCTGTGGTTCTATGAATGGGCAAAGAGAAAGTGTAGAAGTGTGTCTTGTGCTAGAAACATCTACCCCATGGAAAAACAGCACAGATCAGGGGATTGGAGGGTAGTGGATGAAGTGGCAAGGGCTGACAGAGGAAAATGTATATCACCAGAAACCTGTCAGGGTAGGAAACCAAACACTTAATGACTATGGGAATTTGTTTTGGGTTTGCCGTAGAAAACATAAAATAGCTTCTGCTGCATGTATGGCTTACATAACATTTAAAAGTCTATTTTAACATGAAGTTAAATGGGCTAGCATCTGTAAAACAGTATGTTTACTCATATTAATAAAAATACTTCTGTGATACCTTCCAACTTGCAGATATTTAAAACCTTTTTTCCTTCAACCATTAATGCCTCCTTCAAAAAAAAAAAAAATTCTCATTAATCTGATACTAAACAGGTACCTACCCCACTTCCCTGCTGCAGGCAAGGGTTTGGACTTGTGTGTAACCTTGGAAGTTGTGCCCTGAAGATAGGATACCCTTGTCGTGCTTTCTTTTTCCTCTTATTGGTTTTCTGTTTTAGTTTACGCATTTGGAGCCTTCTCAGAATATCCTTTAATTGCAAAAAGGAGCCTAATAAAGCTCCGAAAGTAAATACTACCAAGTTTTATAAAATACCGTAGTGTTTTTAAGCTTGGGTGGAAAAGTTCAGGTTAAGATAAAACATTTCTTGTGTTTGTTGTGCTGGTCACTGACTGAAGTTAAGGGGCCTGGGCTCTCGAGAACTTCACTATTTACTCTGGCTCTGACTCTCTCCAGTTCATCAGAGTTACCTCCAGTGATGGTGGTTTCAGCAACCTGACAGACTTATGTGTTGCTGTTGGCTTTCCTTCCTTGTGTGCATCTCTTACTGAGGTATAGTTCTGTTGGGACGTGCTGTAAATTGCATTCATCATAAAGCAGAAAAAAGATCTGGGCAATCCTAAAAGCTGATGAAGATGATGATCACCTGGGGAGTTTGCTGTGTCCCTCAGAATACGGGTCGAGGTGGTAGTGGAAGGAGCAAGCAGGGGGCAGAAATTGACCTTCAGATGAGTTACAAGGGCTAGTGCACACTTGCCAGCTTCCAGTCCAGGCTGGCTTCATGCCACAGAAGACAGTGGGCTTCAGTGGACAACTGGGGTTCTTCCATTTCCTGTGCCCTCTTGCCACTAGCACTACTATGGCTCCCTGATGAATTACACAGGCGCCAGTCTTCCATTCAGTCTTGGCTCCAGCACAGCTGATTCATTTATACTCCTATTTTATCTGCATAAGAGAAGAAAGGGGTTTCATATCTGAATTTCTTCAAACCATTGTGTGGCCCAAGTCAATTTTCCTCACTCTTTTCTTTCTTCATTCAGTACAAAGTACTAAGGAGGCACAAGCTTGCCTTGCAAGCTGGAGAATGCATGTGATTATGACGTGAAACAGATTATAAGTTTCAGATCTTGCTTTCTTTAAGATTGTACTAGAAGGAGGCTCCGTTGTCTAGCAGGAGAATGGTTGGAGCAGAAGGACTGTGGCCTAGGTCAGGCTTTGATTTTTCTGATTGTAAAAGGATGTGGTACAATTCAGGCCTAACTTCATTATTTTCTTCTTTTCACCTATAGCTCTAACCCAAACAGACCCCAAGTCAGAACCTAAGCAAGTTCAGCCTTCCTGCCCTCCAAGTGTTGAGACCCTCTTACCAGGCTGAGCGCATCCATGTGAATGGATTTTCCCCCTTATAACTAGACTGAGACCAGCAGCTCTCATAAACAACCAAACACTGGTGATTTTTTTCCTTTTTTTTCTTTCTTTAATCACCACTGATATGGCTCACAGTTTAAACTAGCAGGAGTCCCCCTTACCCTCCTCCTGGCTTGTGCAAAACCTTTATTTGTTTTTAAACCTGTGTAACTGCTGCCAACAGGAGGGTATTAGGTAAGCAGTAGGTGAGGTGGTGTTAGATGAGGAGCAAAGCTGACTTGGGGAGCATGATGCTAAGCCCATGTCAGATTGATAAAAGGCCATTGAAGAGTTTCTGTGTTTGTCATGGGTCTGCAGACACACTCCTCTGTGCCCTTGACTCATGCAGAGAATATCCTGGCACTGTACTCACTCTCTAGGAGATGGATATTCCCACTTCAGAAACCACAAAATAAGATTTTGTATTTTTATATGGTACAGCTTTTTGAACTAGGATAGGAAGATCTGCCTACTCTGTCAAGGAAGTTATATTTATGTGTTGTCATACGAAATCTATAAGAGGTCCCTGGCAAAAGGTGTGAAGGAAGCGGAAGCTGTTCAAAGACCAGCCTATTCCCAGATACTTTTTTTTGGAACAATGTTACAGCTCTCCACTCCCACAGAGAAAATGCAGGATGGAAAACATAGAATAATTAAATCCCTGTAGGTTGAGGGGTTTCCAGTGAACGTCTACAATCTCTTCAGGCTAGTTTCAAGGATGATGCTTGAATTGGGCTCATGTGACCTTAGGAGTCATCTGGTATAAAACAGGGAAAAGGATTTAATTACAGAGAACAGATAATCTTTGTTCTAATGCCTTTAATGCTATCACTTTCTCTGCAGCTGCTTTACACATAATAACAGCTTAGCTTTCATTACTGATATATATTTTTTTAAAAAGGCAGTATCCTCCTGTCACCACATGAACACCACTGCTTTCATTCATTTAAAGTAATTGTTTCTCTGTGGCTACAGAGTATTGCATCCTGTTTCATTCCATATAATAGTCTTCTAGGAATATATATTTTTTGCCTTTATTATTGAGATTACTTCAGTTATCAAGTGCCCATGGAATGGAATTGCAAATGATGCATGCAGAAAGTTGGCAATAAGCTGTATTTCTTCTGTTGATATGCTATACTGACCCTTAGGAGTGAGAATTAATACACAGTATAATCTTAGGTGTCTTTGGGGAAGGTGGAACATCTGAAGAAAAAAGTGGGCAATACAGGTTCCTTCAGAGAGCTGAAAGCATTCAATGACTCTCTCACACATAGTGGTAATTGTGCTTGACACAAAGGACTGGTGATTCAGCACACTGGTGATGGACAACAGAACATTTTTTCATCTTGGTTACTGGGCTTGTTTAATTTCCACTGATAGCAGCCAGTGATTGCATCAAAGTGTAGGCTTTGCTTAAGGAGGATTTGTGACTGAAGGCCAAATCTATTCTTGAAAATGTGAGTTGTGTAGTAGTGTCAGATGGGAGTTATGATTTGTGATAACATTTCTGTACCTAAAAAAGTTCAAGGATAGACATAGTGAAAATGTGATTTTGATGGTAAAACTTGTTTTGGCTGAAACAGTTTAGAGGTTAAGCTATATCAAAAGTAACAAGGCTACCCATGCTCTCCTTTTCGCACTACAGGACTGGCATCAGCAAAGTTTTACCCAACGCTTATGGGTGGGTGAAGGGCTGAGTGCTGGAGGCAGTGTTATCTTTGCTACCCAGTAGGTACTTCTTTCAGTCTGGGATGATGTACATAACCATGTGTAGGGTTGTCCATGGCGCACCTCTGTGTGGATAAACAGAGGAATTTGATCTTCCCTCTTGTCACTAGTCTGTCATGAATGCTGAATTTGCTTTGAGAAAAGTCAGATATAACCTGTGCATGCCAGAAGTAAGGGATCAACAGGTTGCGTTAGGATATCCATCTGTGGAGGAGTGAAGTGCAGAGTGTCACATCTTGGGCTTGGTTGTCCTGTTATGTTCTCATTTGGCATGAATTCTTTGGGATTTCTGGTGAAATAGTAGCTGCTGTTACCAGGCTCAGAGATAATCAACAACTGGAGTGTAAACGAGGATTTTTTTATTAAATAGTTTACTTTGAATTCTTAATGTAATGGCATAAACTGTTACTCCTTTGTAATTCAGAAAGTCTTCTACTTGCAACAAATCTGCTGCTGGGACAGCACCACTGAAGGGATTGAGCTAAAGTCTCCCTGCCGCTTCAGTGCTACTTCATAGGCAGCACAGAGCAAGCCCTGAAGGATAACTCGCATAATGAGTTCTCCCACACTGTAGAGGAGAAAAGTGATCCCCAGCTGGTATACTAGAGAAGCAGGAGGTTAATTTTATTTGAAATTCTCTCAGCTAAGAATTTGGTCTCAATAGGTGAGTGAATTGAATCGCCAGAGCAGATGGGTTGATGCTCTAAGTCCCATGCCACAAGACTTGTAACATTTTTCAAGCAGCAAAGATGAAACAACAGCTCTTTCTTCTGTTTTCGAGCAACTTTTAGCCTCATTAGGGTGTAATGCAATGCTTTGGAAGGTGCTTACGGACCTTTGGCACCTTGGGTCTTACAACTCATGGGCATATGCAATATTACGAATAAAAGATTAATTAAGGGTAGGCCCTTGAACTTAGCTTTTCATCTGTGTCCCAGAAGAAACGCAGTACAGATCAGCAAAGAACAGACATGCAAAGGCACATATGTATCTCCTGAATTCCTAATCCAAGTAGATTGATAACAAAAGGATTTAGACTCTTAGCCTCTGCATATGGATGATCAGTATACTTTTCTGGGTTTTTTTCCCCCATGAGATCATATCTTCTTTTAAAAAAAAAAAAATTCTGCTTTTTGACAAGGCGTTCTGCATTCTTCCTGATAATAGCTCCAGGCAAATGTATCTGTCACCCAGAATGAAAGTCATTTTGGTGGTGTTGTCTTGTATGAAATATGATGCCAAGATGGTGGAAAAGTGTCAAGTTCTCTGATAGTCATTCTATAAAAATCAGATATTCTAGAACAGGTATGTTGAGTTTCATCAGGTTAATCAAGTGAGAAATGGGTAGGTTGGACAGGCTTTACTGCTGTGGGAATTTTATTGCTCAAGCAAGTAGTTAAATTGTCCACACACAAATTACCTCACAATAAAAATACATTTATGACAGGATAGTCTTGTTCATCCTGATGAACCAGACCCCCAACTCTTTTGCAGACCGTGTGTGCATGTAAGTTCAGTGTGACTAATCATATTGTTTAGAAGTTATACTGTCATAGTGTCTGTGTGTGCAAGAATTATACAATAATGCAGAAAAATACTTGATTTACAATATTTATATTACAAAATAGTAAGGAGAGTGGGTTTAGAGCTGCTTCTAGAAGAAATCAATGCACTTTCAAAAAAGTTGATGGGGCTTAGGGAGTCAAATGTTCAGAAAAGTGGCAATCCAGACAACTGTGGGTAGAGCTCAATAGCATATTTGAACATTAACAGTGGGATTCAAATTTTTAATCTAATAATATTTGTGCACCTTTCTAAATGTTGACAAAAACCATCCTCAAGTGGTTACTTGAACATTTAGCTCTTTATGAAAGCACAATTTGACAGGATCTCAAAATCAAACATGGCATTCCTTTAGGTATTTCCAGTCACACCCATATCTTAAATTACATTTTTGTCTGTGAGAAAGATTCAAGGATGACCCCCTGGTTACCCTGGAATTTCAGCAATCTTCAATTAACAAAAGTCTAAAACTTTCCAGAGCAGTTGTCTTGATCTTTGAGTCATCCTAACTCTGCACTCTGATAAAAGTCTCAGGCTATTCTTTCATTTATTTGACCGTTTGTCCGCCTGCCTCTGTAGACACAAACAGTGGAATAAAAAAAATACTACATAATGCTGAAAGTTTCCTCGGAGGGACAAGTCATCTCTGGCAAAGTGTAACCATGGAAAATTCCAGGTAGCAGAGGATGTTTTCTTTTCCTTTGGAAAATACCAGCGCTCTAAAAGGAGAGTGATAAAAGAGAAGCAAGACTTCAGTCACAGCAAGCAGTTAGGGAAAGTTTTGCTTTGGACACTGGTGAAAAGCAGCTGCTGCAGCAGCAGGCACCCAACCCAGGCAGACCCATCCTGATGCTCAAGAGAGCAAAAGAGGTGCCCTGTGTTTAATGTGGTGACACATTTGAGAGTTAATGGGGAGTGTTGTCCCGACTCGGGCTAGAGCTGGGGAAGGTTTACTCTCAGAGAATTCCTGGGGACCGAAGCTGGTGGCAAGGTGTAGGTGCCCGTTGTTCACCCCCGTGCCACAGCTCCAGACAGTGACCCCATGACTTCTGGGGCACTTGTTACCATGGCTGAGGACTTGCTCAGGACACTTGATCTGTCCCCACAAGCGAGTCTTAAGTGAAAGTTATTTTCTCCTCATTTTAGTCTTTTCCAGGTGCCTCTCCTCTAGCATAAACTAGAAAGGGAAGCAGGGGACCACCAGCTTGTGTTAAACAGTTTGCTCATAAATGCTGGCGGAATACTTCTTTTCCTGAGGCATGCAATAAAAAGCAAACACCATTTTCCAGTGCATTTAGCCTGTGTGGCCTCGAAGTTTTCCAGGAAGGAATGACGTGCCCCTGTTGAAATCCCCTCTTTTCCCTCTCAAGGAAAAGCCGGGAGCAGCAATCCACCCCAGGGTAGTGGGCAGTAGGATGCCCAGGTGGGGGAGCTCTCACTGCGTGGGAAGGAAGAAGGGATGATTCTCCCAAAGCTTCTGGCCCATCCTGGCCAACACTTACATTTTTATTCTCACCCAGTAATGAAAGAGCAGTATAGCCAAGTTTCTTTTGCGCTTCAGGCTTTATTCGTGGGTTTCTCATGGTATTTAAATATCAACCCCCATCCCTGGTCTTAGAGCAAAGATGTCAACAGGTACTGGGTCTCACATTGCTTCAAATGCTGCTGTGGTGGCACAGATTTTTCAGAAAAGCCCAGTTTTATCATTGGGCATGTAGATACAGGGCCAATTTTCTTTATGTCTCCTGGAAGCTCAGCATGTTCAATGCTTTGTGTGAAAAGGATTGTACTGGATTCTAAACACAACTGGTTATTTTGCTGAAATGCCAAAAAAGGACCTGATTTTCAGAAGGATGTAAAAATAGGAGGGGTATAGAAAGGAAAATGTGATAAATCAGTAGCATATTTTTCATCGCATGTGTTTGTCTGATGAGTCCCACTTTGGGCCTTTTGAGTGGAACAAATTTGAGGGAGTTCAGTAGGAAGCAGCAAATTCTGGGAATGGAATGAAAGAATTCAGACGAAATAGTGAAGTGATTTAATAATTCATTGTATCACTAGGTAATGACTAAGGAGAAATGATGTTATAACAGGCTATAAATGTTTGAAGTGTAGAAACATCCAGGAAGGAAAGAAGTGTAGTTTGATGCACCCAAGCATGATTAAGAGACATGGGGTCATAAAACTTAAGTGGAGATACGTTTAAGCCAAAAACCAGGTTAGAGTTTTTAGATGGAAGACTCCTAAAGTATCTTGCAAGGGAACTACTAAAACCCGCTATTTTTTATGACTCCTGGAAGCAGTTCAGGTAAAACTGTGGCAAAAATCCTGAGGAAACTAATTCCACTCCTCCAGAGATTGAATGACTTAACAAGTCTTCCTCCATAGATTTTGCTATGCTTGACCTTAATTAGCTTTTAACATGGAAGTTTTTACAGACGGGCTCTTTTAGTGAAAGGTTGCCATACAGGTTAATGCTTTGACTTTTGGGGTTGGGCTCGACTCTGAAATAAGGTTGGGGTAGAAAATTATTCTACTCTTATGTTTGCCACTCAACCTGCTGTGTGACTATAGGCGTATTATAGCCTTTACCTTTCTGTCATGCCTCTCTCCAAAAATTCAGATGTAGTTAGGGAAGGAGCCCTGGTGAGCCCGGGTTTCTCTGGTGAGGGAATCAGAGGCATGGGGCATGCACTGAGCTGTTGGGCAGTCAAGCACCAAAGCAGAGGGTTTTATTTGGTGAGCTACAGATAGGCGGTGTAACTTCTCCACCACAGCTAAAAGAGCCTGTGTTAGGAGTAGTGGCTTCACTTATGCCAAGTGAGAGACAGGCCATGCTGTCAGAAAGTGGGGAGTACCTCAGGCTACTCTGTAATCAAGAGCATTGTGAGTTATCTCATAAGATTTCTGGGGGCTATGAGGATACTGAGGTTTGCTGCTCACTGCAAGAAACTGACTAAAGATTGGTTTTGTTTGTCTCAAATCTTGAGAGCTGTAGAGACGTGTTATTGGTGGGAGGGATTGCAACTCTTGTTCTGACAGTGGAGGCTGGTGCATTAACTCCTAGTATTTTCATGAATTGAAGAATCCAGTAGTAGCACTGAGTTGTCTTAGCGATAAGCCAGGATTTCCACACTATTACCTTCAGGAGCATCAGCGCTCAAGAGGTAAAGTGCTTGAAAACTACCAGATTTTTATTAGGCTCCTCATTTGGTCTAACCTCTAAAATTATTATCTAGTCTCAAATGTCCAATACTTTGGGAAATCAATGAAGACAGAATACACCAAAGATCAGGAGATTTTTCCTGCTGCTTCTCATTCCTATGTTCTGCAAAAGTTTATTCTGCAAGCCTCAGGGCTTGGTTCAGCAGAAATAAGGAAATCTCAGCCCAGCTCCCTAGGATGTAGTGTTGGTAAATGGAGTTTTGCCTCATCCTGGTGTGTATTATACGTTCTGTTTTATGCAATTGTCTAGACTAATTTGTAGCATCTATAAGCCCTCTAGATAATGGCAATGATTTAAGAGCATGCCACAAAATTTCAGGGAAAAAAATCAACATGCCTTCAAGTGTCCTTATTGGTTTCCTCTCTTTTTCTCTTTCTCTCCTCATAAACTTTTACTATATATTTGGTTTTTATGAAACAATGTATGTATATTCTTTGTAATCCAATCGTAGGGGAAATGATCTTTGTCCTTTTTCTAAAGGTCTTAAGGATTCACAGCTCCTTTGATTAAATTAAACAGCAGGATGCTTTGAGTCACTCAGCTGTTACTTCACCTATAGGCATAACTACCATTAGAAATAAAAAAAGCAAAAAATAAAAGTACTCTAGGAAGTTCCTAGTGCCTGGATTTGTTCTGTAAACCATATGTGTTTATTAATTTCCTAATAAGAATTTAAGAAAACAAAAAATAATAAAAGAAAATAACCATTATGCCCTCTGTCCCTGCTAAGTTTCACTTTCTATTACAGGTCTGTTGGGAATTTAGCAGCAATCCTGTTACTTGTGGCTGTGTAACACTTGTTCTTAGGTTTGAGGAGACCTCACAAAATTTAGATGCTCCCCAGAAATTTCAAGGGCCTTTTGTCATCTTGTTTTTAGTCATGCCCCTCCTTTCCTCTCAATTTCTGCGCACAATGAAATTTCCCTCTCCTCAGTATACTCTGAATAGTTAATCAGTTAATTTAGAGTTTTCTGGATCAGGCTACTGGTCAAATGTGAATTTGCTAAGCTTACTTCAATTTGAAGCAAGTTGTACTCTGATTCCTTTTGCGAGGGAATAAGTGGCATGGGGAGGGAAGAAATTTCTCAAGTTCCTTCTTTTTCTTTGGAGAACTTGCTTTGTGCCTTTTCATCCCATTGTTGTCACTAAAATATTTTTATAGTGATACTTAATTCTTCAGGATGAATTACAATATAAAGTGAATATAGGTGTGCAGCATGAAAAGTTTGATATTTTAAAGATGTTGAATTCTGTACTCAAAAATACCAAGTATGTGAAGCAGGTCCCAGGAGCTTTCATACCTTCTATATTGCAAAGATACACCTCAGCAGACATTGTAGCTGTCTCCTTGGTGAATAAGCACCAGGTTATTTGCCTGTCCCGTTCTTAGCAATAAGCCCACGAGCCTTGTTTAAGGTGCAGTACAACATTATAAAAAAAGACTGAGCCTGTGCCAGTTTTGCAGATAAATGTTCCTGTTTCAGGGCTATCAGTCTAAAAATTTACACGAGCACTAAACAAACATACACATAGCTAAAGTCATCTCTCAATAGATGCAGAAAAAGGCTACCATATCAGATCATACATCTTCAGCTTGTCAAGGGTCCTGGCTCATCATTCTTTGGTCATAGTGTAATATTGAGTGCTAATATATCTTCCGACTCAGATTTCTTTGGGCTTGGATTAGTCAAAAGTGTTTTAAATAGTGTGTTTTTATGTATTACCAATTAGTAACCTTACTAGCTCAGATGCACTGCAGGTCTAACATTACTACTTGAACAAATCAGATGGACTGTATGACAAACACAGCTTGTAAGAATCAGGTTTTATTCATGTGTGGTGTACCAGCATGAATGTTCCTTGAGAACACCTAGAAACATCAGTATGTTTTCTGTTTTTTGAAAGAGAGGAAAGAATTGCAGAGTTTTACTTATTTCAGTAATTTTAGTAAAATTATGGCAGTGCTGTCGAAGATAATTCCGTTGCAGAACCTTCTTTATTTAGCAACCCAGAAAAAAGTTGTGCAGCTGTCACCTGTCAAGTTGTTCAACACACGTGAATGATCCGTGTGGCCAAGAAGGGCACCCAAACTCTTCTGAAAATTGCTTTTGTGCTTTAAGCAGGAGGTTACACTCACTACTGACACATGCACAGCCTGCCTGGGAGTGCGAAGTGTTTTGGAGGCCGCCTCTCACAGATACCTGCAGACCACAGCAAATAGGCCAAGTATGGGGAAAGGGGGCAGGTACAGACGTCACCAGCCATCTGTCACAGTCTTATTCACGTTATCTGATTATGGACAGGTTTGTCTACAATTTTGAGCAAGAAGTAAGCATTATTAAATAGATGTCTGGCTTAAAAGAATGCTTTGCTGTTGCGAATTTAACACTTGATTGACATCCCTGGCGACTGGAGTCTTCTCCCTCCCCGTGGGAGAAGGGAACAGCAGGCAGTCACAGGCGGCACATGCAGCCTCACACCTCTTCTCCAGTGGCTTGGCCTGGGAAACTGTGCTGGGAGCGAAAAACAGGTTCAGTCTTTGGGTCCACTAAAGAGCTACAGTAACAGCTGACAGTTCAGTAGTATATTGTCAAATATTCCCCAGTGAAACTTTTTATTCTGGCAAACAGAAAGGATAAGAATAGTCTGGAGAGGATGAAACACATCCAACTCTCCTATCTAACTTCACTTGAGGAAGAGTGGGTTTTTTTCTGGAAAGAAACTTGAGAGACACACAGAGGGCAGAGGAGGTAGAAAAGCCCGTTTCTGTAACACCACAGGAAGAAAAGCACTGACATTCAATAGAGAGGAACTAGCCAGCAGAGGAGTGGAAGTGAGGATGCATGAATCACTACACAAAATGTAGAATGAAGGAAGGGGAGAATTTCAGCTTTAAGACTTTCCATTTAGTGGGAGACATACTCATAATCTTCCTTTCCTGGTTGGCTTATAATTCCCTCATCTTGATTACTAATGAGTTACTTTAGAATCTTAGTGGGGAGCGAGGGTGGAGTGGTGCATGACACACTGTGACATCATTTCAATTTTCTCATTGGAAAAAAGAGCATTGATGTAACCTTGGATGCAGCTGAAGAGAGCAGCGGACCAGGGACAGTTGCTGAGGAATTATGTTTTTTTCTTCAGAGGTTCAGAAAGAAGCCATGTATTTCTGTGTGGGAAAAAATTATTAGAAAATGAAGTTAATATATTTTTCTGGAGAAGGAACAACAGGTATTTGCAAACAGTTCAAGCTTGCCTAGTCAAAATCTACTGAACAGTAAGCAGTTGCTCACACTGAAATACTTTCACTTTTGCCTGCCCTTTAATCCTGAGCCGACATATTTTCTATTAAACTTTCTTCACTCTGCTAATGCCCTCTCTGCAGTGTCACTTCCAGCTCATGAAACCCTCCTGCTCTTGTGAAAGTCCCTTCTGTTACATGAAGTAGCATTGGTGCTTAAAGATTGTAATTTGTTTGTTTCTGTAGTGGTGAATGCTGCATTGTACTTACAATGAAATGTCTGTCAAAGACGATGTAAAGTGTTCATTCACACCAAACAAACTGTATTTGAGCTAATGCTATTGCAGTAGGTCAGCTTGAATTAAAAGTGACAGGATACTTAGCGTTACAAGAAAAAAAAAATACATCCAAGTGTCCTGTTAATCCAGCAGCTAGGGAAAGCTTAGTGAAAATCCTTCAAAAGGCCTTCATCATTTAAGACCAAAGTCAGTTACATAGTCTGGATGAAACGAATGGAATAACAAGAAAAAGGCAATAGAAACTTAGAATGTTACTCCCTCTTGGGCTGAAATTTCACGATGTTGTTTGTTACTGTTCCTATTAAAGTGTCATCCAGCTGACATCAGGACTCCATCATATCAGGAGCTGCCTCACTATGTATAGTCCCTGAGCTAAGCGACTGTTTGCAATGCCTGCAAATAAATGCAAGTTTCTAACAGGACAGAGACTAAATTTTGAGGAAAACAGATTCTCTGTGAAAAAATAATTTGTCCAAGCTCCTAAAAAAACCCCAAACCACTCTTGTGTTTTTCTTAAAAAAAACCAACCAAACAAACAAAAAACAAAACAGCAAAGCAAAACTGGAAGAAATTTGACCAACTCTCAATGTAACTGCATATTAGCTGCTTAAATGTGTTGTCTGGGACTGATTCTTAGATCAATTGCAAAAGTAAAAAGTGGAATAATTTGTTCTACATGACAAATGTAAAGTAGTGGTTTAAAACTATAAAATCAATGTTAAATACTGAATTTCTGGTGGTTTTGACATGATAAGAGATAAAAACTTTCAAGGGTTCTTTCTCTATAGATATTTTTTTAAATAAAAAAAACATTCAACAGGTGATTTCCCTGAAGCTGTATTGTTTAGTTTCAACATAATATCCATCAGTCACAAAAATGTGAGTCTTGGACAACACACCTGTAAATAAGAGCCACTTTTTAGTACTGTGCATTATTTCAGAAAATCACATTTCACTGCTGTTTGCATAGCATCGAAGTCTAAATCTGAACTCAGAGTTCTGTTTTCTTTGTCTTCATTTATCTATCTGTAAAATGGGTCAGAAGCGTTTGTTTCTCAGGATCATGCTGTATCAGCTCAATAAGGAAACATTTGGAACAGGTTAGTCAGAGTACTGCATGTATGTCCTTAGAATTGCGGGAGGCTTCTGTAATAACGTTGAAATTAAATACTTGAAACACTCGTTCCCTGAAAACCCTTTTTCTTGTTGCATTTAAATCAGAATATTGTATTCTTTCCAAAGAAATGGATGTAAATAGAGAAACATATAGAGCTGAAATTACTCTCTTATTCCCTGCTGATGCATTAGTTCCTGACAGTAAAAGCCTGTATTACGTGAATTCAAGTAAAGTACATACTGTATGAAAGCCTGTAATAGATTCAACTTAAAGAAGAAAAGGAAATACACGTGGTAAGATTTCTTCCAGGGCTACTGATGTTGCTTAAGTGGCATTGTTCCAGGGAGACAGTACTTCAAGGCATTTGCGCTTCAGAAAGTTGCAGGGACAAAGGGATAAATGAACCTTTGCCACAGGCTGTGGCAGGGTAGAAGATGCATGGCGGGAGATCCTGTGGAGTTGCTGACACGCTGTGTGTGGCTTACCTGGAGTAATTTGAGTAATTTATGTCTGTGTCTTCAAGCATGAATTGCTTTCCAATTCTCCTTTTCTCCCAGGTTGACAGTCATTAGTTGCTAACTTAATTCCTCTGCTTGTTTATGTGTAGAGTACAGCCTACAGAGGAACGGGGAGAATCACTACCAAGCATATGAACCACCTTTTCTGCTCCACATACTTTGCACAGGGAAAAAAGGGGGAAGACATGTGGGCAGCACAACCAGGCATGTCAGAGGTGTGTGGTTATTCCCATCCCTCCATGGGAATGTGGTCCAGTGGCATTCCAATGGAGTGATGGCTTAGGTACCTGAGACTCTATATCCAAAAAACCTTGGGCTCCTGTTTCAAAAACACATGTAAAAAGTTAATCCACGTTCTGGTGCCATTTGTAACTCATGAAAAGACTGTTGTTTCAAAATCCACTGCAGCAGTGGATCAAGCTGTTTCTGTATAACCTGCATCCTATGTGGTACCATTCACACTGATCAAGTGCTTGGTGCTGCTGAGGTCAATTTTATGCTTCAGTGGGTGCACAGTCACCAAAACTAAAGGAAGGCCTTTAATTTAAATAAAATAATATTTTATTTAAGATTAATAATTAATTAATAATTAAATAAAAAAATTAATTTAAATCAAAGGAAGGCCTGTTGTCCATCAGGACTAAAAGCAGTTAGGGAAAAGAAAAAAGCAGCTTCAAGAACAGTGGGGACTTGTTTTCCTTCAAATTTTTGCCTCAAGAATGATGTCCTGTACAGATTGCATGGAGAAACTGGCTGCTCATGGCTTGGAGAGATGCAGTCCTTGCTGGGTGCAAAACTGGCTGGATGTCCAAGCCCAGAGAGTGGTGGTGAATGGAACTAAATCCAGCTGTCAGCCGGTCACTAGTGGTGTTCCCCAGGGCTCAGTATTTGGACTAGTCCTAATTGACACCTTTGCTGAGGATTTGGATGAGGGGAGAGCACATCCTCTGTAAAGTCACGGATTAGATTAAGTTTATTCACCAATTAAGTCCCAGCTTAGATGGGTGTGTTGTTCTGCTCAAGGATGGGAAGGCTCTACAGAGTGATCTTGGCAAGCTGGATCGATGGGCTGGGGAGAACTGCATGAGGTTCAATAAGGTGAACTGCCAGGTTCTGCACTTGGGTTGCAGCAACCCCGTGCAGCACTTCCCCCTGAGACTGGGGGAAGAGTAGTTCCAGAGCTGCTCGGCAGAAAGAGACTTGTGGGTGCTGGTTGACAGGCAGCTGGATATGAGCTGGCTGGTGTGTGCCCAGGTGCCAGGAAAGCCAATCAATGGCATCTTGGCCTGTATCAAGAATAGTGTGGCCAATAGGACCAGGGAAGTGATTGTCCCTCTGTACTCTGCACTAGTGACACTGTACTTTGAGTACAGTGGTCAGTTTTGGGACACTCACTTCAAAAAAGGTCACTGAGGTGCTGGAGCGTGTCCGGAGAAGGGCAACAGAGCTGGTGAAGGGTCTGGAATACAAATCTTTTGAGGAGTGGCTGAGGGAGCTGGGGTTGCTTCGCCTGGAGAAAAGGAGTGAGGTGAAGGTCGATCTCCTCTGCCATGTCTCAAGAGAAAGGAGAAGGGGACATGACCTTAAGTTGCACCAGGGGAGGTTTAGATTAGACCTTAGAAAACGAGATTTTAGCTGAAAGAGTGGTCAGACATTGGAATGAGTTGCCCAGGCAGGTGGTGGAGTCACTGTCTTTGGAAGTGTTCAAGAGGAGTCTGGGTGTGGCACTTGGAAGTATGATTTCAGGGTGATTATGGTGGTTCCGGTTGATGGTTGGACTAGATGGTCTTTGAAAGTCTCTTCCAACTGTGATGATTCTGTATTTAATATTCACTGAGATTACACTAGCACCTTTCCCTCAGTAGAGGTTCTATAAGATCTGTTATTACCCAACTGCTTTTTCACTACGTTTTAGGGGATCAGTACCTCTAAAAGTTTCATTCCTCTGTGAAATACATTGGAAATTAAATCTGAAAACTAGAGGGAGGATGGAGAGGGAAGGAACAAAGGGAAAGGTGTACATATCTATGTGAGTACACAGGTGTGCATATATATACATACACATCCCTCCCTGTAATCATGTGGGTCCTGCTTCCCTGATTAAAACAGTGAGATCCAGCTACAAACTCTTTTGTCTTTGTTGTCCTATAGTTTATGTTTGCAAATTTCCTTTGCAGTATTATGTACCAAGTCATATTTTAATTTTCCAAATCGGAAATAAGGCATGTCAAAGTATCATCAGAAGGTTCCTGGATGTTTTACCTTGGAGATAAAGTCTTCCAAGACCTTGGTCTCTATTGTCTAAGTTATGGGTATCAGGAAATTACTCTAATTGTGTACTAGGTAAATTACTGTGAGTGAAGAACCGGTAAGCAGTGTCGCTGCCAGATGACTCTCTAAAGACACATTGGTTTCCTGACCTCAGCTGCTCCCATGTGCACCATTCATCATCAACTCTTGTTAACCGTTAGATTAAAGGGAAATTTCTATTCCTTACTGCAGCACCAGAGTTTCCTATGTCAAACAGAAGAAGTAACTAAATGATTTCAGGGTAGGGAGCAATAAAAAAGACTTGCTGTTATTATTGTATTCAATTTCAATCATATTAAAATGTTCATGACAAAAAAAAAAAAAAGACCTTCTGCAAATTATTTGTACAGGATTTTGTCAAAAGTAAACACAAGGGTAAGCATAAACCTGCCTCCTCACTTTCCCCCAAATATGATTTTTCAGTTCAAATCTAATTGAAGCTGTTCCTGCCCGTTGGAAGTGAGGTGGATAAGGTGGCCTTTAAAACTCCCTTTCAACCCAAACTATTCTACAGTTCTATCTTAAGTGTTACTTTTATTAGCAGTAGTGAAAAGGAGAGATGAGAAAGAAAAAAAAGACAGAAAAACAAAAAGTGTTATTTTTAGTGGTCATGTCCCCTTAAGTAGTTTGTTTTAAAATTCTGAGAGTTACTGGTTAATGGCAGGTAGCAGGAGGAAATGAGTTATCTTAAAAGACATTAAAAATTGCAGAATCAAATTCCAGCTTGGCAAGATTTTTGTCTTTGTGGAAAAGACTTGGGCAACAAAGTAATTATCTTCACTATTGCATTTTAGCTCACTGTAGAAAGCTTTGCCATTAGATATATCCGTTTTCTTTGTATGTAATTATGGTCCACAATAGCTCTATCTCCAACCAAACCACCGTTTATTCTGAGTGATTTTAGTGTCTACTGAAAAGGAATAAGTTGTCTTTTTGTGCTTTTATTAAGACTATAGAGATAAGATCTGCCTTGTTAGTAGGGTCTGCTGGACTGAAATAAGTTTAATCCTCTATGATTTTGTTTGTTTATTTGATGAATTCCATTTTTATGTGTTATCTCTCCTCCTTAATTCTGATAGTCCTGTCTTACCATGGCAAAGAAGACTTGCAGTCCGAGCTCATGAGCCAGCTGCTTCAGAACAGCAAATGCTTCTGATTTGGAAAAGAATGCAAAGCATGTCCAGGATTTATTGTTCTCTTCTCTTTTTCCCCCTCTCTGGTGTTTGATTTCTCCGATTTCTTTACTTGTGGTTCCCCAATGCACTGGTGTCAAACTGATACCCTTACCTTAGGATAACTAGGGTACTGAAGAGTAACATTTGTAACCAGGATTTGGTGAGAAATCATTCATGTGAAGAGATAACTTTTGCTGAACTGTAGTGGTCTCTTATTTGTGACTCTCTATGGCTTGGATAGTTCTGAGTTCATTCAGTAATAGCCACAGGAGCTATGATTTCATGTGGCTGCAAAGATATCAGTGTTAGCACCCTGCATTTGGTAAATAAAACTTGTGGGTGGCATTTGGTTCCTATCACAGTTAAACTGAAGTGGTAATGGTTTAGAAGGAAGGGGAACTTCGCACAGCAGAAAATGCTTTTGAAAATCTCTGTTTAGTAAAAAGTGGTCTGTGAGGGAAATTCTTGATATGACTTGTATACATTTTTGTGAAATATAATCCCAAACA
Source organism: Cephalopterus ornatus (assembly GCA_013396775.1). Lineage (NCBI taxonomy): Eukaryota > Metazoa > Chordata > Aves > Passeriformes > Cotingidae > Cephalopterus > Cephalopterus ornatus. The sequence goes on from VZRE01001450.1 coordinate 17,455, forward strand.
TTAACACTGTTTAAGCCATATGTAGTAAATTGGTTACCATGCTGATGAGTTATCTCATGCCTCTATCACTTTATTAGTAAATCATCATGCATTTTGTCAGACTTTTTTCATGTTTTCCCACTTCACAGTGATGGCTTTAACTCCCAGCATAAGAAGGCTGTATGGCCAGTGACTCAAGGGTGAGTGAGGCTGTGTTTACACTAGAAAGCTTGCTGCTACAAATTTTATCAGCATGCAACAGCTGACTTTGACATGTGCTCAGAAAAACACAAATTTCGCTGTTCGAGCACATACTTTGTGCAGTCTCCTGGCTGGTTGGTACACTGTGGGCATCCAGTACAAATGCTCTCCAAACTTCCATCTGTCATTTTCCCGCAGAACATGGTTATTTTGTGGTTTACAAGAAAGCAGAAAGGACATATAAAGAAATCATAGGTGGGTGGGGGTGGCTTTCCACATTTTCTTTTATTCCATACTTAAAATCCCCAGCAGTTACGTCTCCCATGCATGGTCATGAGTCTGTGTATAACTAAACTGGACAAACTGGATATGGCATCATTTAAACAACTACTACTGCTATGACAAAGTTGATGGCATCTTTCGAGAAGAGAAAGCATCTGGTGCACGTGAGCACCTCACCAGCAGTGGGGGTGATGCTGAGTGGAAGGCCTAGCACACCCAGGAGGATGGGCAGCGGGGAGAGTTTTACCCAGCCCTCAGTACAGGCCACCATCCTGCGATACTTCCACAGACCTGAGGCATAATTTCTTTCTTGTTCTTCCTTCTGTTCTTAAACGGCTGTTTAAGTGCCCGTTCTTCTGAGTGGACTGTGTTTCAGCCTGGTGGTTGTTTCAGAGATGCCTTTGGTGGCTGCTACATGATCATAGAGTGATGAGACAGTGCCCAAGGCCTGCTGTGGCTGGTCCTGGATGCAGACGGCCAGGCTTGGCTTGATCCATGTCTGTGCTCACCATCCAAAGCAGATACTGGAGCCAGCTACCAGGATATAAGCCTAGGGCTCCTCTTAGAGGGACTGAGTTGTCTTATTCCACCCTGAAGCCAGCAAACATTTTGATATGCTCTTAGCAGAGAGACTTGCCTGCATCTCTCTGAGGCAAGCAGTTTTCATGCTATTGCTTCTTGCTGTGTATTGAGGAGTATTTGGCATAACAAAGGTGATGTGGCAACTGGGAGAAGGAAAAAAAGAGTCATCTCTTGGTTTTCAATAGCAAAGCACCAACCAGAGTCACTGTGGAGTGCTGAAGCTGAGGAAAATGTCACTTTATCCCTGTGTCTTAACATATGCTTAATTGTTGCTTATTTTGGGTACGTTTCTTGTGTAAATAGTTCAAATATTTATAATGTTGTTGATCATGTCAAAGGGAAGAGAAAAGGTGGTATAAAACATCTACTGGTTCTCATGCATTTATGCTGAGCTTTATCACACATTCTTAGTGTATGTAAAAAGTCTAAAAAAGAAACTTAACTAATTCAGAGCAAAGAGAATTTGTGGATGTGTGAGTTGCCTGTTACATGTCCTTGCACCAGTACAGAAGTGCAAGCTGCCCGTGCAGCAGGTTTGTTTTCATGTGGTTATGTTTTCTACCAGCATGCAGTGAAGCAGCTAAGGACTGATCAGTATCTCCTAGCAAAGGCTGCTGAGACCAGCTTAAAAAGACGTGGTGTTTGTCGTGACAAAATGCTGCAGAAGCAGAGAGGACTCTTGTTGCTCACTAGCAATTCATAACAGAAAAAATAATTCTTCCTGAAATAGGTTTAAGTAGTATTTCCTTTGCCATCTTCTGCAACAACTTGGTCTGTTTGGAGTGGGAAAGTTGGTCTTGAACTTATAGTTGTGCGTTTTTCAATTCATGAGTACTGGGAACTTGAAAAAAAAACAATGCCAAGACTCAGTCTGAATTCACTTGTGAGTTTTTCAGGAAACACACTTTTATATCTTTGTGTCTTTTATTTTGTTATGATTGGATACCTGGATTACTATTTTACTAATTTATGAAATGTGTTCCTGGTGTATTTCTGTTTTGCTACAGTTGAAACCCTATCAGATGGCTCACTTTGTCTCCTGCTGCATAGCTAGGACAGGTTTTTGAAGTAAACTATCTGCTCTCCATGTTCTTTCCTTTATTTTTTTCAGCTTTGCCATTTTTAAACAAGATGTGAGAGAGGACAGATTTATGCTCTGTGTGTGTGTGGACAAAGTTGTTAAAAGTGTAGAATTTTATCTGAACATCGTCCCTTGTCTCCATTTGGTGGCAGGTTTCAGCCTGGTGATTTTCAAAAGGCCAGAGACACATGCCAATGTCACCTACTCTTCCTATGCCCAAGAGACTCTTCCATCCCATTCACGCATTCATAATGCTATTGAGGGTGAAGAGGGAAACGCCACTGAAGAGGAGGAACTGATCCCAAGTTGGGGCAATTTTTTCATGACTTCCAGAAATCAAGTGGATTTTGATTCTGCTTGACCAGGGCGGGCTCCCCACACGTGAGTCCTGGCCAGCTTTCGCTCCCTCATTGCTGCTGGTGTCTGTCCTCCTTACAACATCATGTGTTTTCTGAGACCTTGTGCTACTTAAGGTAGGAGATGTAATCAGGCTTATAAGAGAAAGACATATTCCGGTTTCCTGAAATTTGTCTGTCGGGACCCGTATACCAGTTGTTAAAACTTTGCAGTGTGAATCTGGGCTATGAAACAGTTGTCACAATGCTAAATGTGGCCAAGAAGAAGAAGCAGCGTAATAGTACATTCCAAAAAAAAAAGGTGAGACACATTTAGCATAGTGATTTTTTATTTTATAAAGAGGAGGCACTCTGGGTTACAGAGCTACACACTTATTCTTTAGAAAATATAGCTGGATATGGCTGTTTTATCAACATTTCCTCATACTTCTAGGCATGCCTGATGTGTCTATGTATAAAAAAGATAAAACTCTGGTTTTACCTGCCCCTGCAGGGCTAGGTGCACTTATGTGAAATAGGTGGTGTTTGCAATGTGACAGCTGATCTTTAATTTTTCTTACATTTTGTAAACACTAAAAATAAGTTTCTACTGGTTTATCAGTGCTAAATATAAATAAATTCCTGATTTTGACATATCTTGAAATCTTTCTTGCATCGGCCATTTTTCATGAAAAAACCGAATGTGCAATCCAAGTGTAGTTCCTCCCCTCCCCCCAAAAATTCAGAATTTGTAGCCTAGTATATCTCATGTTACCTTGTACAGGTGGATATTCCCAGCTGAAGTAAAAATATCTGATGAACGCTCTAGATAGTTCTTATTTTGAATGTCTGAAGTAAAAATAAGAACATAACCTAAAATAATGTAAAATTTAACTTTTCAAAATGCCCAATTTTGGATTTGCATTAAGTCCTTGAATAAAAGGATCCTTCCTATTTACTTCAGTAGTGTCTGGATAAGGACTACGTAATGTGTGTCTCTTAGGGTGTCATTTTCTGGGTCAAAGGCATAATACATATGGATATTCACCTTCAATTAGTATTTAGGTGTTAGAGGATGTCACCATAAATGTGGTTGTTGTTTATGAAATATTTAGGCATGGGTGCAAGCTGTGGGCTTCAGTTCCAATAATAGGAATGGAGGAACATTCTACTTGAATAGTAAATGAATGTTAATAATTTTATATTTAGAAAATGCTGTGCACTTTGCAAGTGTGAATGTTCCAGCTTGGGCCCGCTGATGTCCTAAATAGTCACTGACTTATAAAATGTTGTGTTAAACAATCAAATACCATCTTAATAACTATGTAATTGCATAGCCAATCACAATCAATGCCCTAATCTCTGTTAGAAAATCTAACACTTCCTCTTCAAAATGTTATCCTAATCATTAACATAATCAATATCACGTGTAGCTGTAACAACTGATTATAATGAAAGGACATTTAACACTTATGGAGCACTGTATGACTTCAGATTCAGCACAAACTTTTGCCTCTTGAAATAAAGCATTAGTTCTTTTGAATTTTTTTTTTAATTATCTTATTTTCTAAAGGTCATAACCATGCTCTTTTCTGCCTCCCTTTTGCCCCAAGTTGAGGGGTGCAGAGGAAAATTAAACCTGGCATTTTTTTCCCCTTCTTTTTTTCCAGGACAGTTTCTGACCAATTCATTATTCATGCTTCCCTGTATTGAAACATCACAATTTTGGGTGGAATTTGTCAACCCTTGGACTTTTCCACAACGGCAGAAAGTGTGGCAGGTGTGTTTTAGTTGAATTCATGAAGAGATGCTCAGTCTCTGTGTGGCAGTAGGTGGTAACACCCCATCCCAGCTCTCAGCTAGGAAAGGCCTGTGCAAACAGAAGGTGTGCTGTGAGCTAGAGAAGCTCACAGGCTTGTCTAGAAAGCTCAGATTGAAGTCAATGGCAGCATTTTCCACTTGGATCTAACCTAAAATGTGTTAACACCTGAGTATTATTTCCCCCACACATTTAAGAATCATCAAGAACAACAACATTTTGTTTGAATGCAGAGATGAAAACAAAAACATTATTTTCCTCATGTTGGATTTGCACACTGGAGTCTCTGCTTCCTTCAGTGAGATGATATCTGATATTTCCATGTGAACAGAAGCATAAAATCCTTTCATGAGATTAAATAGCACATATCTGTAGGTAGCATTATGTTTATTAGATTTTTCTCAGTTAATACATTTTCCTCTCTCTTTCCTGTTGCTTACTGTGGAGTGGAAAATGCGCTGATACAACACCCATTCACGTAATGGTTGTTATATTCCCTGATATTATAATTGGCAAAATAATTAAGTTATGCTTGCTACAGAATTACAGCAGGGCAAAAATCGGCTTAAAATTTAGCATTAAGATGCAGGAAAATAGCTGTGACATGAGGTTCCTTTTTCAGGGATACATACCTACCTTCTGAAATACCTAGTCCTCCAAAAATGTACTGTACTTTGAGGATTGATGGGCAAATTAGAGACTGCATCCTAGGTTTGCTTCAGGACTGCTGAAAGCCAACAGGAGGTGACGGCCTCATGGTGCCAGGGAAGGGGGATAGCACAGTGTGGCCCCACAGCAACAGCTTTGGGCAGAGAACTTCACACCAGTGGGACAGACACTTTAGAGACAACTTGCTCAATAACAGGTTTAATACCTGGGCTAAGGGGAGTGGAGGAACAGCAGAAGAGAGGGTTTCTCTGCTCTCTTCTTGCCCATGATTTTCCAGCAGGTCTCAGCTCCTGCCTGTTACTCAGACACTCCTCTAAGTAGGGAGGTCTTTATGAATCAGCAAGCGTCAAGGACACGGTTAGAGCTCAGTAAATAATAAATGGCCCTTGTAATTCTTAGGTCATTTGGGGAAGTCTGTGCATCTGAACAGTTTGTTACACCAGGAATGGAAATGGATTAGCACAAGGATTGAAGTGCTGGAGCGGGTCCAGAGAAGAGCAACGAGACTGGTGAAGGGACTGGAACACAAGACCTATGGGGAGAGGCTGAGGGAGCTGGGGTTGTTTAGTCTGGAGAAGAGGAGGCTTAGAGGTGACCTCATCGCTCTCTATAACTACCTGAAGGGAAGTTATAGCCAGGTGGGGATTAGTCTCTTCCCCCAGGCAGTTAGCAGTAGGACAAGGGGGCACGGGCTTGAGCTCTGCCAGGGGAAAATTAGGCTGGATATTAGAAAGAAATTCTTTACAGAGAGAGTGGCCAGGCATTGGAATGGCCTGCCCAGGGAGGTGGTGGATTCACTGTCCCTGGAGGTTTTTAAACTGAGATTGGACATGGCACTTAGTGCCATGATCTAGTAAAGGGACTGGAGTTGGACCAAGGGTTGGACTTGATGATCTCTGAGGTCTTTTCCAACCCAATCGATTCTATGATTCTAAGGATTTAGAGTACTTGGAGCATTTTCTTTTTCTGCAGCCCCTGTGAAATAAATGCAGTGATCCCAAGAGATGTGTGAATTCCCAAAGTTTGATTTCAGTTTCAAATGTTAGAATGCTAATTAGTAAAAAGAGAGCTAGAAAACTATATGATGTCTTTGGTACAGGCATTCTCACAAGATGTCCTGTAATTCCTTTCAGGACTTTTAGTGCTAATGGCTGAAGGACATAAAACATCTATTTAACCATGTCACACTTTTAATAGAGCTCTAGGTAAAGTTTGATTCTGTGTGAAAGGAATTACATTGGAAGCTTCTCATGTTTGCCGAATTAGTTGCTTTGTCTTTATTAAATCATCATCCTGATTTTTCTCAGAATACCACAGGTAAAACTAGACGCTATTTTGTGGTATAAAGATGAAAAGAGATGTCTAGGGTATTTACATGAGGTAAACTTGTGTAAAAACTGGAATTTGTTGCTTCCCCTATGTCAGCTTTGGTTTAGCTATGTCAGCTACCTGTTTTCCAACAGTTTCAACAGGGGAATGTAAGTGAGTTAGGAGAACCAGGAGAACACTTTGCTACTTAAAAAGGGAACCAAGAGAAGTTATAAGCCCCCAGCCAGCAGCACCAGACTTCGGATAAACCCCACGAAAAAAAATTATAATGGTCAAAGTTGCAGAATGAACCACCCATTCCTCTCCATTTCTGCAGCATAATGGATGAGGCACATTTTTCTTCAGTATGGGCAGCAAAAGTTTTGCTTTCCTACACTGCTGACTGGTGAAAAAAAGACCTGGATAGTGTGACATTCAGCTTTGTGACTGTAGCTGCCAAATACTTTAGGTTAGACGTTCTACCTAATAATTCACAGTCTTGTATTGCTGTGTTCCCTGCAAAATAATTCAAGCCTTGTTGTATTGGGTGTAACAGCTGTAATAACAGAGTCCCTTCAAACAGCTCAGTTGAAGATGATGACCGTGATGAAGTGAATGCAATAGAAGAGATGAAGGGACTTACCAAAGATAGTAACATCAGCTACAGACACCAGGCCTCCTGGCTCCCAGCCGCCAGCACTACTCACCAGACATCATGCAGTAAACGTCAGTCACGCAGGCAGGGGTAATGCATGGTATGAATCAAATGGCTGTAAGAAATACATTTTCATGCCGAATTTGCATAGTGCTGAGGACAAACAATTGACAACAAAATGGGGCATCACAACCCCAGTATCACAGACTTTAAAGTTAGAAGAGTTATTTAGATCACTGCGCCTGGCTTACTGAAGACAGACTTTCACCTTTTCACACAGGTAACCCAATATGGAGTGTTTTGTTAGTTTTAAGTCATTTTCAGATGTAAACTTTCACCCAGTCATCCCAAGGTTGAGTTTTCCATTTGGATCAAAGAAGAACCTGTGTGATTTCCTAGAAAGATTTCTAAATTTCACCCTCTTCATTGTGATAAGGGCTTTTCTTTTAAGGAAAGTGACTCATCTGCAAGAAGAGAGCTTCCACACTGATGGTGAAATGCTAGCTAGCTTTGCAGGACCTGGATAAGTTGCAAGTTAATACCTTGTTCTCTTTGTGCCTTGGAGCAAAATCCTGAGTGTACTGTTATCACTGTCCCTCTGCCCAAAGGCAACAGATAAGGATTGTCTATTTTCTGGGATTGCTCACTGTCTGAACAACAGAGGTATTTGGAATGTTTTGCTTCTGCTGCTGGTCAGGCAGAGTTGCCAGAACCCAGGAAACAGAAGGAAACAGAAGTCAGATTTGTAGGGAGAGAACTCCACACCATTAAACCTTCAGGTAGCCTGATGTAGTATTTAAAGTGTCTTGCATTAACAGCAGTGTTTGACAAATGGGGAGACAACCATACTGGCTGTTGGTTAAGTCTTGTATCTGGTTTGTTTTAAATGTTCACTCTCTGGATGAAATCCTGACCTCGGTAAAGATGGATACATTTTTGCCTGATGGTGAATAATGTCCAGCCCTGCACACTAACCAGTACAGTTAGCACTCTCAAATGTCTACATCTTCCTACAAGACCCACAGCTGAAATATTGTAGGGGTCTCATTAAGTGCACAGAGCACAGATCCTCAGTGGCCAGCTTACATTTAGAAATGGTCCAAGTAGTGCCAGATTGATATGAACGGGCAAGGAACATGCTGTGAAAAAGCACTTCCAAAGTACCTATCCTGGCTTTCTCTACTCCTCTGCTCAACAGAGACTCTTGTCTCCAAAGCAGTGCACTTTCTATGTTCCAGTAAAATCCCTCTTGCTTTCCCTCTTTGCATGAAAAGCTCTGAAAAGTTTCTCTTAGAACTTATTTGTTACTTTTCAAGAGGTCTATTTATTCAGTTAAACACAAATAATAAGTAATCTCTATAGCAAAGGAAAAAAGGCACTCCAGCTGCCTGAAAATACTGAGAAAGGAGTAAAAAGAACGGAAAGTGTTTTCTTAAATTGCATTCATGACAATGGATCCTTGTGCATACTATCATGGGTAACATAATGCAAATTGCCAAGGCTGACAAAGCTGCTGTGGAGCCAGAAGCTTTGTGCTTTCAATCCTCAAGTGGAATGGAGATTGATCTGAGCCCTCAGCTTAGTAGTTAAAACAGATTCTGCCAATCTTTGTTTCTTATCAAATCAAAATAAGAATGAAGCATTCCTTTCTAAGAATGTAGAAATGTAAATATATGTAAATTTGAAGTATAACCAAACTAATTACTCTAAATGGAAGCATAATACCAAGTAAATACATAAGGAAACAAAATCATTAATTGATTGGGCTTCTTATTATAGTGAAACTGTTTGCAAGGATTAACGGCTCCTTTCTGAAACATTGAACTCTGACACAATGTTTACATTTCCATATATTTTTAATGATCACATAGTTTATCGTTTGAATAAAACAGCACCATATGCTCTAGCTGTATTAAATCCTGCAAACATTGAACACTAAATATGGAATAAATTATCATGTAAGGAGCATTAATATTGGCAAGTCCCTCTAATATGCCATATCACTTTAGTTTTAATATGCCAGGATTTTGCCAAAATGAAATGCCTCTTCTTATTAACTGTAAAGTAAAAATATTTAATAGAAACTGCAGAAAAGCATAGGCTAGACACAAATATCTTAATTTTGTTTAAAAAAGAGGAAGAACATTTATACTTTCTAATACAAATAGAATCATTTTCATGGCTAGGTTTGAAGCAGGATTTTTTTTCAAGTGCAAGTGGAAAATTATGTTATTTAGATCTGCTTTCAGAGGAAGGAAGAGAACTATGTAATAATAGATGCAACATAGACTGGCTGTACTTTGACAGCTAGGGTGGGCTCTGTAGTTTCACTGAAGCATCAGGAATAAACCTAGTGGAAAGGAACTAAAAGTCTAGTTTCTTTAACAGCATCCTATATATGGAATTATTTTTCTAGCATAACAGTCTAATGGTAGATTTAATTTTAGAATTACCCAATGCAGCCTAAAAACAATTTTCAGTAGGTGACCAGGAGACTTGCATGTCTACAGGACTCCAGGGGCAGAACTTAGTGAAAAGCAATCTATCTAACACTCCTTCATTGATGAGAGTTTGTTTTTGCCTATCTCCTTTTGTAGTTCCAGTTAGATGAAACTCTTTGAGGAGTAAGTAAGGAAGTCTGGGATGCTGTTCAGTCTCTTCTTAAACCACCAAGCAGACCTTGACACCAAATATGTCTTTCAAAGAAATGACATTTAACCAAAAGCTTGATCTGTAATGGGATACTATCTAAATCCTATAATGGAAGTAATTTACCAGATTGGTTTGGAGGCGTATTAAGGCAATATAGGAACCATGGTCTGCATCACTGATAATGTTATCCACGCACTTGCTAGTCCATTAGCAGAATGATTCATCTGAGACCTGCAAAAGGGCCAGACCACTCTCCCAAACACACGAACATCCAGACAAAATAGATCGCAGAAGCAACTAAGCAGCTGTTCCCTTTCCTGCCATACCTGCTGCTGGTGTATGATGGAGCAAATGGCCATTAGGGTTCCTGCTTTTAACGAGATTGTATATGCCTCTTTGAAAAATGTATTTTGAGATGGATGTGTTTTCCTAGCAGATATTACATGTAGCTGCATTCCCCGAGCTTGCTGTTCAATTAAGAACAAATCTCACACAAAATATGTAGCTGCAAACTACTGAACTTAACCTGGCATTAGCCAGCATTAGAAAGGCATGCTCTGATAACTTCAGCAAGCAGAGGTTATTTAAGGGAATGTATTCTCCATCTCACATAATCACTGAGATTATTCCTCGCTATCTCTCCCTTGTCCTCTCCACCCAGAACTTGACTGCAGCTGCAGAAACACCAGCTGTGTTGGCAGGGGCAGGCATAGCTTCAGACTCAGGGCTGTTGCAAGTGGGGGGTGCAGTGGGCCCCCCTGCAGCCTAAAAGGGGAGTATGCTGTGATGGAGACCAGGGTCAAGGGTTTCATCACCACGTTCCCTGCTGGACTAGCATGCAGGTTATAAGGTCAGTCAGCAATTCGTCTCCAGTTTGGCGGTAAGGAACCCGAAAGAGGCTGTTTTCTTTCAGTCCCTGGTTTATAACCAACTGTGTCAGTGCAATATGAATTTGTGTGTAATACAATAAACAAGTTCAGATTGTTCAGAGGGAGGCCTTTTTAAAGCTACAGTCAGAAATAAGAACAGTTCATCAGCCTGAGTATATCATAAAACTCCACTTCAAATACATATAAATAGCAATGCCCATATAATCCCTGAAGTAGCTGTAGTTTATTGAGTCCTCTTGAGTATCACCGTCACTGTGGTCAAGTAGAGATAAGTGGATTAGTTCTGGATATGAACATCTGAACTTATAGTTTACTGCTCAAATTCAAACCTGCAGAATTTGAGTCTATCATCATGTTGTAGGGCTCAGCTATCTAAATTTGCTATGGTTTAACCTGTCCAAGATATTTTAGGTAAAAAAAAAAAACTACACCACCAACTTGGGAGGGTACAGATCTTCTTTATGTTTGATAGAGAGTGAGTACCTCCTATAATACCCTGATAATGTTATTGCTGTTTATATATATTTGTTTTCAACTACTGAGAAATACTGCCTCATTTAGTGTGGTCAGAGTGCTGACTATCACATTAATTGGTTTTGTTTTGCCTGTCTTTATTTATCTACATGCCCCCAGGAATCCTCACATTGGTTCCAACAGTGTAGACAGTTTTTCTGTCTGCTTTTCAAGGAAGAAAAAGAGGTGACAAGCTGCTTTCATTGTTGTTGTTCCACAGCAGTATTAATTGCAGATACAAGTCTGACTTGGTATTGTGCATTGCTTGACATTTGCTTTCTACCAGCCACTTGGGTGGCTGATAATGAGTGTTTCCTTCTTTAATCTTTGTTTTTACTGATCAAATTTCATATCTACTAATTTTAGGCCTACTGGCAACTATTGCTACATCAGGAATATGATATCTAGATAAAAGAGATAGAATCTCTATTTTTGTGTCAGTTTGTTCTTCTAATGCTTTTTCTTAAGAGCAAGCAGTAAGTGCTTCCACCAAAACAAGTAAATCTCTGCCTAGTTTCACCCAGAATAGCTTTGCTTTGCCACCAGACAGAACCTTTTGACTTGGTTTTTATTTTAATCTTAATTCTCTTCCTGGATAGTGGACATAGATTTGGCTGTTGATCTTCTCTATAGTTGTCTGCAAATTCATCTTCTCCTTATTGTGGAGTCCGCCTTTGACTTTGCATATTTTTCCCTGCTTGCTTCTTGCCTGTAGTATGAGATCCTCTGTAATGTTGGGGTAGCATTCACTGGTCTCAGGCTGGATTAAGTTGCCTTTTTGAAGAGGAAAATGTTGACAGTTTTTTCAGGATTCTAAAACAAGATGTTGCATGCTTTTAGTCATCTGGTCATTTAGTCGACATCAGCTACAAAAACAGTCAGTGACCAGACTTGAGGAGAATGAAATCTGTCATCTGCCTGACACAGCTCTTTGTGCAGCAATATTAAGTCTGCAGCACAGCGTGGGGCAGTTCCAGGATGGCAGCCCATGGCGGTGCTCAGAGCAGGTGCCATCAAGGCTGAGATGTCCCCTTGACCTGAGCTTTCCACAAAGGCAGGTGCCCACTGGCCACCAAACATCCTCCAGGTGTGTGCTAGGAAACGCTTTGGGCAGGAGTCCTTCCCAAGGCAGCTGCCCTTCACCAACACCTCTGCCTGCTCCAAGTCCCATGGTGTGACACAACAGGATGGTTTGGGGCACCTGGGTCCAGCACACAGAGAACAGTGCCCAGCAAAGGTGCTGGTCATGCTAAGCAGCCCTGAGTTCCACCTCAGGACAGTTTTGAGCTCTTCTATCTCTCTCCTGGCACCTGTTTGTTTTCAACCACACCTTGTTCACTTTCACGCAAAATGCTTCAAATTTTTGCATTATGGTTTCACTGTCAGCCACACCTGAGTTAATTTGAAAATGTTAAAAACACTAAGAGCTTCAGAACCTGCTATTGTCAGAAATAAAGGTACTTCCTGGCAGTCCTCCATTTGGCTGGTCTCCTAAGTCAGCAGGTATCCTCCACTTTCAGATTTCCATGCTGTTTCAGCTCTGGATGGGCTTTTAAAGACTGTGTACTGTCTGAAAATGCTTGGAGCAGCAGCTGCAGTGTATGGAATACATGCCTGAGGAGCCTGTGGTTGAGGAAGTTCAAATGGCGAGCTAGCTGAGGCACCACCTCAGGGCGAGCTAGCTCACAGGGAGGAGGTTTCTTAAGCCTGCAAGGCTATTGGCAGTTTCTGGTTACTCTCTGAGAACAGGCTGAGCCATTTGCATCTTCCTACAGTTTCTGCACTGAAATCTCAGCTTTGGTATCAGATAGATGTTATTGTGTGCATCCTGCACAGTGGGAGCCCTTATGCAAAGCTCCAGCTGGTTCTTTTAGGCTTTAGCTGAATTTCCCCAAAAATAAAGTTTCTAATTGAGAGATATGCCCTCACTCAGGGTTTGCAAGAATCAATGAAAGAGGTTTCTTTCTGGAAAAAAATGCCTTTGGTTATAAGGCTTCCCAAAGGGATGGAAAGGAAATTGTCGATGCAAATCTACAGAGGTTGAAAACAATGGGTTCCACCATCTGCCCCATGTTCACTTCTGAAAGGAAAGCTCCACAGTCTTTGGTTCTCACAAGCAAAGACTCCATCAAGTTCTGCTGCCAATGGCTGTATATGACCAGCTGACCCTCTCTAAAAGTTCCCGTTAGCACCAGCAAAGCTGAATTAAGAGCCTAAACAGGACATGCCGTAGGAAACATGGCAGCTGAGGAGAAGACAAAGGGTTGATGGGACAAGAGAATTAGGGAGCATCAAGACTGCATTCATTTGTTGATCTCCAGACATTTGCTTCCCTGGTGATGGCCAGACCCTTGGTTCAGTGGATGTACGCTCTGTGCACGACCCAGAAAGGGTGAGAGAGAGAAAGGAACAGTGTCTTCAAGATACTTTGTCTCTCCTGTAATCACTAAGAAAGGAGAAAATGGAAGGAGGATGGTTCATATGGTTATTCTAGATTTTCCACTGTGTTTTGATGACATGGGCTTTGCAGCTGCCAGAGATCTTGTTTGTCTGACCAAGGGAGGGAAAAGTTTCTCACTGCTATGAGAATATCTCAAGCACCTGTCTGGGCTGCGGGATTGAACATCACTTATTCATTTACAGAATCAGAGAACTGTTAGGGTTGGAAGGGAGCTCTGGAGGTCATCTAATCCACCTGTCCTGCCAAGCCAGAGTCACCTAAAGCAGGTGACACAGGAACTCATCCAAATGGGGTTTGAATGTCTCCTTGGACAGCCTGTTCCAGTGCCCCGCCATCCTCAATGTAAAGAAGTTCTTCCTCGTGTTGAGGTGAAACTTCTGGTGTTTTAGTTTATGGCCATTGCTCCTCATCCTGTTGCTGGGCACCACTGAAAAGAGTCTGGCACCATCCTCTTTACAAATAACTGCTCTCTTTCAGTTTGTGTCAGCACCTACTTCTTTTCTCTCTAAAAGGCAATGACAATCTTGATATCTTTCCACTTCTCCAATATCAGGATTTCTACAGAGAAGGTAAAAAATATTAATTGAAATTAATTCTATTATGTGTATTTTGCCATCAAAACAAATAGAGTTACTTCAAATTTCTGGGAAATGGATATTCTGAATTATTTTAAGTGTCTGGGCAATGACTTACTGGCTGTTCACAAATGAATGATTCTCAGCTTGAGCTACTGATAGGAATTTCTCATTACAGTCACAAGATGGAGGGAATTTACATTCTTAAACATACTGATATTAACAAACCTCAAACGTTGCCTGTATCGATATTAGAGAAATAAGGCTGACATCTGCCTGCAGAAATCCCCTTTCATCAGCAGCCTCTTACCCACAGTCTCCAATGCTGTCTGGAGCACTGCAGGCACAGTCCTGCCACACTTTGCTGGGAAACAGCCTCTTGTGAAAGTTGACTACCTGGCACGAGCTTTACAGGCACATGCAAACTGGTAACCAACATGTGAGAACTTGTTAAACCACTGTGAGATTACTTTTTTCCCCTTCCTCTTCAGAAAAACAAGTTTTACGGGGTTTTTTTTTATGTTGGTGAGAAGTAGTGACAAGATGTCATTTTTACTCAAATGAAAGTGACAGGTGTAATTGCAGCTGCGGGCCATGATTTTTCCAAGCAGTGCCAGTTACTGTAAATTATGCAGCATCATGTGTAACCTTTATGTTTAGTTGCTGACATCTAGATCTGTGAACTGTGAATACTACAAACATGGTGGCATTAGCACATGACAGAGTGTTGAGAGTACAAGCATTCCTAAATTTTTAGGTGCTGAAGTGCAAATATTTCTTCCCTGCAGATTTCAAGTAGATTTCTGCATGCATTGGCTTCTGGAGGCCAAAAGATTCCTTTTATGGTTGAATAGGTTTAGGTAATCATGAGCTGGGCAAGGCTGAACTTATTTGCATTTGCACACTATATTTCCAAGTACTAACACAGAGTAGTTTGTTATTGCAGAGACAGCCAAATGGACGGCCATCATGCTGATGGTCAGTTAACACCCTGTGGAGAGTCACCACATATATGTGCACTAGTATATATAGTATTATATATAGTCCTCCCTTGTGTAAAATGGTTACTTATTTGAAATCTAAAAATGCAGAGGTCTTGTATTGTTGCAAAATGGGTATTAGCACTGCTGCTTTCCACATACTCTGTCTGTGCCTTACTGCAGTTTACTGTACCTATAGAATTCAGTCATTTACCTTTTCATGTCTTGTAACTTTTTGGATAACTTATTTTGGCAATGAGATTTTTTTTTTTAATTTTTTTTTTTTAGTGTGTGATCTCAGTGTCAGGCAGTATTTCCTCCTGTCTTCTGGAAAATTTCAGAACAGTTGAGTGGTTGTTTTTTACCATTTAGCAGGAGAGCAAACAGCCCAGCCACTCTGGTTAGAAAGGGCTGTAGTGAATCTTGTTGATTCTGTGTGGTCTAAGACTAAAAATCTCTGCTTATGTCAATACTAGGAACTACTTCAGGATCAAGTTTCTGATATTAGGGTCTTTTATTTACTGACTAGGAAGCAGCTGTAAAGTGTGGCCTGAATTCTTCAGAAAGAAAGGTTCTGTCAAGGATACAAAGCTCCATGCAAACTGCGGGGCAGTGCCATGTTGAGGACCTGTGCCTGAACGTAGCACAGTAATGATCCCAAAATCATGCATTTCTAAAAACAGAAAAAGAGGATGTGTGCCTGACAGCCATGCACGCCTGGTGCTTCCCCTAGCAGCCTGACCAGAAAGCATCAGCTGAACAGGAAGGTGGCTCTGCACTGATGCATCACCCAACCTTACCGTCACAAAGTCTCTACTTTCTAAGAAGACTCACCTGCATGTCCTTCTTTCTCAGTAGTTTTCCCACTCCTTGCTACATCAGATCTCTTTCGCCCTGCCCATTCCCCATTGCTGAGTCCTCCTCTTTGGCACCCCCACCTCTTCTTGAAGCACCGAGCTTGCAGTTTACATCAGTGGCCCTTGCCACTGAGAGGTGACTGGTGTCACCGCTGCCCCAGCCCTGCTGTGACCTCCCGTTCCTGCAGGGTTTAAAGTGCAGAGAAAGGGAAGTGCCTGGGAGAGATGAAATCCAGCAACCACTGCTCTCTCCCCACTCACAAAAAGCCCCACCTCCAGGCACAGTCATAATAACTGAAGAGTGGCCTTACAGCTGCTGATCCAGGTTAGGAGGTAGAGTCTGCAAATGAAAAAAATCTTGACTTAATGCTTTCCATCATTGACCATGTAGCACATTCCCATATAGCACAGAGATATGTGAAGTTTCTGACCTGAACAGGATAGAAACCAGCAAAACCATGAAGCAACTCTATTGTGCCCCTGAAACTGAACTCCCGTGAGAAGAGGGTTTTTTTTACTATATTCTTTTGAAAATGCAAGCAAAATCTTCCACAGTTCAAATCACAAAGCTTCTAATATAACTCTAAGGCTCAAACTGTGATTTCTTTGCACTGGAGAGCCACTATTCACTGCAGTCATCTAGATGTAATGAAGTATCAATGAAAATGGGCAGAGTTTGGAATCTGTCCCTCCCTTTGCACAATCAGGCAAACCATACTTGAGAAATGCAAAAGCTAAAACTAAATTCTTAACTGGCTGTTATTTCCAGCAATAACAGCAACATTCAGAATAATCCCAAATGCCTTCAGAGGGTGAGTTCAGATAAGCAACCAAAAGTTCATTTGACATAATCTGAAAGGTTTATCTAAACTTCTTGTGTCTGCATAATTAAGTTTGAAATCTTGCAAGAACAGCCTTGTTCCATGTAACATATACCGCATCTTCTACATGTCTGTAGTTTCCAAAATGTTAATCTCCAATGACCCAGAATAAGTCAACAACATTCACAGTCATACATAACACTTGCTCTGTTGAAATGTGGCATTCCTGCTGTCTTTATAAATGGCACTGCCACAGCACAAGCATGGAATGAAGATTTGAGATGCAATAACCTTTTACGCTTCTTGGCTTAAACAGTATCTTCTGATGTCCTGCACAGCACATAATACCAGGTTTCAAATGACTAGTTTTAATCAACTTATCGATGTGATGATCAAAGTTTGGCCTCAGTTCAAACACCAGAGTATCAACTGTTATATTCAGCTTCCAACTCTCAACTCATATTAACCTTGCCTGTTGTTTTGTAAAGCTTATTTTCCCAAGTTCCCTTTGGAAACACATGGTAGTGTTTTGTCTCAAAGCACTTGGCACTAATTCATTTCTTCTATCCGACATATCAATAAAATTAATCATAACCTCATCTTACAATGATACAGTTCTTTTCATGATAACAGCTCTCAATGCACAAGTGCTAAACCAAGGGACTAATCATAGAATCTTAGGAAGTTTGGGTTGGAAGTAACCTTAAAGATCGTCTATTTCCAACTCCCCTGCCATGGGCAGGGGCACCTTCTACTAGACTGGGTTACTGGGAGACACATCCAGCCTGGCCTTGAACACTTTCAGAGATGGAACACCCACAACTTCTCTGGGCCACCTGTTCCAGTGCATCACCACCCTCAAAGTAAAGAATTTCTTTCTGGTATCTAATCTAAACCTACTCTCTTTTAGTTTGAAGCCATTTCCCCTTGTCTTGTCACTACATGCTCTTGCAAAAAATCTCTCTCCATCTTTCTTGTGGGGACCTCTACATACTGGAAGACCACGATTAGGTCACCCCGAAGCCTTCCCTTCTCTGGGCTGAACAATCACAGTTGTCTCAGCCTTTTCTCACAGGAGAGGTGCTCCATCCCTCTAATCATCTTGGTGGCCCTCCTTTGTATTCACTCCAACGGGTCTGTGTCCTTCCTTTGCACAGGATCTCAGACTTGGATGCAGTATTCCAGGTAAGGTCTCACATCTAAGCAGCCTTCATTCTTTGTGTTTCCCATGGACATCATCCTGACCCTCCCAATGCACTGAAAATGGATAGTTAGGGATGAAAATATTTCTCAAATGAGCAGCAGGACCTGACAGGGCCCTGCTGTCTGGTGGAGGTTTCTGGCCTTGATTAGACAGCATCATGTTGTCTGTCCAAGAGAGCTCCCAGAGAGTGTTTTTGCCTCCTAAAGTGGATCCTGATGGAAAGGGATTTCCATAAGTCAGTCAGCAGAGCAGAGGGTTGCTTATTTGAGGGGGCTAGAGAGAGAATCAATGCTTCAGACTGTAGTTGCTGCCTTGCCTGGCTTGGTAAGGCAAGCCCGCTAAGTAGCGTGCTTTGTAACATCCAAACCTGGCAGTTCTTCCAAAGCTTCTCTCCCAGTCACACTTTGTCCCTGCATCCCCAGTCTCCTTGTGCTGAGCCCTGCGTTGTCTGGCAGCGGTAGTCTGCCTCTCTTACCCTTCTGCAAGGTAAGAGCAGCATTTTGAGTGCAAGTTGTGCGCTTGACTCCTGTGAGACACTCCAGTTTTAAAACCCCTTCTGGCAGCTTCAACAACATCCTCCTAAACTGTTTATTAGGTGCTGAAAGATGGTGGCATTTGTGGAGCTGCTTTCAAAATGTTGGCTCACAGCAGTATAGGCACATCAGCTTGTTTTTATCATCCAGCCCTCAACATGGAAAATGTCAGTAGCATCTGTTTGATGGACTTATCTTCCTGATTCTGTGCCTAAAGTAACAAGCAGCAGATTTAAATGGAATTTAAGTGGTGCATAAGTAAAACACTGCAAGACCACTAATATGTGCAGGAATCCTTTTGAGTTACCTAGGGAATTAGAGCCCTTCTGAAGTGGTTGAAGGAGCAACTTGCTGTGCACACCTCCACCCACATCAAGTCCTTTGGACGGAAGAAGGAACATGTGACAGTGTGTTTGGGCAACTTGCAGTAGGGACAATGTATTTACTCCATGCTGGGTCACCCATTGGTAAACAATCTTAAGGAAGCAGTACATGACTGAGCTGTGGCTTGGCGAGGCCCCTTTCTGTCTCAAGGTGGGATTGTCTGCCACTGTTGACATCTTCCTCTTTTTCAAAGCAGTCGTTCAGAAGGACTGGAGGTGGCTGCAGCCTGCTCTGCCACTCTCTTTCCATCAGCTGCAGCCCAGGACTCCCATTCTCCTACCCTGGTTCTACAGCCAGGGTCAGCACCCTTTCTTCAGCTATGCCTTCAACCTTACTACCTTAGAAGAAGGGTGGGAGGAGGATGCTACAAATTTATTTCACCCCTCTTTATAATAAAACTAGGAAGAGAAGAAAGACATAGGAAATCGCTGCACTCATTTCTATTGTTTATTGCAGGATGTAAACTCAGATAGAAAGTACATCAGCTGATACAAAAGACACCCCCAGAACACTGAGTTTCCTCTTAAACAAGGCTGACTAAGAGGAACTGACAGCTATGTTAGAAGTATGCTCAACCTTTAAATTTGAATTTTATTTTAAGAGGGAAGATTTTACAGGAAGAAAGCAGTCAGATAAATAACATGAAAATAAAAAGTAGGGGTTTTTTTTGTTTGTTATTTTCTACCAAGTATATATACCGTATTTTCTCCTCTTGATTTTTTTTAATTCTCCGAGAAAGCTGAAGTTTGCAGTGACTTTTCAGTTTTCCCAGGGAATGAATATAAGTATTCCCTATGTTGGATCTATGAGTGCTACTGACTAGCCTGAAAGTTATTTTGTTGTGTAAGGGGGAGAATTTCTTCACAAAAGGCTGTTTCGTAAGGCTGTTCAGCAGCCAACTAACTTACTGTTATTTGGCATGAATGCTCAGATTGTTGTTTGCTAGCTGAAGCAAGTTAGGAAAGTTTGCATATTTTTTAAAGGACATGTAAAAGAAGTAGAAGATTACTCCACTGCTTAAAAGCTTAATTGATTTTACAAGACTGAATACCTTTTTTCCTGTTTTAAGATAAGTGTAATGTGTGGAAAGTCACAAAGGAAATACAGTGATAAGGAGCCATTTTTACAAGATGGGCTCTTTTATTCCCTCTGCTGAAAAGAGAGCTGAGCAATACTATTTACAGTATTATAATGGGTATTCCTGGTTTTTTTTAAGAGCTTTAAGGGATGAAAGCCGATCTGCTAGAGAAAGGTATTGCAGTTGCCAAATAGGACACACATGCCTTGACTCTGCAGAGAAGCATTTGCCTTTCTATTTTTGTTAAAGGCATTAAATATTATACGTGTATGCTGGCCATAGCATTAGATTTAAGACAGTAATTATCAGGTCTTGATCACACCATCTAGTATATCGTTCCCGGTTCATGGAAAGCAAAGGTGAAATTGTCAGAGAATTGGCACTAGTCCAAGGGCTTTAAATTTTTGCAGGGGGCTGCATCAGAGAAGAATAAGAGAGGCGTGTTATATACAGCAGTTTTCCATCTGAGAATATCTTGGTGGCAACTGCAAAACACAGAAAAGTAAAGTCTCCAGCTAATTTTTCAGCAGGAAAAAGGACTGCACCATGGTCCCATATTTGCAATCTTCTCCTATAACTGATATGTGGCTGTGGTGGCAGGAAAGGGACAAGGTACCTTTGTGACAGCCCTTCAGCCCTGCCAAAGCCAGCTGGTGCCCCAGGAAAGCAGCAGCAAATGGGAGCTGTGCCTGATGCAGAGGAAAACCATGGGTTTCATACCTGCCTGGGATGGCTGTGATGCTGAACACAAGGGGCTCTCCTCAGCAGCAGCTCTGTCCCTGGCCAAACACTGCCTTGTACAGTGCCACTGCCTAGTGGTTACTGTGCTTTCCCCATGTGCATTGAGGTATCCAAGGCAGCTGCTGCCTTTCTTGCAGGACTCGCTGTGATCTTGAGTAGCTCAAGGGGGCTACTGCTGCCAGGTGCCTCCTGCATCCTCACGGTGTGAGGGGCTCCTGTACTCGCTCACATGGAGCTACGAATATTTATTTTTCCCAGGGTTGTGGGTTGGGTTTTTTTCTTTCCCGCTGTGACCTTAAATACTCTTGAAGGCTGGAGGACCTCTCCTATGAAGACAAGTTGAGAGAGTTGAGGCTATTCAGTCTGAAGAAGAGAAGGCTCTGGGGAGACCTTAAACATCCTGCCAGTACCTAAAAGGGGCTAAAAGAGAGCTGGAGAGGGACTTTCACAAGGCCATGTAATGACAGAACAAGGGGTTTTAAACTAAAAGGGGAGATTTGCATTAGATGTTAGAAGGAAGTTATTTACTGTAAGAGTGGTGAAGCACTGGAACAGATTTCCCAGAGAAACGGTGGATGCCCCATCCCTGGGAGTGTTCAAGGCCAGGCTGAATGGGGCTTTGAGGGAAGATGTCCCTCCTCATGGTCAACAGTAAAGTTGCAAAGAGACAGGAGGTAGAACAAAGGAGGCAGAATACCTGAAAAGATGGACCTCAAAACTGCCTGGGAGGTCCTTTAGTTAAGACATTCGATGCTTTCTGTTACCTCGTGGTTAATAACTGGAAGTTTTGATGGAGTACCTTATAAATTAGGTAACAGTTTCATGTGCGATGGAGAGAAATTTAGATCTAAAAATAAGTGACTGACTGAGTAGCTAGGAACTGTTGAGGTATGGGCTGAAAGGGCCTCTGAAATGTAATTTATAATTAAGCCTTCTTTCCCTGACATGTTCCAGTCTTTTTCCCACAGACACTTGCATTTTTAAATGATAAATTGTAAATGTTGCTTCATTCCATAGCTCAGCCAGTAAAAACAGTAAAAATATTAATTAAAAATTCTGATTTACCTACTACCATGAAAAGGATCTGCACATTCCTTAATTTTGGGAAGGGGACATTTTCTGATTTATACTAACAAACAGCAATGGAAACTTATGTTTCAAATGGCGGCCTTGAATGGTCTGCCATCATGTTTCCATTTTTTTCTCTTGCCTTTGAGATCTGGTCTATTTGTGAAATATCAAGTAAAAGGATATTGGTACAGCTGCATTGTATGAAGTTCTCATATCACCTTATGAAAAGAATTCAACTATGCCTGACTAAAGATGCTTTAACTTATGAAATAGAAATGTGTGAGGAGAAAATAAACATGGTATTTAGATATTAACTTCTACCATTACTTTGTTCTGTACCTTATATTTTTGGTTTCATCCATTAATTACAGCAGTCAGACATTTTAAATTAAACACAGAAATTTTAAAACAGCTCAACAGTTGGAGGTCTGGAACCTGGCTCCAAAAATACTGATATTTATTTTAAATTCCATAAATTTATAGCCAGGCTTTTTACACCAGCACCTCCACTGTGCCATAAGAAAAATCTTTATTTTTGGAGATTTAAAATGGTACACAAATCTGTAACGTTTCAGGTGGCAGATGCCCTTTGAGGTAAACCGAGTTGATCAAGTCGGTGAGGGAATCACAAGTTCCTAAATGTGATATTTTTATGAAGGTCCAGTTATAGCTCTGATTCACTCTTGTTCCCAAACATTTTTCATTAAAATCTGGTTTTGTCATCTGACAACTAATCAACATATATAACTGATATTTCCACATAAGTAGAGTGGAACAGACCAGTCCCACAGTACTGATGGAAAAGCTGGATTAACAGAAATGGGCACATCATCCTTACATTCCCAGGATATACAAACATGTTCACCTTATGGCATTAACATCCTGACTTGAAAAAAAAATCTTTCCCTGGGATTTAGGATTACATAAGTAAGAAAATTATTAAGGCCTTTGAGGGGCATGCACTGGTGTAGTCAGGGATAACAGACGTGAAATCTGTGGAGCCACCCGAAGAGAAAATTGGTTTGAGAAGTGGGGTGCGGGATCCTGAGGGCATGTGTGTACCACTAAATAAAAGTGCTCAGGGAGGGAGAGCCTGGACATTTGTTGTCCCTGCTGCTTTGCAAGCCAGCTCATCCCCTGGCTCCCCTTCGAACTATTCCAAATATTTGTTTCCAAGACAAACCTGCCACAGAAAGGGCAGCTCTCTGGCCCTGAGGCTCAAGATTGGTTCTTGGCTGGCTTTTATTTAGTCGTATCAACATAACCTGATTGACCACTGCATTCAATTATACGCTCTTATATACCCCTTGCCAAGGAAGCACTCAAATTCCTCCTCAGCTTTAGGCAAAGGGTTCAATCCTCCTGAAACTTTTTGCATGCAAGGTAAAAATACATTCAAGTAACCTGAAGTGGACATATTAAATGTATATTTTAAATGCTACTCAAGTTGTGATACTCTTTTAATGAAGGCAGAAGTCAAAGGTCTTAAACACATTTAAAGCAAAGCAGATGTTATTTTGCTAAATCAAGATCATTGTTTACACTTTCCTCTGAAGTATTTAACATTAACTGGTATAAAAAGAAAGATACTACGATATATGGATCCGAGGTTTGTTTTGGTAGAAAATTCCTTGGCTGCTAAGCAAACTGTCCTGCTGCCTTGCAGAGTTAAGGAGCATAGTGTTTAATGAAAGTTCACCAGTGGGACTGTGGGCTAGCTGAGCACACAGGATAGTTGTTAGGGACTGCTACATCTCTCCAACTTCAGTAGTGGTATACATGGCATTTCCTGAAGCTGATTCCCTTTTACCTTTCTGGAGACCTGGAAGTGAATCCTAATGAAGGCCACTTATAAGACAGAGGATACCTGAGGCTGGCAGCTCCTGTTATGTTAAAGAACAAGAGGCTGTGGAAATGAGATGAAATACATGAACTCAAAAAAAAATTCAAGTTCATCTCAACATATTAAAAAATGTTTACAGTCTGGTTTCCAATGACAATAGGTTTTAGAACAGCTTTAAAGGTTGTGGGGTTTTTAAGCTTAAAAAACGCCCTATATGTATGCAGATATTTACAATATTCTGTACATTTTTTTGTTAAGTCACGAAAAGGTTACAAACCTGATATATAGTGATTGTATTTGAGACCTTAAAGAGGATGTCCATTTTTTAAAAATCCTGAAACAGAGCAAAATGTGATCATAAGTAACATGTTTTTGAGTAGTGAAGCAATATAACTGATAAAGGGTCAGAACAGACTATTCTCTCTTTTCCCTCTAATCAGATTATTTTTATCTCTTTGGAGGGTTGTGTTTATTTTTCTTCTTATTTTTTTTCCTAAACTCTAAATAGATTATCAACTGACAAATAATTTGGTCATGTTACAAATTTTTATTTTTATACCTTTGAATCCACACATGAAATACTGAGATCCTGGGAGAAGGCAGAAGTCCCCTAAAATTTTGGAGGACATTTTAGTGGATACATGTATTTAAAAAAATTATGTTGGATTTAAAAAAATTATGCTTCAGGTGGAACATTACTAAAAATCTACCCATATCACAGACGTGCTAAAAAAAGTAACAACATTTTGGATTCAAGGAAATTGTACTAAGTTCATTGCTTGACCAGTTGGATGGATCAAAGATGAAAGACTTACAACAGCTGTCAGTGTATCTGGGCTGCCATGCAGCAGCAGACATTAAGCATTAATGGAGCTTATAAAATAAAAATTAGAGGTGCCAAGATGTTAAAAATATAAATTAAGATGTTATTTTAAGATACTTTCTGCATTGTGTTAATGTCCAAAATAATAGATTAGCAGACTGTTTAATGACAAGGACATATAGTGGTTTGTAAGAAAAACTCATCTAGAATGTGCTCAGCTGGGCTGCAGATATTTAGTAAGACTCCTGGTGCTTGAATGTTATTTCACTATTTCTCAAAGGTAGTGAGCTAAAGATACTCCGGACAGACCTGGCAGGGGCAGTGTCATTAACACACCTAAATTATGTTATTATTTGGACTGCTGAGTTCCCTCTGAGGGCTGATATAGGCTCCTTTCCATAGCAACTCAATCCCTGGGGCACCACGGGGGCCATCCAGAGCACTGTGCTAGTGCCATGGTTCCCTCCTCTTGGGTGTTCCCAGACCTACACTGTGCAGCAAGAAGCAATCACAGCACCTGAGCTCAGTGGTGCCTGGACAGCAAGATGAAGGATGTCAAACCAGCAACATCCCAGATGTGGCAATGGGGAGTCAGGACGGGTTCCAGCAGCAGGCAGCTACCGGAATGATCACATGAAATCCCACAGGGAGAGAGGGTGACGGAGTCTGCCTTGGCACCCCCGCTCCTCTCCCCAGTGTAACACTAGCCACAAAAGTGGCGTGTGACTGCACACCTAGCATCTCACAGTTAAAGTCTAGAAACGGCCTTTTTCACTTGTACAGCAGCGTCTTGGCAGGAAGCACATCCTAAGTTGTTGGTTTTGGTTGAGTTGGAGATGGTTGTGCTGATTTAATTCACCCATGGCAAAAGGATTTGTTATGGAAGTGCTTCAGGAGGGAATCATACAAACAAACTCACAGCATGTGATAATCCTCTCCTTCGTATAGTAGGGCAAATCAGGAAAACCAGCGATGTCTTTTCATTCCTTGAACACACAGCTTGGAGTTCTCCCATCAGTTAGACAGCCTTACTGTCATCAGGGAGATTACACCTGTGTAAACTACGTGAGAATAAGGTCTATATGAGCATATCATAGGATCACAGAATGATTTGAGCTGGAAATGACCTTAAAGATCATCTATTTGCAACCCCCCTGCCACTAGAACAGGTTGATCAGGGCCCCATTCAACCTGGCCTTGAACACTTACAGGGGTGGGCCATCCACAGATTCTCTGGGCAACCTGTTCCAGTTCCCTGCTCCTCTCCGAGTAAAGAAAGCACATGGTCATATTTAGGGCATAGGGACAATGTTTAGCATGTAAACCCAGCCAACCACTATGTCAATGCCAGTACATCCTTCAGAAGCTGGGAGAAGACCTTTGCATCCAGTGTGCACATGTGGTGATGCGTTACCTTTATTTTATGTTTCCCAGGCAGGGGCTTTTTGTTGCCAGTTCTGATCCCTGTCAGGCACCTGCTTCTCCCACTTGGATCTGTTGGCTGACACGGGATGGGTGAGGTGCCTTGGAAGTGGGTGGGAAGCTGGAGAATTTGGGCAGGGTTGCTCTGGGCTCCCCTCGGTGCACCAGTGACACTGCTGACAGGGCTGGGCGCCGTGGCTGCTGCCAGGCTGGGGCAGCCAAGCAGAGAAACCAGACTGCAGATTTTAATTTCACTTCTGAGATTCCTGTGCAAGAATGGGCATGGAAATACCCGAACCAGTAAGTTCACAATGAAAACACTAGGTAGGAAGGCTCCTCTGCCAATTTTTTACAGTATGGTGGAGAAAAATGGTATTAAAAGACAACTCTGGCACTCACTTGTGTCCTGACATGTTCCATACTCCATGGATTTATATCATTCTGTAAAGGGAAATACTATAAATCAATCTACCCAAAAGTTACTTGCTAAATTTCTCTCTTTGAAATATTTGAGGAACATTCTTGAGGCCTTGAGCCTTTCTTTATCCAGCAAACAAAACAAAAACGGATGGATTTCCCTTTCCATCAATAAAAGAAAAGATATAATGAAAGGATTCAGTGAAATCCAAGTCACGATTCTACAAGCACCAGTACGACAGCAACCTTGGTTATGCACAAAATGCACAAAAAACATCTGTTTTTCATTAATCCCTCTGTAAAATGGAGGAAGAGAGGAGGATGGGGAAAACCCCAGTGCTGGGGTGACTGCCTGCGTGCAGCTGAGGGTTGTAAAAACTTGTCAGGTGCCTCTGACAGGCAAACATTTACAGTTTTATAACCTCAGTATTTGCAACATTTAAGGCATTTCCTGTCTTAAGTATTGGGAAGTACAAGTAAATATTGCCTGCTCTGAGGTTAACTGCTCTGCTTAGTTGAGGTAAAACTAGCAGGCTTTTCATGGTCAGAACAAATTCGCAGGCAAACCACAAAAATCCCAAAGCTGCTGTCACATTTTTAATTCATTAGGAACAACTCATACCTAT
The DNA here is from genome assembly GCA_013396775.1 of Cephalopterus ornatus. Taxonomy (NCBI): domain Eukaryota; kingdom Metazoa; phylum Chordata; class Aves; order Passeriformes; family Cotingidae; genus Cephalopterus; species Cephalopterus ornatus. The sequence goes on from VZRE01001450.1 coordinate 44,257, forward strand.
TCCCAGAGCTACTTTTAAGAGTGGGGCTTTTCTGGACCACAGGGGTTTTTTTCAGATGTAGAAAATCTGAGCCTGGCAAGGTGATTCTGCTGAAACCTTCAGAACAAAACTTTTTCAACTAAATTTTCCCTTTTTAAAGAAAAGGGGGAGCTCTTTTTTTTTTGGCTTTTTTTTTTTTAGATTTCAAAAGCCATGCTGAATTTCCCCACACTGGTTCATATGCAGATTTTGTAGATATCTGTGAACCTTTGCATTTCCCAGCTCCGGATGACAGCCTAGACAGCCTGCTGTAAAACAGAGAGGGTGTGAAAATGGGTGGGCTTAGAGCAGCGGCTGGAGTATATCTCTGCAATTGCTCCATTGAAGCCAGCAGAACTTGATCGATTTAAAGCCAGATTTGGCTCATGATGGAATTTTTTATGTCTTCAGAGCCAACACTGTGCATGGCATATGAAGCAAAACACAGTACAGTTACCACTTTTCATCTCAATCTATTTCTTGTTCTTCCACCAATAGGAGGTAATAAAAAGCATGTACACATGTGTCTGCACACACATACATACTTGCACACCCAAATCCCTCTCTTACAAAATTTTCAGTGTAATTTTGCAGACTCAGGAGTTCTGCATAGTTTTCAGATAAAGATTCAGAGAAGTATATTGAGGCTTAGGTACTTACCTTAACCAGCCTGAACTTGGATTTCCCCCATGGCTCAGGGAAAGCTTTCCCCAGGGAAGCCTATTTAGGGGGCAGAATCCATGCAGGGAGCTAACTCCCAGTTCAGATCTGTGACTGTGCAGCATCCTTTACCTCAGGGTGGAAAGCTCACCATATGGCTCTTTTGTTTCCAGTAGCTATAATGTAATTGAATCAATTGCCCTCACATGATATGGGTGTACTAAATGAACATACATCATTTCTTTCTGGGTTTTGAGGCTTGTAAGGAGTGGAGGGCAAGGCCCCTGAGGATAAATCAGTCTAGTTTGTCTTCAAGAAAAATGGGTTGAAATCTGACCTGTGGTGCAGGCACAAATCAATTCAGTGCTTCTGACAGTCCCACGTGGATACTTTCCTCATTTGAAATTATCCTCTGATGAAGGTTCCTGTCAGTCTTTACACAGCAAGGCTACAAAAGGCAGATACCTTCTGAAATGAAGGTCATCAGTAAATACCATGCAAAAATCAGATAGAGCTAACCTAAGCAAGGTAAAGGGATAGCAGTAATTCTCATGATACGTTCAGAAAGTAAATCATGAGGTGGGAAGAGGGGAAAGAGGAGAGGGGGCTGCCAAAGGCTAGCTTCACACAATGCTGAAACCTCCAGCAACTAAGGCAGTGGGATTTACCTATCTTCCGCTTTCCCCTTGCAGCAGGAGCCAGATAATGTCAGTGCCTAACCCTACTGTGCCCTAGTTTTTCCAGTCCTCTTCTGGCTTCACAGCAGCCCCTCTCAGTAAGATAATGAGGGTTTGTGGGGTTTCTGGTTCGTGTCTTCTCTGCACCAGCTCTGCCCCAAGAGCTGGGTCTAAAACCATTGTTCCCCATCTTTCTGGCCTTGCATCGATACTACTGGCTGGTTTGTGTCTGCTTCAAGCTGTGTGAACCTTTCCCAGCAAAACCAAAGTGTACTTAGCTTCACTGCTTTTTCTTTCATTATAAAGACAGAACTTAGACCTACAGAAAAACAAGGCCAAATCCGAAGAAAAGATGGAACAGCTTTTGGAGGGTGAAGAAATGAAATGTCCAAATGTGTTTTATCTAAGCTAACCACCTGGGCCTCGAGCATTAGGCAGCATGGGATGAGTTTCTTCCTGCAGGTGCATTTTTATAGAAGTGGGACAATGCGTCTTCTGGCAGTGCCAAACTCTTTCTATTTACAATCAATCCTGGATAACTGGTTTCACAGAGTGCCAACTAACCAGTTGGGTTAGTTGCATATATCTTGTGGTTGCTGATAAAGGGGCTATTCTTTGAAGTCAAAGCCTGGCTTTATGGGATTTTTGTTCTAAAGGTGAGGAAAGAATTCTGGGCTTAGACTTTGATATTCCCCTTCCCCTTCTTTACTGTTTGGGGGACTTCAAATTTGGAGTGCACCATTTTAGAGCTGGAGACCATTTATCAGCAATTTGTCACCTTGCCAGAGTTTGGAAAGTATTTTTCAGAATGTTCAGCTATTTTTGTGTCTGTGCAATATTGTTTTCTGCAGTATGTCTCCCAAAGCAGAAATTGAAAATCTGTCCTTTAAGAGCTATCATTGAGTCTTTCCTTCCTTTTAATTTACTGATATACCTGCTTTCCCATACAATATCTTGCAAAAAGTCATTTTTCTCAACTTTTCTATGCACCTCTCAGTTTAAATACACTTCTTCTATTTCTTGCTTCCTTCTTGCCCTGGTTAATTCCTTTCAGACCTTTGGGGTTTGTAGCCCAAAAGCAGCAATTTGCCAGTTTGCCAATACCTGCACAGCACAGAATTCGTTACAGGGAAGAAGTTGAAGGACATTGTGGAGAGGAAACAGCATTTCTAGAAAGATGGAATTGAGATATCTCATGTGGGCACCCTCCAGCTTTGAATATATGTAATTCTACAAAGCTACAGATTAGAAGAAGACAGAAGTGGGGGAAGACAAAGACAGCATCTCTGCAAATCTGTGGGAGGCTAAACCGCAAGGTCATTCACCACTCCAGGTCAGGCTAATATTGGTTGTGCCTTCTTGATAAATTTATGCCTTCATATCACTTCTTACTTCTATTTCTCCATTTCAGTTTCCACCAAATTGAATTTTTTTTCTATTTCTGCTTCTTGGAAACTTAATTTTCTGCCATCTAATACCATCTTAGTGCAATCCCTGTGCAGACGCATTAGGTCAGAGTAGAATTATACAGATGCCAAACATAAAACCTGTATGAAAAAAGATTCCATTCTAGCTGGTAGTGGACAGAAAATGTGGATTTAAGGAAATAGAAAAGAAGTCCAGTGCCAACTCATGGTGGTAAATGGTGCAGTATTACTAAAAATTGCACCCTACAAAATTTTCTGATTTTGTACAATGTGGTTTTCTGTGTTTTTTTGTTTTGATTTGGGGGTTTTTTGTTGGTTTTTTTGTTTGTTTGTTTTTTAACAAAAGGCAGCATTTTCCTTTTAAACACCTTCTCTTTCTTTCATCTCTTCTGTCCTGGTTTTTGTCCAGAGTAGTTCAGACTGTATCCCCTCTAATAGGCAGCAAACCCATCCCCAGTCTCACTTCAAGACACTCACTTGAAGCGTCATTACTCACAGTCACTTATTTGAAGCTGCACTCTAATTCATCTTCTCTCATTTGTTCCCTGATTATTGGTAAGGAGTAGAACAGGGCATGGCTTCTTTCCCATGAACAGGCAAACAACACTTCTTCAAAATCAGGATTACATGTCTTCAAAAAAGTATTTTCTGGTCATGGATCCATGATGTGCAACAGGGTGTTGACTGCAGACTTGTAATGTAGAGTTTGCTCAGAATGGTGAAATAAAAAGATGGATTAGTTGCTTTTTTGGGGATATAAGCGTTAATTGGCTCCCTAATAAAATCATCTAGTTAAACTCTCTGCTCGGTGGTATAGCACTGCAGTGCAGGAATTTTTGAAGGCACCCTGCTAAGTTGATTGTGCTTCTAGATAATTAATTGAAATGAGAAAAATAACACATACAAAAAAAAAAAAGGAAATTGCAGATTTTCAGCTGTTCTTCATAGGAAAAGTTGCAAAGGTTAACTCACTTGATAGGAGAGTAAGTATCCCACTGAAAAAATTGTTTCTTTGTCCCAAGCAACAGGTCTGGCAACCTCTTCCTTTCGAGAGCGTCACATTTCTAAAGCTGCAAGGAAGAATTTTAAAACGATTGAAATACATTGAACAAATATGTAGTGGGTTTATGTACACTTTAGTGGGTTTATAGACATTTTATATGGTTATATATATTTATATGGTTATATATATTTTATATGATTATTTATAGGTGCTTTAAAATTTTGGGAAGATAGTTTTAAAACAAAACACAATTATTCCTGTTCTCTCCTGTTCATTTCTGTTTACTTATGTTTGGCCTTTGCCTTCCTGTACAGCAGTTCTTCTGACATAGATCATCCCAGGATCATTTAACTTTTTGTGTAACTGTTTTCTAATTGTTTGTATTTATCCTGTTCGTAATCCTGTGCTGGAAACTCTTGCCCATACTAGGTTATGTTCTAACATTGATTTTGTTTGCCTTTCTTCTGCTCTTTGTTACAAATTACACCTTCCTTTTTGCTTGAAATGTTTTAGGGTGATTGATTACTGACTGAATGGAGTGCACCCACAAGCTAAGGCTTGATTTAATCCCCTTAGTGCCAGAGATTTCCGAGCACGCAAACTGAAGTTACAGCACCCTCTGGAAATAAAGGCCAGTGGATGTTGGAGACCTGTGCCTCTGGCTGCTGCACTTGGGCTCAGGTACCCTTTCTCACTAGGGCAGAGAGTTAACAACAATTTCTGTCATGTCACTGGATTTTTGTGGCTGTCAGAGGAGAGTGAGGTGTTTGTTTGTAACCCTTCGAATATGGGAGATCTATAAACTGCAGACTCTTTGGGGAATGTGGCTCTGTATGTGAGCTTCACATTGTTTTCTTTGTAAAGAAGAGGGGAGGGAGGAAGGTTTGATGAGAGATACTCACATGTATGTAAAACAGTGACTTGGGATCAGCACCAAAAAAATGAGGATCCTATTATAGCTGAATTATCCTCTGAAGTCCCTTCCTCAAAGATAACTTTGCTTGCTTTTATGCAAATGAACTCACTGTGACCTTGACCTTGCAAACAGTGCATTTGAAAGCATTTTGTCTGCTTCCAACCTTTGCTATGAGATAGGTGACAGAAAGACTGAGCGAGTGCTGCAGAGGACTTGATCAGAAACATGGCAATATTTAGATATCTAGGAACCTGATCTGACAGGCAGGCTCCCCTGCAATAGCAGGAGTTATCTGGGGAGTCTATTACTGTGGCTTCTGCACTGTGGTGTGGGAAGCAGAAGACCGCAAACAGCACAGCTTGGAGGGACTTGTTGCCAATACCCTTCATTTCTGAGGTTTGGCAAACTCTTAAAAATGTCATGTAAATGTGCATTCCTTATCCTAGCCTTTGGGTTGTTGTAACCACACTGTACTGAACCCCCAGTTACAAGTGTCATAATTATCTCCATCTCCTCCTGCTGCTGCAAATGAGCAGAGAGGAAAAGTTCATTAATCAATTATGTGAATTTTGGAAACAACTAGAGCAATGATAGTCTCCTGTTCCTGGAGATTCGAAATATGCCTCCTTCCTTCAGAAGCAGATGCAGCCCCAGCTTAAACAAGGAGTGGGAGAAAAAGGAGGAGGAGAGCAGAGTGGACACACACTTGACCTGGCATCTTGCAAAATGCAGGTACAGAGAAAAGCCTGAAACTACCCCTATCTGAAAATACCTCACAAAAAATGTGGTGTATGGATATGTGGATGAGAGAAAGATCTTAGGAAATAAATCATCTCTGAAGAGCTTTCATTATGTTACACATGATGACCTGCCTTCGGGACTGGTTTTATGCATTTTGCCTGCCAAACCCTCCCGTGTTTTTTGACTTGGGAAGCTAAGCTTGTATTACTGGTTCTGTGAGTACTTTATACAACTGTTTCTCAGACCATTTCTATCTCCCAAGCTGCTGTCTCCAGCGTATGGCTTTGGTGTTCCCACCTTTCCTTTGGTGGCCAACATTGTGCTCCAGCCTCGTGAGTACAACCACCATCCTCTTGTAATGGCCTAGTCTGCTTCTGGTATCTCCACAGCATCCCAAGGAGGTTGTGAGGAGAAGGCGTGGGAAGAAGTTGGCAAAATTGCAGCTAAAAATGCAAATGAGCAGTGTCATTGAAGAAGTTAGCAAGAATCAAGATATTTATGTAGCTCCATTTAAGAAGCACATACTAATGCACTTCAGCGGGATTTCTGGTTTTGGAGTAATTTTTAAGACCACAGTGCAACACACACTGTTACTAGAGGCAATGGCAAGTACATTTATCAATATTAACAGCAACAAACCAAAGTAAAACAGAGTCCTTACTACTTAGTCTTTGTTTTAATGCAGTAAAATGTTAAACACATGCTTAAGCACCATAGGGCTTCAGCCGCGGCTGAAATAAACATGTTTAAGTGATTGGTTGAATTGACAGCTATAACAGGTACCTGCAGATACTAAATTCTGCTTTTTTGTCTCTCACTACATTTCTGTGAAGTCCAAGTCCCTTTTATATTACGTACCCAAAAAATGTGATTAGGCTACACCCAAAGTTACAAAGAAGCTATAGAGAAAATTGTCTTTTTTCATCAAATCACTTTTTTATTGCTACTGAAATAGGAAGAAATACAGTGTACTATAATCTGACAAAATTTTACTCGCCTTAGCCCTATGTATGGACTAAGGAACAACCTTCTAGTCTGAGTACAAGAAAGACAAGATGCTAATGGAGAGGGTTCAGTGGAGGCCACAAAGATGATGAGGGGTCTGGAGCATCTCTCTTAGAGGAGAGACTGCAGGAGCTGGGTCTGTTTAGTCTGGAGAAGAGAAGACTGAGAGAGAATCTCATTAATGCATAGAAGTATCTCAAAGGTGGGTGCCAAGCAGATGGTGCCAGACTCTTTTTGGTGATGCCCAGTGACAGGACACAAGAATTTTCACCTCAACACAAAGAACTTCTTTACACTGAGGGTGCCAGAGCACTGGAACAGGCTGCCCAGGAAGGTCATGGAGGCTTTCTCTCTGGAGACGTTCAAAACCCACCTGGGCGAGTTCCTGTGTTACTGCTCCACGTGACCTTGCCTTGGTGGGGAGGCTGAACTAAATGATCTCCAGAGATAACCCCAACAGTTCTATGATTCTGTGATTCTGAGTCTTATTTTCATAATTTTTAATCCCTCCTCTTTCATAAGTTTCTCTTATATCATAGAATAATATGAGGGAATGAAAATAGCTAATTTAAATTACATAAATATGCATATCTATTAATTGGAAGACTTTGTAGGGATAGGACTAAAATATCAGCATTAAATTTCAAAAATTTCAAAAGTGTACAGTAGTCTGTTCTTATAGGGTTTATTTTTCTTATTTAAAATTCTTCAAATCTTTTATTCTCCCTATATCAAATAGATTACCACATCTTCAATACTTAATTATTTGCACTGTAAAAAGAAATCCCCTTTAACGAATGAGAAAATATTTAAATGATTTGGGTTTTTTTTCCTTTTTGTAAAAGGAATCAAACATGATGTATGATGTATAAGCTAATCTTCTACTGATGTATACATGGAGGTCCAAATAAGAATAAGAGAAATGTGCTTTCTCTGATCTTGGAAACTTTTGGAGTCAGTTTTAGGCCATCATTTTTTGGATGGCTTGGGAATCCAGACAGATTTAGTTACATGAATTTATTTGCAGAGTCATGTAACTACCAAATAGTGGCTACATGTCTTTTACAGAAAAATATAGGTTTGTTAGACTTAAACATGAAAATCAGCTTCTCATTCTGGAAGTCATAAGCAGAAGTTTTTGAAGTTGGTGAGGGTGGGATCATTACCTAAAGCCTGTGGTGAGATAAGAGAGCTTTCTCAGTTCAGATATTCTTGGAGGAAGAGGAGCTGTTTGCATCCCCTGGGAAGTGGGGGAGTCTGAACTGAATGGGAGTGGGACCGAAAAGTGGAACCTTATTTTTTCCATGTGAAATCTATTGTCAGTAATATCTTGCCTTAAGGAGAACATGGTAGAAATGTATTTTTGGAAGTAGTTGACTCCTAGTTTTTAAGGTATTTAACATCACTAAGTTAGATTTGCTCAGGGTCTGAGATGAGTGGAAAATGAGTGAAACTTCTGGGAAGTTTCCCAAGATACACTCTGATCATTTAACCAGCTTTACGTGTCTCCTTTAGAAGTCAATGACCTCTCCATGTTGTATATATCCTCCTCAGCAGGAGCACATTTTCCTGTTTAACCTGCTGTGTAACCATTTCTGTGTTACCTGACATCCCCTCTCCTTGGCACATACGTTTTGTATGTAAAATGGCATAGCACAGGAGGGAGTCAGAGGGAATCACACATAGTAACTGTTGGCCCTTTCCAGATTTCCAGTACATTAATGTGACATTCCACATTGGCTTGGAGTGGCTGTGATCAGTATTTAAAAGAAGTGATTGAGTACAACAGGACCTCAGCAAGATAGGCTTACACAGAAAAAATGTGTTTGGAAATAAATTGAAATTTTGTGACATTTGATCTAGGAAGGTGGACAGTGAGAGAGTGGGGTTTTTACATAAACTACAGGTTTCCAAAGAACCAGGAGGATCCTGTGAGAAAAACCTGTCTGTGTTATTGCATTTTGACTTCTATGCTTTCCTAGTTTTGCAGAAATCAGGTGTAGGTTTATCTGGGGAAGAGAAGAGAAGAGAAAAAGTGGTAGAAAAGGATGAACTGTGAGAGCTTCAGGCACTTTGTTTAGCCACTGCCTCCTTCAACAGCTCTTGTGCAAATAAGGGGAGAGGTTTCTCGCTGCTGCTCATTCCCAGGTGCGTGAAGTCAGATGTAAGCTGTGCAGCCACACAACAGCCAAGCAAGGGGTCATTCTCTGCTTCATCGCACTGCATCCCACTCCATGGTCTGTGACATGACCCAGCAGAGCAGAGACTGGCGAAGGAAAGGAATTTCCACACTCTCACCCAAGTTGCACCCACTCATGGAAACAACCACTGCCCAAATAAAATTAAAGTTCTATAATGTCTTGTGGAGCTGCACAAGAGTTTCTGCTGAAACACCCTCCTCTGGAGCACTCAGAAGCACAAACTATTAGTGTTCTGCAAGATGTGATCCTCAACAGGCTCTGCTCTGATGTCTGATGACTCCCTGGCATGGAATACATAGGGCAGACTTGCTCATGTGGGGTATAGGCCTATAGGCCTGGGACTAGGAGGCAGCCAGTCCTTGTCATGGGGCATCATTGTGGGTATTGAAATACTCTGTATAGATTTAACTGACAGGAAGCCTGACATATCTTTTGCTACCCAGAGGGTGAGTAGCAGCCTGGGGAGCCCTCTAGGATCAAGTTCTCTCCCTCCCTGCCTCCAGCAGCATGTGCTGGGTGGTGTGACCCCTCCTAATGTCCCTTCCACAGGGGGCAGCAGGTAAGTCAGGGTGATACCAGGCGAAGCTGGCACAGAGGGTAGCTGCACTTGGAGAAGTACTTGGCACAGCACTGGCAGTGAGTGAATTGCTGTCCTGGGGACACAGGAGAGTGGAAGAGGCAGGGGACTGGCAGGGAGGGAACAGAGAGGTAAGTGTCATGCAGTAAGGAAGAGACTTGACATATCTGTACTGGCATTTTGTATTTATAAGCCATACTGTGACTGATGAGCTCCACAATAAAATCCCTCCTGACTGCAGAGGCTGCAAAAATGACCCTTTTTTGTTGGGGGAAGAAAGTACAAACAAAAGAGGGAGGGAGTGAATTCATATTTCTCGACTTTTCATCTGAGCAGTCTTCGATACATTCTTATGAAAGAAAAAGCTCTCCATCACTCAGTGATGCACCGGCTCACCATGACACAGAGTGAAGGTGACCAGAGCAGGAAGAGCCATTCAGCATTTCAGAGCCCTGAGGAGTTTCTCTATGTGTCATTCTGTGCGTAAGGCCAGAGAGGAGAAGGGAGGTGGGATTAGAGGTGAGCATTGGCTCATTTCCAGCAAGCTGCAAGGACCTCAGCTGGCCTTTGCCACTTGTGTCGTGACGGGCTTTAAATTGGGGAATAGCTCAAGACCCCACTTCTCATGATCAGCAGCAATAGTTCCCTACTCACAGGGGCATTTGGGGGACAAATTAAATCTATGTGTGTGCAAGCAAGCATCAGAAGGGGGAGGTGTTACTGCCATGCTGGAGAAGTCATCCTAACCTACATCTTGACCTGCCATTCTGCAGCATCATTCTAACCAGCTGATGGACACACAAATGCAGGGATAGCTCTGTGGATGAAGTAGCTGGGATTCAGGGTGGCATCCTGAAGCGCTGAGGAAAGAGCAACAGTCACAGTTCCTCTGAGCAGTTTATCTCTTTCATGGTCACTACCCTGGAGGCAATCCCCTTCCCCTGACCACAGGGCAGAGCTAAGCCACACTCATGCCTTTGGTCTGCCATTAGAAGGGAAAGAGCTGTGTCAACACAGAAAATGCTATTTGCTGACAGGTTGTTAGAGACAAAGTAGACACAAAAAGGAGCAGGAATAAAAATAGAAGTTCTCAGGTAAAAAAGTGGGAGAAAAGGGAGAAGATTGATTGTTTAAGTCACAAAAGACAGAAAAATGAAGGGAAAAGTAAAAAGACTATTAAATCGAATATGCCTGCCCTTTAGAATAGCATTGATAAAGGCTGGGGATGTGAAGTGTAAAGGTTGAGACATATCTAACTGAGGGTCGCATCTGATGGAACAATAATTTATGGCTAGAGAATAAAACAAATCATTTGGATGATGAGGATATAATTTCTACACTATCAGTATTAGAAGGCTGGAAAGAACACATCACTAGATACATGAAACAGGTATCTGAAGACCACCCAATATGAAAAAAAAAAGCTTCTATTTATTGTTTTGGTTGCTTTCCTTGCTTTCCCATCCCCTCCCGCTTGCTGCAGGGAAATTAAATGAAAAACTAAGTAATGCAATATACATTTCGTGTTCCCTATTACAATTGGCACTTTGAGAAACAATATTTTAATGACATCTTAGATTTTTAATGAAGATGCTTGTTAGGCTTCATGATATAAATGCAAAAAAAAGACTTAGAAGTGTTCATCCTCCAAACATAGCCAGGTCAGGCGGGAGCAGAGAAGAGTGAACACAATTAAAAGAAGCAACAACAGTAAGAAAAACCTGGATAGTGACAGAAGTATCAAGAAAATTATGATTATGCTGAATGAGGAGACTTCTCTATTTAGATATATTAATGTTGTAAATTGTGTCAGCCTGCACAGGCCCAGCCTCTTGGTGGCTGCATCTGTTTCTATTCTATCAGCTGCAGAATCAAATACAGTCATTAAGAAGCAGACACATGCACTCTCATCTCCAGAGAGCATTGTACCATGCTGGCTGGAGCCCACAAAAATAACTGGATCGTTCTCTCACAGTTCCCTAAATCTCTCCAATTTTTTGCCTACCACTTTTCAACTCTATGTGTACCTGGTCTCTAAATCATATGCAGCTCTTTCTTGAATTGCTTTTTTTTTAACTGAGAAAATGTTTTCTTTGAGGCCCATTCTATGCAATTGTCTCTTCTCCCTCACTCCATCAGACAGGGAGAAGAATGCAAACCTTAGAGTATAATTTACAAAGACATACTGTTGGATCCTTTGTCAGACTCTTTTGCTTGAAGCCTATAATTGTATTCTGTAGAAAGCCAAACTGATTTTGCTCACTCTGGAGTGTATTGTGTTGTAAAAAATCAAATCAGACTTCAGCACTTGATAACAGGAATAACTTTCTTTACCTGATGTGGAAGGGATTTTTATTATGTAATATATGTAATTACTATGAAATTATGTATTTATAATATGGGATATCATAGTCTTCTATGAGACACTTCCATCGCAGCTTTTCCAGGGTCTTTCAAGTGTTTGTTTTGGAGAAGGTAGTCAGCACAACAGTCTTTTACCCAACATCCCAGTGTCACTTAAGGAAACAGACTGCAGCTAAATGAAAATGTGTACCCCCTTTTTGTAATCACTGAGAACATTGGGGTGGTGTTTCAGACTCTGCACCATGCTTGTCTTTACAAACTCATGAGGGAAAGCCTGATGGATGTATAGAACACATGACCTAGTGAATTAGACTTGTCTCTTATCCAGATATACCAGTGATTTCCTACGTGGCAACATTTGTGAGTAATTCCACCTCTATAAAGTGATACTATGGTTACTCACCTTCATACATCTCTGAGAAGGGCAGGGAAACACTCTGTCCTCTCTGAGTGTTTGGTGTTATTGATAAAAGCAGTGGCTCTGCACTCCTGAGCGATGGGTTCTTCCCTGAGGCCCTCTGCAGCAGACGATGTTATTTATAAGGTCTCACTGTCTGAACAGCACTTCACTGCCAGGCTCTGTAGCTCAACATTGCACATGGACACTCTTCTGCATTGAAGAATTAAGGGTTTGCTACCATTTGTACCTGTTTTGATCCCAGGAGTGTGTATATATATAAACCTGTATTAGTGTGCATATTCGTGCATATGTGTGTGTAAGACAGAGAAATGATGATGAGCACACCCTTCTTCCATGGATTACTCCAGGGATTTTCTGCACGCTGCTCTGAAGTGATTGTGAACTTCCACATTTCAGAGTTGGGTTTTACATGGTGACTAGTGACCTTTACTTGTTAGTCCTCTGGGTTTTCTTCTCTCTTTCTATCAGATGACAGAAGCTTTGTTCTCTTTTCTTCCTATTGACTTCCAAATAGCAGGGCTTACAGCCAAAAATGGCCTGAAACCTGACTTGGGTCTTCCTGAATTAGACCAAAAAACCAATGTTCACCACTAAGTTATATTTTTTTTGCTGTTCTTTGAGGCCTAAAAGTAAGCTGGCTTCTCAACACAGGATATTTCTCAACACAGGATAGCAGTGAAAATTCTTACTTGGCCACTACCAATTTGGTGTGACAGATATTTGTTGCAGAAAAAAACCCACTTCCTGGGTTTTATGAAGTTGGACCAATTTCACTGAAAACATCTCCCAAAGGAACTTATTCTCTTATTCCTGAATTCTTTCTGTCTGCTACGAATTGTTCACCTCCAGGAACCCATTGTTCCCAACGCTGGAAATTCCTACACCTTTCAAGTGACTAGATACTATTGAAAGTAGTAACTCCCCTTACCTCACTCTGCTTCTAGGACTTACCCTGTGAAGTTCCTGATGGCTTCCTGTGTTTCCTCAGCTGCTGTTTTATCCTACTTTGAGTCAGTATATGCTTCTCAGTATGAATTTGTGTCTCAGGGAAATAATGCAAGATTTTCGGAGAGAAGAGGAACCAGCCCAGGTCACGCTGCCAAAGTCAGTGGCCTTTTTTTCCAAATAAAGAAGAAAGGAAAAAAAAAACCCAAACCACCCTGGAGAAACCACAAGCCAGTCAACTGAATTGCATGAAAAAGAGAACAATAATTTCAGAGAAGAATGGAGTAAGACTCTGAATACTGGTTTCAGCATGGAAGGGAAGTGTTACTTGTCATTCAATCATATGTTATAATTGGAAAATATATGTTCCAGTATCAGCCCTTTTGTGATGAAAAGCTTGTGACTGAATTATATCTGCTGGTGATATGAGCCAGGGTAAAGCAGCTCCCTCGATATATATGTGCTCTGAGGTCAACCTGTTTAGGTTGTTTCATCCTTGAACTTCTTAACCAGTTTCAGTACTGACAGATAACTTTTGCTTCTCAAATCTCTGTCCTCCTTCAGCCTTTTCCCTTTTTTTCTGCCTATCCTTCTCGCCACTCCTCCTCTTCAGTTGCAGTCCTTTGCTCTTGCTCTCCATTGGTATTGCAACAGCCCTTCACTCGCATCCACTTTGTGTTATCGCTGCATCAGTGCATCTCAGATCTCTGTGGCAATGCATTTCAAATTACTTTCCCACCTCTGCCTGCCTCCCTAGTGTCTGCCTTTCCAGATACTGTTGGCAGTCACTTGAATTCATTGTGGCAAAAATATGTTCCTTAGTCATAATCCTCTTCCATGCTGCTCAGATGCATTACCTTGATTTTTCCACTCTTTAACTCTCCATCTTCAGGCCACTGCTAAATCCTAATCCTCATTCCTTTAGAACTAAAATTTGTCTTTCTACTCCCCAGTCCCCAAACCCATTGTTTAAGTCTAGTGTTTCTTAGGGGAAGGTTTTATGTAAGTGACATTTCTTCCTAGAAACATAGAACAAAGTGTTTATGTTTGACTTTTGTTGGACCTCAGGATGAATCTTTGGACTACTAGTTAGAAAAAAATATTAATAAAATAAATTTTAAAAAACAAAACCAACCAAACAAACAAAACCAACAGCAACAACAAAACACCCCCCCCTGAAAAACCCAAACTTTTTCACTTGAGTACAAAGTGAATTTAATTCAGCATTAGAAAATCCCACAATATAATTCTGTAGTTCTGTTATATAACATAGGGGGTTATAATAGGTGTAACCCCATTCCCAATATTAGCTGTGCCACAGATGTTTGCACCGTAAGAAAGAACAGTGAATTTGTTTTTTCTCATTCAGACTAGCTTTGTTTCAATTGTGCCCTAAGGCCCTGCTTCTCACTCCAGCAGGTGTGTAGGTCACTGCCAAATAGGCCTGGGTTTTGGTGCTTGTTGCATTGTGCCATATGTCAGCTGCTGTGCCTGAGCAAAAGCTGATGCAGGTTTTTCCTCTCTCTTAATGCTCGGAGCTAGTTCTCCCCTTAGGTGAGCTATGTTTACTTGCAATTTCACTGTTGAGCTTTGCAACACTGAGCCAAAAGAAAAAAAAAGAAAAAAGAAGAGGGTGGTGGCTGAGTCAAATGGGACATAGTGAAGAGCAAGCAAAATGTCACTGTCTCCTGTATGTCCTGATGCAGATGAACGGCTTTGAGGCTGCTGTGGAAACAGGAGTAAAATTAATGTCTAGGGATCGTGATAAGGGCCAGCAGTGCAGCGTGTCTGTGGATGCTGTACTGAGCTCCCCAGAGAGACATATCTCTGATGGGCATCTCTGCTTTGTGCTTTTTAGGTCTGTTGTCTGATCTTGGGATGGAGTTTGAAACAGAATATGAGGCAGAGTTTGCTGGTGAAGACGGGAACTATGCTGTACTTGGCTCTGAAAAGGACCTGAGCATTCCTGGGGCTAGGAGATGTGAGGAAAAGAAAAAGCAGCAGTGCACTGAGTAGTTAGTGATTGGGAAATGGGCTTAGTTAGAAGGCAATCCCTACTCTGCTTATTAATGCATTGACTGTGTGTTGTTGCAGACTTTGGGAATCTCTAAAAGGAAATCTCTTCTAAAGCTGTGCCTGTGCTCTTCACATGCAATCTGCATTTCCTTTTGGATCTATTTTCCTACACCTCCAAAAAGGGGTTTTATTTCCCTCATGATGTTTTATGAATTCCTCAAATCCCAACAAGAATCCCAGCAGCAGCCAGGATATAACAATGGTCCTCCAACCCAGTGATGCAAAAGCAGTGAGCTACATGGCTCAGTGCCCCACAAAGCCCAGAACTCAAAGCAGCCACTTCCTGTTTCCATTTATGCAGCTCTGGCTAGAAATCCCACCTTAGTAAACCACGCCAGCCGTCTCTTAAAACTGCAGTCGCTAGGGATATTTTTTTTCTTACAGTCCAAAATAAGTCCTCCACCTCCTGTGGATGTCCTCCTGAGTAGATCTATAAGTCCTCATCCATTCATTAATGCAGTTTTATTATCTGCATTCATCTACGGGTTTCAAAAGCCTGATGGTAAACTCACTTTTCCTCCCTCCCAGCCACACAGCTAGATTCTCCTAGAGAGGGAGAAATTTAGATTGGCAACTGCTTCCTGAGATGCTTCCTATTATTTTGCTTATCTTCCAGTAAGTGTGTTCAGAGCAAATGTTTAGTGTGCTGCAGATAATGTAGTTACCGATAATGGGTCCTTGCTGCTAGGGGACGTGCAGTGATTTACCTTCATCTAATTAAATCAGAACAGGTGTTGCCAGCTCAGTTCCAAATCAGAAGGTGAGCAGGTGCCACTAAGTTGCATCTGGCAGTGGGATCAAACAACTCTCGGCCAGAGAATTGTTGAATTGGATGGTTTTTAATTCGGTACACAACCTAAGCAATTAAAAGCAGCTTTCCAAGGGTTCTTCTGCACACCCCTCTTGAACCTACTTAAGAAACAGTGACAGAGGAACACTGTCAGAAAACAATATCTGGATTGGAGAGGATTGCAAATATTGCCTCTGACACTTAAGGCATTTTCTTTGGTTTTGGTAGGGAGACAAGATCGTGGGTTCAATCCCCATATGGGCCATTCACTAACAATTGGATTCGATGATCCTCATGGGTCCCTTCCAGCTCAGAATATTCTGTGATCCCGTGATTAATGTAGATATGCTTCGAAGTAAGTTTCCTCACTTTGGAAAAGCAGAGGAGGGCAAACCACTGGAGCACAGAAGGGGGAAGTTTGTGATATGCTGCAGAGAATCCACAAATTGTTGGATGTGGGTCTGCTTCTATATTGCAAACTACCTCCCATAAGAATAAAACTTCACTGCAGAAATGGAGGGTTTTTCTTAGGAATGCTCTGATACTGCATCACGTTTTATGGGTGGTTTCTGGGCTAGACCTGAAATTAGACCTGTGTTTCTTCTTAGAGGAATGCCTTGGGCCACTACTTTGGTAATGAGCAGAGTGTCTGTATCTTACCCTACATATTTGGCTAAAATCAGTGTTTTTGAAAGCATAGATTAAGTCCTCTCCCTCCTGCATGTACAAGCATTTTTGACTAAGTCATTTTTAACCAAACAGTGCTCAGCCAGGGCAGTAAATCACACAAACAATGTTAATCACTTTTTGTCATGTTAATGGCCTTAAATTGCCTTAGAAATTGCTTCACCTAATTTTATTTCACTGGGGCTCTACAAGGGGGTCCAGCTGCAAGTAACCACTCTCAGAATCAAGGCTGAATTACTGCAAATACCTCGGTACAGGTAAGAAGGCAGACCCTCAGATCATATAAATCTGTGCAGTCCTGCTGATGCCTGTGATGTTACGGTGATTGATACCAGCAGGGCTGGTTGATACAGGTAAAGTAAAGGGTCTGCAGTTTTAAATGCCTGCTGCTAATGGGCCCCATGGTAAATCAATGGCTGGCTTGTTGGTTTCTCTTTAAAATGGACTCGGAAGGGACACTAATGGGAAAAAAATAAAACCACCAGCTTAGCCAAACAGTGGCCAACACAGGTAGCATTGTAGTCAGTTTAGTTCACATTTGCATTTAGACTTAGAGCCCGATTTGTTAGCAGGGCAGACACTTGTGCCAGTATGTCATAGCTCTAAGATAAACCTTTGTCTCAAGACCAGCCCAGCTGCTACTCTGTTTGATCAAAACTGAGGATATGATTTTAGGGTCTTACCTGTATGTCTCTGGTCTCTTGAGAATTAAAGCCTGCAAGTAACTTCCTTTCTACTTTTCAGCCATCCTAAAGCAAGTCAAGAAACAGATGGCCTTGAGCACCCCTCCAGTGAAACTGGAACAAGAGAGGGAACTAGTGATCCTGGATGGCGATGAGCTTTCTCACCCTGTCAGAGTTTTCAAGAATTCCAGTGTTTTTCCTGTGCCCCACCAGGGAAGAAAGGTCCTTTTAAAACTTGGATGAAAATCTTCAAAATAAAATCAAGATGGGGCCAAACTAAATATTTTACTTTAATAATGTTCAAAGAGTTTATTTTGATTGTGATCTTTCTAAGCAGTTACCTCTTTTTAGAACAAAAGGAACGTGGGGTTTTTGCTTGTTTCCTTCAATTAGAAAACAAAACTTTTCACTTTCAAAAATGTCAAAACAGCCGTCCTTCATCATTCAATGGTCCTTCTGCATTTTTTTAAAGCTGAGAGACTTGTTGAGATCAAACCATTGCTATCAATTAATTTCAGTTTTAACAGATGACTGGGTTTTTTTCATTGTATGTGGAGGGAGAAGAAACTTTTAGTCCAAAAATTCCTGACCACTTCTAGCAATTTTTACCTTAGTTTTGAAAACCTCCTGCCTTATATAGGTTTCAACACAGTTAAATGAGGCCGCACTGGGCAGTGGAAATGCAGGAAGTGCTTTTTTATTTTGTTTAGTTCATTTTTTAAATGAATACTTTAATCTTCTTTTTTTTTTTTTATCAGTGACCAACATGATTTATAGAACCTCTAAGTGATTTATATTCTGTTTGCATGATTTAGTGTCCTGTGTAAATGCAGTTTTGTTGAAAATGGCTTAATGAAAAATGGTTTCTTTATAGCATAGATGGAGCTTAATCCATGTTTTCAAAAATCATTCTGATTAAAGCCTTATAAGGATCAGACCAAGGCACTGTCTGTTGCCAAGGTGTCTGCTACAAATATGGTTCCCAGGGAAAAACTTAAAGGCTTTGTGTCATGAAAAAAGAAAGAGTTACTTTCTGAAATGCAGTGTTGAGAAAACTTTATGGATTTCTAGTTCAGACAGCAACAAAGCAAGGCTTTAAGGGGAAAGCAGGGAAACAAAAACAACCTGATTAAAAAATTAAGAAAAACCCCAAAGACCAGTTCACCTGATATTTTATGCCAAGCAAGATCACTGCCTTTATCCTAGTTTCTCAAGGTCTATGCTCTGAGAAGGAGAAATGGAGGCCCTGTCCAAATATGGGTATCCTGCCCACAATTTCTGGGCAGCTGTTCTTGAATGGGTACCCAAAACTTCCAAATAATTTTGGGTAAGATTTTATACAAATAGGATGAACTTAAGATGACTTTGTTGGGGGGTGGTGATTAGCAACATATTTTGTTTAAAATTACCTAATCTTCATTTAAGTATTTGTTTACAACACTTCTCAGCTAAATGCCACAAATATCAAATGGTTCCTTGAAGGCGTTTGGGCTCCGTGAAGTGAAATGGATTTAGAGGATTTATGATTTTGCTTCAGTTGGAGGCTGTTCTAGAAGGCAGGCTTTTCAGACCCAAATATACCCTACACTCAATGAAGATTTTTTTTTTCGGTAGTACAAGCCAAAGCTTGAGGAAAACCAAGCAATTACAGTTCTTCAGCTGTGTCTATTGACAGCATGTTTGTTAAGGAACATCAGCACAACACAGCACTTGATGCTGGCACATTTTTGTGATCATCCCCCATGAGCAATGTTCCCTACCTACTGGTTTTATTTTCACACACCAACTTGATGATGCAGGTAGGCTTTTTTGGTTTCTTTTTTCATTGCTTTCAGGTCAGGCACCCACACCTGGATGTTATAAGCTTGTACCTGATTTTCATACAGCCAATATAAACTGTAATTCAACTGATATCAAATAAACCACATTTCTGTGTATAGCATGATGTGAAAGCAGCAGAAATCTGTTATTAAGGGTTGCTGCAGAAAGACCATCAGGAAGTGAAAGCTTGCAGAACCTGGCTCTCAAAAGCAAGAGGAGCAGTATTCCTTGCTTGCAGGGACTGCCCTGCTGCACCGCTTTGGCAGAGGCTTAGCAAGCACAGTGGCCCTTCTAACACCACAGCCAAAATATTCTGGGTTTTTTGTTTTTCCTGGCGAGAAATACAAAACTTTCTTCTTTTTCCACACCACTGGTGAACTTCTGGGTCCCTGGGTACATCTCGCTGGGCATGGGCACGTTAATCTGACTGTGTAAGCCTTTAGAGCCAATCTGATCTGCTCGTATGCATGAGTCAAGAGAGACCCATGCTCCCAGACGTTTATCAAACATTACTGGGTGTCCAAAAAACACAGAAAAATGCCCTCCATTTGCTTTGCCTCAGAATTTCCAGCTAGAGAAAGATGTAGCTGGGGAAATGAGGAAGAATGGCACCTTGTCTTACCACATCCCTATGCCATCCATGCCACCACCACACATACCACACAAAGGCAACCCTCTCATCAGACGTGCCAGAGCCATGTCACTTGTGAGCAGGGTGTGAACCTGTATCCAAAGAAACCAGAGTAGCAAAACACAGGTGAATCTGCCCAAAACCTGTTATCACTCTGCAAATAAACGCAATGCTCTTGAAGCATCTGTTAGGTGTCAGCTGCACGCTAACCAACTTACCTCAAATTCTTACTTCAGCTCCAGGTAATAAAGGGCGTTCTCCCATCCTTTGAGCACAGATTTCTGCTTCTGCAGAGGTTTGGAGAGAAGGCTGCACCTCCAGCTGCAGGGAGGGTGACCGCCTGCCAGTCATATGTGCTGTTTTTCCAACAGCATCTTGCTCACCCAGCCGTAAATCGGAGTGGTTCTGCCAAAGAAGAGTAGTGTGCAGCAGGTAACAGGAATAGACCAAGACTTCTTGATTATTATTTTTTTCACAGCCTTATAGCTTATTTTGTCACTTGCATCTCTGCAAAGTGATTCAGAGCAGAGCTCGCAGAAACAGTGTTAAGTCTGTGCATTTAATGAGGTGGTGGTGCGAGTGATTACACTGGGTGAAAGTGGTAAAGAAAGTCTGGAGCTTGTATTTGCACTTGTTTTACATGTTTTTCTATTGTTTTTACACTGCCTCACCCTTCAGCAACTGCACTTGGGTTACTCTTGGTGTACACGGAGGAAAACTGTCAGTCAGACAGCGGAATTACATTGGCAGGTTAGACATCTGAAGCTTGTTTGTGTGGTATGGGGAGGAGGACAGTCAGGTACATAGGTGAGTTTTCCATAGGTAACAAGAACAAGCAACAAATAGGAGGGATTAAGTGCCAAAGAGGGCTTTGTCTCCTAAGAAGGCTAGTGAAAAAGAGATTAAACAGTAAAAATGTTTAAAGTTTTATCTTAACAGGCAATGTATAGGCCCCAGTTCAAAGAAATCCTTTAGTGAGGTTGCACGTCTGCTGACCTCTAAACATATGTTTAGGTGCTCTTCTCAGAAAGGATGAACATACCTGCCTCAGTGCTGTCCTGAGGAGAGGCTTAGATGATGAAGCAAACGGTGAGACTGTTTTCCCTAAGGCAGCAGAACTTTGATTCACTTTTCACCTTCTTTTTCAACAGTCTGTTTATTTTCATTGAGCACTGATTTGAATTCCTGTGTTTTGGCAATAACAGGCTTGACCGTTCCTCATGTTGTTCTCCCCCACCACTGCCACCTCTGAAGCTAAGTCTGTTTTTTGTACTTTCTGTGTTTGGAAGTGGGGGAGTGGAGGAGTTGCTGACAGAGTAGCCAGTGATGGTTACTAAATGTGTGTGCTTGGTTGAAAGTAAGGAAGCATATAACAAATGTTAAAGGGAACGAAATGGATTATTTGTTATTCCTGGGGGGATTCTGCCCTTAAAGTGATGCCCCAGAAACCCAGCTGGAATGTTAAATGAAAGCCAAAGGCCCCCCACAAGTGTGTTAGCAGAAAAAAGCTCCTCACAGTGAGGGCCTTTGAAAATTAGAACAGAAGAATAATATTCAATAAAAGAAAAATTCTCCTAAGAAAACAGAAAGCAAGGAAGTTAAAGGCACAATAGGGACTGGTCACAGTACTTAGGTTGTTCAGGGTCTATCAAGCGAAATGCTGTTGACACAAACCCCTGACTTTTTTCACTGTACAAATACACATGCTCACACTTTATTTGAAGTGGCCTTAAGTTTGCCTCGAGATCACCAGCTGAGCTTTTAAATTAACACAGGATGCTCACACTGCCATGCACCATCCTAATGGCCTTCCAGAAAACCGCTCCTTGCATACGGAAAAGGGCACGTAAGTGCTTTCTATCTCCCTTTCTGTCTCCATGAAAAGTGTAAAGAAAGTTAAAAAATCATTAGGGAGAAAAACAGCTACCAGTCAATATTCTGAAAAGATTATACTATTTGGGGCATTTTTTTCCTATGCTTTTGAGGTTACCCTGTCTATCTCCTCCTCTCTCCTCCCAACTCATCCACATTGTCCTACACATCAGAGCACTTTTTTTAATACAGAATCATCTTGCTGTGTTGATTTAACACCAGCAAGGCTCTGCCCCATTAAATTCACTGAGGATTCATCAGTAAGATACAAAGGACATGGCTCTTTCTGTTATGGGCCAGAGGATCAGTGTGACCTAAACACAAAGCTGTGGAATGATAGACCTGAAAAGTAATCCTTATTCTAAAAGTAGATATAACATTAATGGGAGTTGTACTGACTTACTACCTTGCTGATATGCCCCAAACATCCTACTGTGTGTGAGAAAATGAACCATCTTTGTGTTTGCTGGGTCACAAGCTTCCTTTTCGAGACTGCTGATGAGTTTACCAGATGTTGCCAATTCAGATGTTGTGTCAGTCACAAGACAGCTGGATTGGCCATGACAATCCTCGAGGAATACAGCTTGTCCCAGTGTCCTGAAGTCTTTGAACACAACCTTGTACTGCATTTTTCTTCTGGGCACAGGCTTCTTAATTGTTTTCTCTTAAGCTTCCATGAAAAGCATTTATGTGTTTTCAGAGGGTTACACAGAATGATGGAAGGCACATAAACTACTTGTCTCAGCCTCAGTGTCAGGTCACACAACTGGGAGGGGGGTAGCAGGGGGAAAGACCATTTTTCCCATTATATGATCTGATGCCTCCCATCCATGCCTTATTAAAAAAAAAAAAATTCTAGTTAGACTAGATTCAGCTCTCTTCCAGTAAAAATATCTATACTACATGTTGGAGAGAAAATGAAAAGATCCATGAGAGTTCTGTTCATTGGCTGCCAATGACTGGGTACAAAAGGGGTGTCATGTCTGTAGACAGGCTGATTCTCTTCAGGCAGAAGTGAAATTCACTCACCAGATGAACCATAAGGACCATGAGAGTGGAACTGGACACATTTCTACCAAGCAGTGAACTACACCATCGATCCATTTGGTATAAGTCATGAACAAGTCTTCAGATTGCAGGGATGCTTCGTTATTGACTGAATCAAATCAGTTCATAGAGCATTTACAATGCCTGCTCTCCATTTCCAACCATCCCGATGACTCATCCGGGTTACCAGAATTTGTAAAATACCAAATCCTTGTGGAATTTTGAACTCAGTGCCCTGAGTCTAAAATAAACAGGAGGAGGGCGTGTGCTAATTACCTGTAAGTAGTGTTATAGTAACTTAAACTGATTCCTTAGATTTGCAAATTAACACAGACATTCTGGATAGAAAGATAATCTGTCCACTTCATCGTAGTTATCTCTAAGAGTCTAACCCAGGATATTACAGTTGTGCTGTATGAAAAACATGATATTCCAGAGCCATAACGACTCTTTTTGTATGAAATTAAGTGTACTTCAAAGTTTTTTTGTGCATCAGCTCAAATCTGTCACAGAACTTGACATGGAAAACATCCTGAACCATAAAATGCCTCCAATAGTATAAAATTATGGTACCTATTCAACAACCTCCCAATAGGTCTAAAGACAAGGTTTTAGTCCACTTTTTAGTGTTTGGAACTGAATTGTTTATGCATGTTTTTTGTTCATGAGTTAAACTTGGGATGTCTTCATCTGCAGAACTCAGAAATTGATCAGAGATCTTTTAATAAAATAGGCAAGTATTTGGACAGTAGATGTCCTAGGAAATGTTAGATTGCTTGAAGAAAATTTGTTGGTTATTCGGTGAAAAGCATCAATACTCTGCCAAATCTGTAATGAATCAACAGCTCAGCATGATGTTAGGAGCATCCATATTCTACAAAACCCACAGTGTGTTGTCTTTTGGAGTAGGCATAAAACCTGTGAATATGCTGACTGTTGGTCATTAAAGAACCCCAGGAAACTTTAAGCACAAAGACCTTGCAACAGATGGTGTGGGTAAAAACTTCTAACTCATGTCTAATAGTCATCTGTTGGTGTAAATCAGCTTTGCTGCCTTGGCTTTGTTAATACAGTAGACAATTTCATCAAAAGGGTCCCTGATTCTGATTGCCTAAATGGTCCCCTGTTCTTTTAATTGGATATGCTATTTCTCCTACCTGCCTCTACTGCAAAGACAAAGCAGCTTCCAGCGTCTGCATTTACGGATGATAGAAACTGAGGAGAGTATCTTCTAAAAGTGTCCTTATTACCTGTGGTTGAGTTAACTCCCTGATTTTCTACACATTGTAGGAAATTCCACAGTAAAAAAGTGAGACAAATACAAAGGCATAATCATCTGACCTTAAAGCAAGATGTTTTTCTTTATAGGCCAGTAGGGAAAGAGAGGGCTGAAGTGAATGCCAAGTTCTACTAAATCTACTACAATCTACTAAATGACTACTAAATTGTTAGGCATTTTAATACTCAGTCATCCTGTGTATATAATTCAGCAAATTGCAGAGCAATGTATAGTTAGGCTTCGAGTCTTACTTACTGCTACTGAAAAATTGTCACTCATAAGAAACTATTTAAGTGCTAGATATTATGGTGGAGTATCAAAGATGTACAGTTAATTACAGGGTAATAATTATAGGTGCCATTTCAGATGCTATTCCTGATAACTGAGCTTGACTTTTCAATAGCTGGTACTTCTCTGATGAGGTGACATCCAACTAGACCACTGAGAATCTTCTGAAGATAAAACCTTCTGCGTGCAATTTGTTGCTAAACCATAACTTAGATTTAAAAGTGTAGGTTTTTGAGATTTTTGCATAGTGTGATGTCATCTGGAATTTTCTGCCATTGCAGAAGTCCCTAGAGAGTCTTTCCAACACTTCCCAAGAGAATAAGTAGCTTAGAGGCATTAGCTACAGCCTGGCTTAAACCTGCTTCACAGAATCAAGGGAGCTCACCCTTTCACGAGTACATGCCAGTTACAGGTATTATGTAGGCTTACTCTAGAGCCACTTTTCCTTTTCTCTTGGATTTCTTGGAAGTGTGGACCCTATTTCTAAGGAAGCAGAGTCAGACACAGACATTTAAATCAGTGAGATAAAGGTATCCAGGTCCGATGTTCACTTCTTTCTCACTGATACTTGTCTTTATTCTGGATAGCAATTTACAGTTAAACTAATAATAAGCAATATCATCCTAGCATTTCTCAGGATAATGGATTGGCTCACTCTAGATCACCAATCCTTTTATCAAGGCAGCATGTGCAGGAACAGCTGCAGTGCGTGCTTCCCTTGGTAGGACCTCTTTTATATTGCCTTTGGTGACTAGGACCAGCACACTGTCTCATAAGGGCTCCTTTCAAACAAGCAGAAAAATTACCAGCAACCAGAAATGGTCAAATGGTGGTTCCTAGAAATGAAAAAACCACAAATGCAAGTCATGGCAGTAGCAAAACAAAATAGTACTCTAGGGAGGCATTGTGTTGGTTTCTCCAGGACAATGTTTGGCAGCATAAAAGAGGGAAGTTATTAACTTCACCCACTTTATTACATTACATTTTATACTTATTTATTATAAAATAGTAATACTAATAATGATACTTCATCCTAAGAGCAGTATCAGTAGCACAGAAGTTGCTCATACCATTCTTCTCTTCAGGTATGACACCATTCTCTTGGGGCCAGTGGACCTTTTGGAGGAGATAGTCTTAAGACACAATCTTAAATAACTTTCACAGTATTATTATTTTTATTACTGTAGTGCATGGAAGTTGTAGTAATAGAACAGATCCCCAGTGTGTTAGGAACCTCACAAACAGAGTACAAAAAGACACTGTTTTCCCTAAAGAGTTTAAAATTAATTATCCTTCTTCATTCCGGACATGGTCTCTGTACCTACAGCAAAGAAAAATCTTGTTTGCTTATTTATTTTGCCTGGTTCAATTTCGAATAGACAGCTCAGTTTATTTTTCCATTAAAAAGATGATGCCAAGCTGAGCGCTAACATACATGAACTACAACCCCTCTGTTTTTAATAGGGGGGGAAGGAGACAAATGCTTGTGATTAATTTGGCTCATCCTGGTTGAAAAACAATAAAGATTTGTCTTAACTGGCCATAAGTAGAGTGGATACTTTAAACACAAGCAAGCTACCACTCAAGCTGTGGGTGATAGATTATCTGGAATATGGTATGAAAAATTAGCCAACACATTCACCATACCCTCTAGGCAGGCCTGTGATTAAATTTAGCATAGCTGACCTTGTTGTCCTAAGTCTAATGAGCCAGAATGGATAGAAATGTCCTTGATCCAGCTGGTGGTTTTTAGTGTCAGGCACTAGTCTTATACAATTTATCCACTTTAACCCCACCAGTGGCGCAATTGCTTAATGCACTGGCCTGTCACCTTGCAAATGGAATTTTTGGCCCGTTTGGTGTGAAGTGAAATTAGACTCAGCTGCTTGCTGAGGCAACGATACATGGCTTCAGTCTAAGAAAAAAAAAGTCTGGGTTTCTCTGAGACCGGTACTGGTACAAAGGTGAGGGCTGTGCACTGCCCAATAAGTGAATTTTGTTTCAGAAGGAGAGGAAAACATCTTTAACACAGCTTCTGCAGGAGCTGCCTGTTAGAGCAGATGCGAGCTCACTTGTTCTGCGATAATCCTCTTTTGTGACTGCTCTTTCAGATAATGTATAAAATTTCTACAAATTTGTGCATGACTTAACCTAAGTATTGTGCATCATGTATCCAGCACATGCTGCCCAAAACAAGCAGAAGCAAATAATTCTCAAACAAAAGGATTATAAAATTCATTTTTGCTGCCTGAGTTACATTTCCAGTCTAGAGCTCTAGTCTTCACTCTGCTAAGTTTGTCTCTACAGCCATAAAACAAGCACGCAACTTTTTGTGGCAAAATTTCAAAACTTGTCAGATCTTTCACCGTGAAAAGAAATTCACCCCTCTCTTGTGTAGATCCTTTCCCAGAACTGCAGAAGATAGCCAGCCAAAATTAGACAAGAACCCATGGCCTGCATTTAACTGGGGTTCACTACAGCATTTGCAGGAGCGACACAAGGAAGAGCTCTGCAGCACTGTGAAGGAAGGCATTTGGATCTCAACAGATGCCTGACCTTTCCCCTGGGCAGCGGGGACACAAGGCAGGGTTGTGAAAGCTGCCGCCCAAGCCAACAGCAAGCATCCCACACTGCCGCTTTCTTAAACTCAGGGGCCAGCAGACAACAGTGCAGGATGTACTTATGTGGCAGTGTGGAGGATATTTCTTCTAACAAAAGAAAAAAAAATCACGTCTGTTTGGTTTTCTTAACAGCCCACAGGGAGCTAATAGAGTGAAGCACAGCACTATCATAGCCACTTACACAATTTCTTCTGCGTCCTACCCTCAAGACCAGTAGAAACCTTTAATGAAGCCCTCAGTTTATGTCTTTTTTTTTTCTGTCTCTCATATACTGGCTTGATAGGATATTTCCTGAAGAAGGTAAGGGTAATCTTACACAAAGTTTGACCCAGGAATCTTTCCATTAGCTAGTGAAAAAATTATGAGAATTTTTTTTTCTGTCCTAAAACTGCAGTGAATATACTTCCGAGTTCCCTATACTGAAGTGCATTTTAAATGCCTTCTGAAGCTGAGGACATTCATATTTAAGGCTGAAGCTGTTCATTTAATCATAACAGCAGTTGTAAGTTTTTTGGTGGCATTGCATTTAAGCCATAAGCCATCCCCTGGGCACTTTGTGCATCAGATGAGTTGCAAGGGAAAATTTGACAAACTTTTCAGCCAGGCAAATCAAAACAACAGTAAATCAGCTGGGTACTAGAAATAAATATTGTTTCTGAGCATACCTCTCTGCTAGAGGACCTCACAAAGCATATGAAATGCCCACACATCCTTCTTGCCATTCCACATTTTTGGAGTCAGAACTGACTAAATACTAAATTCAGGTCCTTCCTAATTCTCTCACTGTCTACAATTAAGGACACAGATTGAAAAAGAAAAAAAAAAAAATCATGTTTCCAGTGTAGAGTAATGGTTCAGTGTTCTTATAAAACATCCAATTGATTCGAAAGAGAAGGAGTTTACACTTAAATATTTCCATGCCTTCCTGCCTACTGCTTATCCTCTGATAGTATGAGTGTGCATGTGTATATATATATATACCTATATATTATATATGTAGATATATATGCGTGTATACATGGCTGGGTTCTTTTTAAATCTTTGCTAACAACTATATGAAAACTTTCCCTTAGATCTCCACAGAGGCAGTGTAATTCCACAGATCAGTGCCCAGATGCATTACTCCATTAGGCAGCAGATCAAAAACCTGGGTAGAAGCTACAAGGAACTGACCCTGACTATTGCCTGAGCATGAAGCTAGGATCTGCCCCTGGACAAGTCCTTCTGCGCTCAGTCTTGACTGGGTGCAATATAAGACATCCAGTAAAATAGATAAATATAAGACCATATTTTTTTTGCCTCCAAGGAATCTACTGTTTCAAAGCAAAATCAGACATGAGTCAGAGTCTTCGCAAGCCTGAATGGCAAGAGAAACCACTTGGAAACCCCAGGCTGGCACTCTCAGCAATGAAGGTGATCAATGACCTAAGATTAAATCCACATTTATGGCAATATGGTCATTTCAGTTGAGCCAGAATTTATTTCTTGTCCTGCAGGAGATGATCTTCATAGAGTGGACTGGAGGCATGGGAAGAACATTATTTTAGAAAGGTTTCAGTGTGTGATTTAATTTTCAGATGTAGAAATGGCTCTACGTAGCTCTGACCCTGCAGTTTTGATGTCACTGGTACTTAATTATTGACTTAGTGACCATATGACTAAAGCTTTGCAGCAGAAGAAAGATGAGACTTCCAGTATTGCTATTAATGTGCAACCTCCTCTCCATCGAGTCAAAATAGCAACTTCTAGAGCTGGTTTGCTGTTCCTACACTTTTTGTATACTATAGTTATTGCAGGAAGCAATTTGTTCAGATCTTTGCACAAATATAAAGGCATAGGTGTTAATGAAATAATTAATTTTCTTTATTTTTGGGGGGAATAGAAAATAACTTGAACAGTATCATGTCTAAGAAGGCTTTTGTTTTCAGACAGTCTCAGGGTCTGTTATCCTAATTTTGCAAGTGCAAATTTTGTTCTTTTTGTTATTCTCATTGTCTTCCCTTGGCTTGTTCATTTTGCTTTTTGGCAGTCAGTCAGTGCACATCTCCCCACAAGTTTTCTTGAGCTTGGGTTTTAGATAAAGCTTCAAGTCCCAGGTCCAGCACAGCACCTGATCATTTATGTTCCCTTAAGTGAGGGGAGTTTCTGTCTGAAGCTTAAGAGGCTGTTCTTACACTCTAAATCAGATTTAAAAATATTTAAGTTGAAGCATAAGCCCCTCAAAATGCTGCAGTAGGGTTTCCATTCTTATCCATAAATGGTAAAGGACCTGACCAAACCTCCTTAATTCAGTGGAAAGACTCTCTTTTGACTTCATCTGGCTCTGGATCAGAAAACAAATGAAGGGGGTATTTTTCTTGCTAGGCAGCATTTCTGTGTTGATACTCTGTCAGACTGAAGGAGATGATGGAAGGAAGGGTACTGAAAGTAAATGTCAAAGGGATAAAATATGGGTAGAAGTAATTTCATTTTCCTTCTTTGTTGGGTTGGTTCATTTCATCTCAAAAGTGAATGCAAGCTCAGCTCCCAGATCTTTGTAAAATCATCCAGACATAATGTAATTTGGGAAAATAAGTCATCCATGTTTTCTGGATGTGACAACATATGGTTATTAACATTTTTTCATTTCTCCAATCCATATACGTAAAACATGCAGAAGGAAAACAAGTTGTGCAATAGGACTTGGATTATTCTTTAATACTGTCAAGATTTTATCAGTCAGCAAATTAGATAAAGAAAGGATAAGTCAATTTGAAATTGCATTGGACAGCAGTGAAACAGACTCTCTCCTCCTCTCAATTTGTGTCAGCTTTTGGATTTCTTTTGTGGAGGACTTCTGGTATTTTAGTAAGCATATGGAATAAAAAGAGAGAAGGACTCTGCATTGCTTCTCTGCAATCCCCTTGCAAGAGCTGCTCTTTTAATTTCCCAGAGGTTACCAGCATACTAACATCTTTTTTTTTATTTTAATTTGAATTACGAAGAGTAGGAGCAGAGGGACCTTGTTCAAAAATCCTTTTATTTTGCTCCTTGAAAAGGAAATTCTTCACAATTAAGCATGTCCAATTAAAAAGTCTTTATGGTGTTTTTTTGTGGGGCTCTTTTGATTGTGGGGTTTTTATCTCACTAACTCACTTCAGACATTAGTTTCTCTAACATAGCCACAAAAGATAAAATTTACTGTTTAATTGGATTGTGTAGGAAAAAAAGGTAACAGTCTATATTAAGTTATTATTTTGCAATGTTCCCAAGCATTTGTCCACATGAAAATTTTTAAATGTGGTAAAAGAATTAAGAGAATTTGAAAACATTAGAATTAGACTTAGAAAATTAGAAGACATTAGAATACTCTCCTGCTTTCCAGCAAGCAGAACAAACAGCAAACAGAGGGAAAAAAATTCTAAGATACGATTAAGGAGGTACAACACATGTATCTCAAACTTGTAGTTAGGGCTGACTTATACAGAATTTAATATACCAGACACATTGCATTGCAAGTGAATTCTCATTTCACCAAAACACTAACAGATGTTTAATCAATAAGATGGACCATAAAGGGCAGCACAATTAGTAGGTCTGAGAAATGTTCTCGTGTGATGTTAGGAAGCTGTAATTATGGACCAGATCTCATAAGTGTTTTGCACAGATGACACATAATACCAATATTCTAGCTTAGAGGAAGGCTGCGTGGCACTTTTAATATGATTACAGGCACAGAGACACAACAACCCTGATCTTAGAGAATCTTTTTAAACAAATATCAAAACTGAATTAAAAGGAAAGGGGAAAAAAAGGCTAAAATCAGCTTCTTAGTCCCAGTTCTCTGTAGTTTTTTTGTCCCATTTTTGCTCAGATGGGCACAGACAACAACCCCACCTTGCCCAACACGCCTCCCATTATACCTTAAGGTAGAAAACTCTAAACTATGCCATCCTTCTCCTCACCCTCTGGATGGCAGGTCATGTACAGCTCATGCGTGCAGTGGTCCTGCCAGCATAATATGGGATAGGAGGAAGTAGCCAATGCAGATGCAGATGAGAGTGTCCTGGGGATGCTCTAATTTAGCTTATGGAGACGACACTTCTAGGTCTCACCACTAACATGTTTTTATATTACATGGTCCATGACGACTGGGCCCCAAGCTAATCAACAACACATCATAGTCCTTATATTATCTGTCACTTGGCTCCCATGGGACGAGGTAGAAGTTGCCTGCACCTGGAGCAGCATGGAAAGGAGAATTATTGAAGGAGCAGTCTTTGATTTTTTTGACAGTGTGTTCATACTGTTGAGCGGAATGGCAACCAGGGAAACCACTGGGTTCATGTCTATGGTGTGAGGTTTGTTATCCCATCTTCCCCCAAAAACTCTCTGCCTTTGTCAGAATATGACTAAAAGCAGTGGAGATAGTTCAACAAAACATTATCCTTCTAAAAATAAAATAAATTCCTGGTTGTGCATCCCGATATTGAGTTTCTCAGCAGAAAGAAACCATTACTTAGACAAGTGTTCTCCCATCCACACCCCATTCAGAGACATAATCCTCCTAAATTACTGGGATTTCAAAAATGTTGCCTTTGTGCATGAATTTGAACTTCCATATTTAATGGTTTAAAGGGATCAATACAGCAACGTTCAGCAATCTGGATTTGCCATACTTAACCTGTAATTACAGCTCTTTACTGAAACTTACAGCTGGGCTGCAACCCTTCAATTCTTAGATTAATCTGACTCAGCTTGGTGTCCCTGCCTATAAATTCCAGAAAGTTAGATTTATTTCATGTAAGTCATGGAGGTTTTGGCAACAATCTGAAGAGTATATTTTTTCCATGGGAAAGTGAACGAAGAAATATGGTTGGACAGACTATGTAGAGGGGAAAAAAATCCCCTTCAAAGGCATGTTCTACAACTTCATTAATAAATAGTCCACTGATTGGCTGGTGCAGTGATAGGTTTCATTGGAGCTAATGAAGCTTCATCAATGTATGCCAGATGAGAATCTGAACGATAATTCTTCATGGAAGATTTATAAATAGTACGGAGGAAATATGTTGTCAGAAAATGTGAACAGTAGCCCCATTAATGCATACTTTTAATTTAGTTATTTCCAAAGAGCATACATCTCATTGTTAAAGGCCTGAAGTAGTGCAGGTCATTTGATGCCACGAGGGATCTCCCAGGTACATCCCATAACGAGTGTCCCGTGAAGTGCAGTGGCAGGCTAACCCACTCGCACACAGGAGCATGCCAGTGGGCAGAACGGCTGAGGCAGCTGGAACCCTGGTCACAACAGTGTCGGAACCTACTGGGCACAGATACCTGGCTTCTGCTCAGCCCTGCTGACTTCACTCTGGATTGCACCCTTCTCCCAGCCAGCAAGGATCTCCACTACTCCCTGGGATGAGAACCTTCATCCTTACCACTTTTAAGTGTGGCACCTAAAAGAGAGAGGACCTCAGTCCTCAGTTGGATGTCTCTTCTTATTGTGAGACAATGGACACAGGAATAGGTGGGGAGGAGGATTATGAGGACAACAGAGGGAATAGAGTTCCTGTCTTATGAGAGGAAACCGGAAGAAGCTTGGCTTGTTTAGCCCAGCAAAATGAAAGCTGAGATGAGATCTATAAAAACATTATGAGGATAAACACCAGGGAGGGAGGAGAGCAATTTAAGCCAAAGGACAATGTTGGCACATGAACAAATGAGTCTAAACAGTCAATGAATAATTTTTGGATGCATAGGAGAGCAAAGTTTCTGAGCATCAGAAAAGGGAGGCTCTGGAGCAGGCAGAGGGGACTGGTTGGGGCTTAACTCCTTTTGAGACAGCATATTGACATGGCAGAGAGACATGCACCAGCTGTGATCTGGACTTGGTAACCCAAATGATCTCTTCTCATCCCCTGCTTGCCCCTTCTGATCCCTGGGGAAGGGATCTGCCTCTAGGCTAAACAACTTTGTCTGCTCAGAGCCCTGTCCCATGCACTGTTGCGTTTCATTGTGGATGCCAGGATGTGTGAGGTGTGCTTGGTTTGGTTTGGTAGGAACTGTGCTCTCTTGTATATATTCTGTGTAAGTCAGAAATTCAACTTATCCTGTGTATGAATATATATAATTTCAAGTAGGATACCTCTTTAAATGGTATCAATTTTCATCAAATTGAAGTAAAAAAGCAGTAAAAATAGTCAGAGGTTTGAAGAACTGATAAAGAAGAATTTAATGTAATTCTGATACTGATATGTTTTCATAAAAGCCTTTTTGGAAGCACTCAGACTGACTGTAAAAATATTTTTGGATTATTTCTGATTGTTTGTTACATGACCTTGTATTTTTTTCTTTCCAGTCAGTACATAAAAACATAATCTAATTTAATGTACCTCTTGAGAACAGACTTAAGTTCAATTTTTGTGTATGGGAGCCCCTTCTAATATTTGAGATGGCATATACTACTTGGGCGAAATAGCTGGGATTTTTTTACCTCTGTTTTGCTTCTCTGATAGCCTTTGCTGTTTGTACCTGTAAGTTTCTAATTGCTTACACATACATCAATGTGCATCCATGCATTTAGTTAGATTTTTTAACATGTTAATTTCTTCTGAATTCTTTCAAGCAGAGACAAATTTGTTTGCAACTTTTAAGTTTTCAATTATCAGCAATAGGTACCAAAAACCAGTTCAGATTTCAGCACTTTCTTAAAGTCATCCAGTCCCAGTTTTATTCAGTAGCTCCCTGTTTAGGACATTTACCTGGTAGGATGTAGGCCTAGATTCAGTCCCTCTCTGCCTGAGGGCATCTTAACCCTGCAGCATCTCTTTTCCTGGTAATGTGTTCTAAGACTTAGGTTTGTCACCTGTTTAAAAGGCTGGGGATGGAGAGCTGTTCTCAGTCTTTCCTGTTGGTGTTCTTCTGCTTTGAATAAATAATTGGGTCTCTGATATTTTAGCATCCTGACCAGCAGCTACAGAATCGTTTGTGTTTCCTTACCGAAGATTTAAGTATGTTATTCAAAGTAGAGCAGTTTGAGCAGACGAGCCTGAGGGAGGCCTGCGTCAGCGTGCACTAATAGCTTAGCAGTTGAGAGACTCACTTGAGAGGTAAGAAACCTTGGGTCAAATTGTTGCACTGAATCTGTAAAGTGCAAAATAATAATAAAGTGACCTACTTTAGTCTGGTTCCTATTTTTGCCTGCTGTAAATGGGTTCTTTATTATTATTTAATCAAACCAATATTTTTTTCCCAACTCTGCTGCCACACCAAACAAAACATTTCCTGCCAATGTGTGATGGGTTCACATAGATTCTTTCATGATGCTGCAGTACCATTCTGTCCCATCGATTGCCTGCACACAGCAAATCTGTACCATTTCATACATTGCAAGTCTTAGGACTTCGGGCTCTACACTACATTGTACAGTAGAAAGACATTTGAGCTAGCTTTAGTTATCTTGGGTACTGAAGCAGAATAGCCACATTAGCATGATACAAAAGTAGAGTAAATTAGCCCTGGAAATGTTGCACCCATTACTGTCACTACCAATTACAATAATTAATGTTATTCATCTCTAGGCAGCGGATTAAAACTGAACTAACCCATTAGTAACTGAATGTCACTGCAACTGGAGGGTTGTTGGATTGCCTGCGTGAAGGTGGTGATTTCATTTCAGTTCCTACTGGCAAATGGCCATGTTCTTTAAATGAATAATAAATGAATACACAACAGGCAAAATCTTGGCTCCCTGGAGCTCTCCATTAACTGAAATGGTGCAGGACGCAAACACATCTGTGTCAATTATTGAAAACTTTATCATGATACCGGATATTTCTGGGTTTGAATATAGAAAGCAGTTGAGGATTGAATGAATTGTGGAGACTGAGGGGCCCTGTTTCTCCTTTGGAAAATCCCTCTAGAATAAGGGTGCTCACATAGCCATTTATAAGTTCTTAGCAGATAAATGAATGCCTGCTCCGTTGCTGCTTGTTTGTACTATTTCCTGTTTGTTTAGTAAATGATCAGTTACAATAAAACACACGACATAGTCTGGACAGAAATCACCCCTCAGTCACAGCACATATATTACTATAATGAGATTATTTTATGCATTTCTGTGCAAGCACGCACTAATCAGTTCTCCAGCACTGTTCCAAAAAATAAAATAGAGCTGAAGTTTTAGACCCCCATTAGGTGTAATTTGATAAGCACGGCAAAGAAAACCTCATATTCAATTCTGTAAATAGCTACTGCAATTAGACAATAGTTAAGTCTCTTTAGCTGATTTACTTCATGTAAATACCCTTCTGTAGGGTATTTTCCAGATCTGACTTTTTTTTTTTATTCTTATACTCTTAGTTCCCATTTAACATATCCATAGGCAAGCTGACACATTTTGACCTCCATAATATGGTTGCTTCTTGCTCTCCATTTGGTGGATAAGAAACAAACAAGGACCATTAAACTGTTGAAGGAGAAAAACAAGACTCATGCAATTTATTAAAGAGCAGACCCTACCTGAAGTGGATATCACTATATTAGTTCCTAAGCTATTTGCCAATGTTGGGTTCATGGTTTAGTTTCCTGAGGACTGGGCGTAGGAGTTTTTTTGTTTGTTTTTTCGTTGTGTTTTTAACATGACTTTTTCAACACAGTGTACTAG
The DNA here is from genome assembly GCA_013396775.1 of Cephalopterus ornatus. Lineage (NCBI taxonomy): Eukaryota > Metazoa > Chordata > Aves > Passeriformes > Cotingidae > Cephalopterus > Cephalopterus ornatus. The sequence continues at coordinate 79,654 of VZRE01001450.1, forward strand.
AAATGGGCCAAAATTTTTAATTCTAATGTGGAACTAGGATGTTGCTACTAGTCTGCAGAAAGGTAAATAAATATTTGTTGTGTTTGTTGCTAGACCCAGTCACCAAGATTGGAAGTTAACAATGTGGTGCTAGCAGAGGGGTACTGAAGGGGGAAGAACGACTTCTCTAAACTACATATAGTATAGTTACCATCTTTTACACAAACACAGAGCAGAAACAGCTTCTTTTGCATCACACTTTTTGGATGCCTGTCATGCCATTCCTCTGGGAGAAGGTAAACTCATATGGCAGAAAGTTTACTTTTCATTTGCTTTCCAGCTGTGGCACCCAGTTGCTGCATGTTTGTCTTCTTTTCTGAGCTCCTCAGCCTAGAGCCATGTCCTGTTAGACTCTTTGGCTGTCACGTAAACTGATCAAGACACATTCAGGTGTGGAATTTGAGGGAAAATCAATAATACACTGATTAGTACACATCTCTCAAATGCTCAAACTTCCAGGCTGTAGTCCACAAACTCTCAAAACTGGATGAAGGTGTAAATAATTATTAGTCTCCTACTGCTTCTCAGAAGCTCATCTCTGCGTTTTGCCTACAGCATTAATAAAGACACAGCCTACTAATTGCATTATATACATTATGTTGCATTTGAGTCTTGGTAAAGCAAATTAATCAGCCGTGTCTAAAATAATGACCGTGGCTCTTTAAGCTAACTGTGCGTCTCAGCCATCTAAAATCTAACTCCTACGTGGTTTGCACTATCGCCCATGCTCATAGACAAGCAAGATGTTCATGCTGGAATATTTAGACTCTGTAATGCTTTCAATATGTGAGGTGCTAATCTGTTAAGATGCTGTTGATAATCATTTTTTCTATGCTTTATTTGTCCCTATTAAATTATCGAATTGACTTCAATGGGACTTTTGAATATTTGCCTCTGCCCTACACAATCCTGTTTAGCTCTAGGAATTGGCACACAGGATGAAGCTTTAGATCAGAGTTTTAGATCCTGAGAAAAGATTTATCTGTGTCAGTCAAAGTGAGCACCATAGATCTGTCCAGTAGGCCTACACACAAGAGGCCAGGGCTCTGTGGGGGGCATCTGGGCAAGTGGCAAGAGACGCTGTGGTGACAAAGCTACACTCAACTCTATTTCTCAGCAGAGGAAGGTGGCTTTAAACTCTTTTTGGGACCTCCTTTTTGGAGACTGCCAGAATGTAAATGGTTTCTGTCCCATGTGCCCTGCATTCATCATCTCTGCACAGGTCCTGCAAACTTTCAGCATAGATCCAGCTGGTGGTCAGTGGCTTTGGCTATGCCGGTAAGGCTATATTAGATTGCTGCGGGGGGGATTAAAGCAGAAGGGTATTACTTTTTCTCCCTGTGTAGCAGGGAAAGGATATGTTTCACAGTTTGTGCCAATTGGAGAAGATCTCTCCTGAGACTGCATTCTATAAAGGAGTTTGTTTACTCTCCAGCAAAGGAGTTACCCAGACTCAGACTCCTGACTCAGTTGTTGTGCTCTGAGTGCTGCTGATTTGGTGCTGAAAGCTTAGTAAGCTGCAGAGAAAATCCACTGGAGAAATGTGGAGACAGAAAGACTCACTGAAGCTCTGTTGAAGAGAGAGAAAGAAGTTTGTTTTTTTTCTTAATGCAGCACTAAATCCTGTACTGTACAAACTGCGTAGCAATAACAGTGGAACAGCACCCCATATCTCAACAAAGGGTGGTGGCATGACCTAGTGGGTGGGCAGCTCTCAGTAATCCTTTCTGCTGCTTTCTTCTCTGCAGACACCAAAATGTTGCTGAATTCATAAAGTCCTTGTTGGGATTTTCTTTTTCAGTTGCCTCTTTTTACAAGACACAGCTGGCACTTCTATTCAGAATCCATCAGTACACCAGTTGCAATGCCTTACTGCAGTCTTTTTGTCTCCATTGTTGCCCTGTTTTCTGTTGTGTTGGCTGTAAATGAATCGATTTGTGCAATTAGCACTGGAGCTGTAAAGTGCCTAATAACAGGGAAAACAGGAGCCTGTGCACTGGGGAAACTAGATGCAAAAAACAACACGACCAGACTGGAGGATGTCGTTGCATTTTCTTCATGAACAGAAGTTACTTATTGTAGCTTCAAGGTATTTGGAGGTATTATAACAATAAAGGTCTCATCCAGAGGATTCTGCAAGTAGCTATGAGGTACCATGGATAGTAAGTATAACACGGACTTTTGTGGCATGACTTTTGACTTCAATAGAAACTATATGCTTGAGAATTTGGGTTGGAAGGGACCTTAGTAGTCACTGGCTAATATAAAATCTTACATGAAACTAAAACTGTTCGAGGACATTTTAACCCAAATGAATTAAAATGTTCGGTCTTCCTCCAAATGAAATTTGGCAATCTAGTCACTTTTCTGGCAAAATGGAAACGGTGTGAGAGAACACAAGAGGAGTGACAGTGACTACACTTGCCTTTGAAGCCTGCAGTGGCCACAAGCTAGATACAAGTTGTACATGACTGCAACTAATAGTATGTGGCAGAGATCCAAACCTCCAAAAACACATGCAGAAAATGCAGGGCCACAGCTCAAAGTGATGGAAGTCAGCTATATTGTGTTGTCCAGCTTGGTGAGGATGAGGAATCTTGTGCTAAAATGCTGTTCTGACCTTTAGAGAGGATCTCAGACCGATGTATTCATGCATGGCTGTCTCTGACTGCATTTAAAGGATACGGCACCAGTATCCACTAAAAAATATTGTTCATGGTTTTCCATTGAATTCAGTGGAACTGCTGATGTGTGTCAATGTTACTCAGTTGCATGTATAGTGTCAGGACCTCAGACATGACGGACAAGTTAATTATAAATAGGTCAAAATGTGATGAAGCTGAAGTTGCAGTTGTAAAGTTAGCATTAGTTGTTAAATATTCAGGCTACTGTCATACTTGGAATGATTGGTCTAAGGTAACAAAGTAAGTCTCTAGTATTTATAATATGTCTTGTTCACTTCTTGACGCTGTCTTGAACTGATGGAGATACGGTGATGGATTTTTTTTTTCAAGCACCTATAACTCTTGTGTCTTAATGTTGACTTATTGCAAATATGGAAGGCAAGAACTTGAGGATGTGCATGTCAGGGTTGACAAGTTTATAAACAAATAACTCCTACTTTGTGGTAGAGATACATAACTCCATACAGTGCAAATATTCACTTTTTATAGAAGTGATATCATATGCAATATTAGAGGACCTTTTGAGTTTTTCTTTGTTCCACCCTTCCTCTTTGTCCTATGCCATTACACAAAATTCATTTTACTGTAGATAATAAGGGGTTCATGGGAGGTAGATTCCTAGATTGAGCTATCATTTATGTGGCAATCATCCATTCTCTTTCAGCATTTAGAAGAGAAACAACCTTATGCCTTTGGCTTTGTAATAACACACAGCTGGCATCCACTGCCCCTCCCAGCACCACCGGGTTAAAAGATGTTCTGATATTTATGAATGCACAAAGTCACACGTCTCATTTATCTCCCGACCTGAGGCCCCATTATCATGTCAGCTCCGTTGCTCAACATGAAATCCTTTTGGAGAGGAATTAAAGAAAAAGCTGTAGCAGAGCAAGTATCCCTTAATCAATTGCCCTCTGACACCTCTCACTCAGAGACTGGAGCTTGCAAAATGAATTAGTGTAATAAGCTCAATATGTACAGCAGATGGCAGGGACATTATAATAAAAGTAGATGAAATAAAACCTCAAATAATTTGTAATGATTTAGAACTATTGATCCCACTAAAGCATTTCTCTTCCTTCAGGGGTGAGAGTAACGAAGGAAACATTAGCTAGGTGCTTTCTTATATATTGTATATTTTTTGCTCTACATATTGAGCTGTAAAAAGCATTGAACATACAACACCTCTAAGCATTCTGGTAAAAATCCTTTTACATAAAAGTTTAAATAAATTTTCTATCTATTCCAAGGAGTTTAAATAGAATTTCAAAGTTATATTTTAAACAAAACTGCTTTATGAAGTGATTTTTGGGGGGAAAACTACATATCTAAATCTCTCAGCTTTATGGGGCATATCCATCTGCATCAGTCACATTGCATTATGTTGTTTCACAAAATGTCATAACATCTCATAGGACATATTTTTTCTGAAAACCATTTTTACTTAAATGGTAGGGTATGCTGCTCAGAAGGAAAGTGAGATTATCTGGCAAGGTATGACAATATAGAGCTGAAGGGAAAACAGAAAAACTGAAGACAAGAAACCTAATTCAACTTTCGCTTAGAAATAATACATTCTGAAGAGAAGCGGGGCGGGGGGAGGGGGGAAGCTAAAAAACAGTGTGCCTGCACGCGTATTAGCAGGTGATAAAAAATGTCTAAGCCTTGATTTATGTGAGTTCAATCTCAGATCTCAGCTCAGAAAATATTTTCTCCTAATGGGGGCTGCACATATGTCACTGTGACTGCTATAGTGAGGAGTTTCATTTCCAAAGCTCTCTCCAAAGCCCAGAAGATGAAAGAAATAACACCTATAAAAGTTTAAGCATAACTAAGTTATCTGTTGCTTACGTGCTTCCCAGTTCAGGGAACTATTTGCACAGCTTAACTCTGTCTTTAGGCTAGCATTTGTTTAATACAACTGACCTCGAAACTACTTCAGCGCACAGTGAAAGTTATCCACTAAATTAGAGCTGTCATGCAGACTTAGGACCTTGTTAAATTATTTAACCTATTTGTGTAGCTGAGAATTAATTTAGGTAAAGGCATTTTACCCCTGTTAATTTACAGAACTTAACAGTGTCTCTTATTCAGCAAACAAGTGAGTTACACATGGCGTTTTTATTCATCCAAACACCACTGATTTACACAAACAGCTGTAAATCTTTCCCTTGGTGAGAGGAGAGAGACTTTCAGACCCCTTGAGCTAATACCACATGGGGACTGATTACTGGAGATATTACGTGATTTGCCATACCGTTTAGGACACCATGTGGGAAATTAGGTGGTGACTGAACATTGCCAAAACTGGTATTACTGGGTTTATTAACAGTTACATCAGCTACATTATGTACTTTCTACAGGCATCTGAAGTTCCTAACTGTAGAACAACATCTCAGTGCTATATCAACCCCTTAGAGGGTCATCTGTTGCAGGACAGCACTTGTCTGAAATGAGGTTTACATGCCCAAATGCAAATAAGGCCACTCAAAGGAAGGGAGCATAATTTCTTAGGGAATTTTGGCACCGCTTCCATTTTCCTTGGTAAAAAATGGTCCAATGTTTTAAAAAAATTAAAATGTCATCTCATTTTATCACTGTTTTAATCGAAGTTTGATTTGAAGTTGTTACAGCATCATTCTGCTTGTTATGACTAAAGATACAGTATTGAGAAATAATGGCGTTTTTCTCACCTGAAACTACAGTGAAAAACCTTTCTTTAAGCCTCTCCCTACCAAAACCAAACAAAAAAGGCATGTGACAGGCTATCATTATAACTACACAGGAGATGAAAGTGAATAATCAAAAGAGGCTACAGCACAGGAAGGCTGAGGCTTTGCTGTGCTCACCTCCTGGAATGCTATTTTTACCTAGCCGCATGCTGTAAGCCTTGTGGCAGGGTACCATTGTACCGGGGGCGGGGGGGAAGTGAAGGTCCCACACAGACACGTGGGCAAGGAAGGCAGCAAACAGTGGTGCCAGCATTGCCCCGCAGTGAAAGAATGGCCAGGTAGAGCAGGATGGGGGAAGGACCCTGGGGCTGTGTAGAACAGTTTGTCTTTGGATGGGCGGGCTGGTGTTGTGGGTGTCAATGTCCCTACCTTGTGCACACAAAACCGGGTAATCAGCAAGGCTCCTTGGTGATGCAGCTGAGCCCTCAAGGCAGACACACCCACTCTTTTATCCTCAGGGCGGTTTGTAAGACACCCTCTAAGTCTTTGTGGGCAACTTTGCTGAACTGTTCACAGTACTTTGCTAGCCAGGCCTGTAGAGATTTTTAGGTGTCTTTGTTGGCTTTTAATTTCCTGGAGCCGTATGCACCACAGCTTCCAAGCTCAAGCACTAAATTCTTTCAGGTACCAACAAAATTTTATTAATAAATTAAAAGTGTGCCCTTCCTTTTGAGGTCAGTGGAGTGACACCTCATGATGAATGTCACGTTTCATGCTGTGATACACAGACTTCTCTTGCTCTTGTAGCCCATCTGTGACCCCCAGCCCCTTGCCCCTGCCAACTCTTTCCTTTTTGTGGGGAGGTGTCCACAAGGCATTCACAGATCTGCAGTTTGGCACCTGACAGATGGAATCCTGCCGTGGGGTTGTGATGCCAGGCTGCAGCCAGGGGATGTGCCCAGCTCTGCCAGCACCAGGGACCCACGCGGCTCACATCAAGCTGATGTGCATCAGAGCACACCTTTGTATGACCCCACGAGAGACCCAACTGATGTGGCTCCGTGCTCTGGACACTCAGCCCAGCACCAGCCCAGGGCCAGCACGCAGGCTCTGGAATGCCAGCAGGTGAGAGGCAGGGCAGTGAGCACCATCCTTGCAGGCAGCCTGGCCCATCACCATTCCCAGCCCACACAGGCACAGCGCTGGTCGTCTGAGGGAGCTCTTGCCTCTGTGCCCCAGGCAGGGATGGCATTTGGCACAAAGCCGGCTTTTTTTGTGGTGCCCTCAAAAAACAAGAATTGGGTTTTGTCCAAGCAAAGCTTCCTTTCCATTTAACACTTCAAATTGAAATATTATTAAGAAATTACTACATATCATTTTAGAAGGTTCATTTGGAAACAGACGAGTGAGATGACATTTGCTCAAACTGTGCCAAGGAGGTCTGTCAGACCAATCAGCCTTACTTCAGGAGGATTTCTATAGCTTTTAAGGGACTATTTGAGTGAGGCCAGACTACCTCCGTCTCCTAGTCCAGACCTGCCTTCCATGGTTGAACCTGAATCACTTTGCAAGTGGCTTTTTTGCAGGACCTTTGCATCTTGTGGGTTTTTTTAAGCATTCCCAAGCAAGCAACCGTATACCTGCTGTCTCATTTATCACGATAGAATTGCTTACCTATGTCATAGAGGGTTATGTAAAGTTTGCAGGGTGAATGGAGTGCCCCACTAAAAAGCCTTTGCTTTCCAACACAGTACTTTTCATTTAGAAGTCATGACGTGAGTATAACAGAGAAGCAGAATCCTATGCCTTCTATTTTTAATTTAAAAAAATAAAATCTAAGCAATACATTCAATAAATTCTGCCCCCAACCCAACAATAAAAAGTGACTAGACATGAAATCTTTAATAGAGAAGAATTCTGTTCAAATCCTGAACAAAACAGAGATGTTTTTCATTTGTCATTACCATTTTATTTTTTCTTTCTTTTATCAAACATTTTGACTAACTTTCCTTACACATATTTAACCTTCTGTTTAAGGGCTTTTGTTATCAAAGGTTTTAAAAAATTGTTACATTAGAGAAAGGTGAAGAAAACAGTAAAAAAACCCTACCCTAACATAGCCGCATTTCGTCACACTTCATTGAGGCTAAAGGATGGTGGGTTTATGAAAATCCTTGAAGAATGTCTCCTGGGACATCACTCCCAAGAAGCGTGATGACTGCAAGGGTGATGATCTCTTTGCAGTATGACAAAAGCAAAATAGTATTGGTTGAGTGCTGCCAGGGCTCTGACTGTATCCTCCTGCCCCACTTGAACCCTCAGTACACCCACTTTCACACACAAGGTAAGTTTTTAGACTCATGCAAAAGGTAGTCGCTCTGAGACAATCCCTACTTTTCCAGAAGAGGAGGGAAATAAAGCTCCTGTAGCTTGAGTAAATGAGAAAATTATTTCTGTGCTTTGGGATCCTTAAAGGTTAGGAAAGGCAGAAATCACCAGCAGTTAAGAACAACTGAAAATAAGCCATTGAAAGAGACAAAAAGAAAAAAGGCAAAGGAAGGGAATCATAGCTGGGTCTTGAGTATTGTTTAGCTTCCAACAAGCTTTCATGGTTGTTTTTACAATCTTATTTTTCAGACCTTCCCCCTCCCACTGTGTTAATGAGGCAGGAACTGACCTGCCTACTTATTTTCTGGCTTCATACTTAGCAACAGGGCAACATGCTGAACATCTGACTGTGTGCACTGTATTGTGGATCAGATCCACGCACTATGGGACTGATGATTGTAACATCTCTGAAAAAAGTATTCACCAAGTTCCAGATTTGTATTTGCTTTGGATAGATAATGGCATTTTCTCTCAAGAAAGCTTTTCTTTCCTTTCTCCACAGCATGATCATCAGGCATCATGCTGAAGCGGCACATATATTATTCTAATTAACTCCCTTAAATTTAAGGAGCAATGCCTCTGAAACCGCATGGAGCTCCATAGAAATTCCCCATGAACTCCACACATTTCATTCCTATCAGTACTTGCAAGCTACGAGCAGCTCACGTACATGCCAACTCCATTTGCAGGGCAGCTCAGCACCATCTCTTGGGGCAAGGTGTTTTCCCCTCACCTCTCTTGCTCTTGCAGCCTGTGGCCTTAGTCTCCTATTTTTTCCTATTCATGTTACTGGCAAGCTTGAGTATAGACTGAGGATGATGTTGTGACTAAGAGAAAGTGTTGCACATCTAAGAGAAGGTGTCTGGGATGTCAGAGCTGTGGGTTGGCACCACTAATGTTATGCTGTGCCTTCTGGAGGTAGTGTTTGTTCTGTCCAGCACGTGTTCTCATCCGTGTTTCAAGAGTTGCCTATGTTTGCCTGTGAAGTGTCTCTGTGAGCACAGTAACTGTGCAGGCTCCTTGCATCGAGAGAAGTGTGGAACTGTGTGGTGGGAGTTGTGGGCAGGTGATGTAGAAGCAGGATGAGGTGTGCTTATGATTTCTGTGAGCTGGTAAGAAGGAATGAGTAAGAAGCAGAGTAGGATGTAACCCTTGATTTAGAGGGTACATTTGCCCCAGTCTGAACACAACTGCATTTTCCTTTTCCTCTTCAAAAAAATCCCACAGAGGTTCACCTGGAGAGCACAGTGGGCTAGGAAGAAGTAAAGCTTCAGCTGGAAACCAATTGCTTTCCGGTTTATGAGCTTTCCAGCTCCTTCTAAGATCAACACAGTAAAACAATACCGCTGCATACCTGCAGACAATATAATGGCAGAGCAAATTGCTCTCACAGAATAAAAGCTGTGTTGCTGTACCAGAAGACGCTTTCAAAACTCCGTGGGAGAGCTGTGTGGATCGCTTTGACATAGACAGGAAAAGCATTTCTTTGTGCAGAAGGTGAAATGACAGCTTTTAAGCTATGAAAGCAGCTACAAGTTATATGTATAAGTTTCCTGAGACGTAACAGGCTTTCAAATCAAGTAACAAGCCTTAAACTGGGGAACATAATCAGACATAGTTGAGACAGGAGCTGAACCTAATGCAGGATTCCTCTCCCTAGTGCATACTAAGTTATGTTTCACATCCACATAGCCTGAAGCTTCAGCATTTCTCAGGAGGAAATGTATGTACAGGTTAAGTTCTAGGAGAACACTAACTTATTTTAAAAATTTTCTTTGAAAATATTAACTATTTCCTTGCCAAGTTTCAGCAAATATTGTCTACTCCACTATGTACAAATGCTCATAGCATTGTGTACTGTTAAAGTATACTCCTTTGGCTACATCAGACAGGTTCCTGAATATAGTTAGTTCCTGTTCCTGGCTCTTTCTTGACATTGTGTGCCACCTTGCAGAGGGCACTGGACATTTTGGTCTCCTCAGAGGTTAAATCTTCGGAGGTACTGTGACTAGTTCAAGGGCACCTTGATCTCCCCTGTCACACCATAGTGATGCTGTTATCTAAGTAACAGCAGCCGCATCTCTTTTTGAAAAGACCGTGTTGAGCTGTATGGCACTGCCACACATCTAACTGTTGCCATATATAACTGCGTGCTGTGTACATACATGTGTGCTGCTTCAGTTTTTCAGCCTCCAGATTCTGAAGCACAGCAAAGTTGATGACTACATTTAATCTTTGTTAAAGGTCACCAGAAAAGATCACTGAGGAATGACAACTTTGCATGAAACATGAAGTGTCCATTGTGTTAATTTAGCTCAGTTTATCTGCACATTGGGAAGGTATCATTTGGCTTTTTTTCCCCAATTAAAGGGTGCCTTGTGCAGTGCACCCAACCAGCCAGGAATCAGGGAGAGCTACCCTGGACTTCTCCTGACAGTGAAGGTTGCAAACAGTTCTCATTAGCATGCAGCCTACTAAATGAAGTGTAAGTAAGGCTTTGCATTAAGAAAGGAAAGAATCTGTGCCCCAGAATACTGATTGCTGTGAACAGCAATGCTACAGTGGAAGGCTTTAGATGGGAGAACGCTTTTGAGAGCAGAGTATAAAGATGATTTAGCTGTTTTAGGTCAAGCACTTGATTTTAAGAAGTTTCTGATCAATTTATACCCTAAAACTGGAGTGAGCATCTTTCTGCTTTTCACATAGAAGGCCTTGGGAATTGCATTTTCTCCTCAGGACTAGTGTATTAAAAATTACGGGTAAACTTGAGCTACCAAGTTCATATACCTCTAGCTGAACTTGCCTTGCAAAATCATTTCAGGATTTTGGTTTGGTGTTTTCGGGAATTCGATGGGATGGGGGTAGAACCCAGACAAACAAATGCCTGCCAAGCAGGCACCAGGTTCAGATCTCAGCCTGATCTCCAGAAGCTCAGAGCTTCAAGGGCTCAGGCTCATCTTCCAAGGGGGCATGTCTGTGTTGCTCTCAGTCAATCCACAGCTTTCTCAGGAAAGCAAGTCCAATGAAAAAGCAGTCACCACTTCAAACCTGAGCGCTGTAGTCAGTAAATGCAACTGCATACAAATTGCTTCCCCCATGCTATATGTCCTTGCATCTGTCAGATCTGATGCTTCTCCTCAGGTAATGCTGGAGCTCCCTGGTGCCACCAGCTCCCAACAGAACTGAAACGAAGGGGAGAGCAGTGCAGGGAAGCATGCTACATGTATTCCCACCCTGCTAAGCTCTCAGACTCTCCCAGAGCCTCCAGGAGTACCTGTTGCTTGCTCCAAGATCCGATAGACATTTTGGATAGTGTAGTTCAGGGCTGAGTCTCAAAATACATGTGTGAATGAGGTAATATATTTGGGAAAGTTGAGATAATTATTTACTTTATGTATTGCACTTAGCCTTAAGGTTACTCAGGCAACCTAGATATCAAAATGCATATAACCAACTGGGTACTGAATCAATTACTGTTTTCCACAAAGCATTTGCATTCTGTACTTTGTTATGAAAGTGATCTGCTGGCACCATCAATCAGTATTTGCCTCGCCTACATAACCCTATTACTAGAAATAGAGTCTTGTAATTATTACCTAAAAGCATAGGTATTTGAACCGCTTTCCCATTGTGATGGTGGTTTTTAACTGGCATGTTTTCGGTTCTTATCGATATACTCCTGTAGCAGAGGATTTTCGGGGCTTCCTTTGGATGTATTATATAGAGAAAGCTTTTATAGGAATTTTTTTTGTATTAAAAAAGGACCGTCTGCAAGTCTTTCTCAGAATTTGTGCTCCATCATTTTTGTTAGCAGTGATGCTGAAATTGAAAGGTACGGTCCTTGAAAAGGTTCTGCCCTTCTCATTTACAGGGAAAAAGTTACACATATTGTATGTGGTTCTTTACAGGCCTCCTACAATTGCCTTTTAAAGCTTTTCTACATACTGGCTTCCCTCGGAGGCCACAAAAAATGTCACAGTTGTTGATGTTTGATGATATCTAGCTTACAGACTTTGTCCTGTAAGTGTGCTGGACTGGGATCCAGATAAAATAGGCTGCATTTTTAGTTTCATAGAATCATAGATTCATAGAATGGTTTGGGTTGGAAGGGACCTTACAGATCACCTAGTTCCAACCCCCCTGCTGTGGACAGGGACACCTTCCACTAGACCAAGTTGCTCAGGGCCCCATCCAACCTGGCCTTGAACACCTCCAGGGATGGGGTATCCACAGCTTCTATGGGCAGCCTGTTGCAGTGTTTCACCACTCTCACAGTAAAGAATTTATTCTATATATCTAATCTAAATTTCCCCTCTTTCAGTTTGAACCCATTATTCCTTGTCCTCTGACTACAATTCCTGAAGAAGAGTCCCTCTCCTTCTTGCTTGTAGGCCCCCTTCAGATATTGCTATGAGGTCTCCATGCTACCTTCTCCAGGCTGAAGAGCCCCAACTTTCTCAGCTTGTCATATAGGTTTGTCTTTCTCTGATTGAGAAAGTGCAATAAAAATGTAATAAAAGAAATTGCCTGTGTAGCCTGAGATGTAACTTGTAACTGCAGGTGTAGCATATTGGGAAGTGGCATCTTCGGCTGTCATCGGAGTTGGGGTCTGGGTTTTGTTCAGCCTTACAAGAGGTGGCAGAATGAAATACCCCACTGACAGAAGTGGTAAGGGCTGCTTACCTGTGCCAGAGGTCCTGTGCTTCTCCATTTGTGCTCCAGGGGGAAAATGAGGTATATTAATGACACCTCACAATGTCATGCAAATGTTCATCTGGAGAACATTACTTGATTGTTTGTTTTTTTTTTTCCCCAGAATTCAATAAGAAAAGACAGGTTTATAAAAATTATCATTGAACCCTGCTTGTGCACATTTGCAAATCTCTCTGGGTGTCTATTTTGAGCAATATATGGTAAGATGGAGAAAACCTGTCCAAGCTCATTTTCAGGACGTGCTTAATTTTATGCTCATGAGCAGCCCTACTGAGTTCAGTGGAAGTACAGAATTCTTAAAATGAAGCACTGAGATGAAGTTCGTTACAAAGACTAACCCAGAAACCAGTGAAATCTGACCTGTGAAATTTTGACTGCTGATGATTAAACTTTCCCTGTTAACAAAAAACGAAAAAAAAAAAAAAAAAAAAAAAAAAAAAAA
>VZRE01001450.1:92608-135486 GCA_013396775.1 Cephalopterus ornatus
AAACCAACCAACCAACCAAAAAAAAGACAAATCCAAATTATTCTGGTGTTGAGACGTGTTTTTAGAGAGAAGTGATAATTTTTCGTGATCAGAGATTGCTAAATGCATAGATAATTTCTCCACCCTCTACATCTCAGTGCAGAAACAAAGCTGCAAGTTAGTATAAACTGAATTCTTTATTTGTTCAATCTTTGCAACACAATGAGTTGTAATGAAGACAGTCTGAAGACTGTTTGTAGGCCATAATGCATGTGGATAGATGATAAGAGGGTTTGGAGGTCACAGGTTTTGTCAGTCTAAGAATCTTTAAGCAGACTGATTTTCAGAAGGCTGGTACCTACTTAACACTTTCCAAAACTGAGGCTCCATCAGTAGGGATTTTAGGGAGTCTCTGAATGGACACTATGAAGCATCAGGGCTTTTCCCGTTGTGACTAGAGCAACAAATTGAAACAAATGAGAGACAACTATAGACAGGAAATTCTGCAGCTATATTTGTCTTCACAGACTTCCTGAATATTGCCATTTTAAATTTTCCTAGTGGTAGCACCTTTAAGACAGCGTTTGTCTTGATTAAACCACTTGAATAAAGAAATTGTCGTTTATAAACGTACCAGAAAGGATCAAAAAGAGATACCATGCTTTCATGCACCTCATTTTTTTCAGTCTTAAGTTTAGTAGGTATTGAGTATTCAGGTTTTACTCACAGCTATTAATTCACGGGAAAAGCAGTGAAAAAACAACAAGAAATGAGTAAGGTGGTGGCGAGGCTGGTTAGAAGGTAGAATAGGGAGACCTTGACTGATGGGAGAGAATTGTTTGGTGCATGGTCTCACCACATACATGTTGTTTCTGACAGAAAAAAATTGAATACCAACCACATGAGCTTTGCAGTTCTTTCTTTGTGTGGAACACCCACAATGGGTGTTACCGGCGGACTCTGCTTAGTTGGCTCAAGAAAACCCAATAGATCTGATGTCTGAGACCTACACAGTTGATTACAACTAATCATTACCAGTGCTGTTTACTGTGTACCTTTTCCATCAACCTTTTGCTAGCAGTAAGAGGGAATTATTGCCCCTTTAGTTTTGCACACTATCCCTGGCAGTCATTCATACTTGCGAAAGGGACACAAACCCATAAAGTATCTGGCTGACTCAGCGCTCTGCATTCAAGACTTAGGGTGTACTTTTCTGAAGCTGAGTCGCCTTAAGTCTTTAAATGCTTAGAATGTGTGGTCCTATGCATAAAGATCAGAATTTGTAGCTGATTGATTTTCCTAGAGCAAGTCAAATTAGTAGTCTCTATTAGTTACCCAGGCAGGAAATTACCCAATATCTTGTAATTTATATCTCTTACTCCAGTAGTATAATATGTATTTGAAAATAATTCATGCAAAGAAATATCATTCTGTGCAATGTGATTTTGATTAATCACCACTTGCTAATATTTTTTAGACAGTACAGGCATCTGAATCACATCCTAATATTTCTGCCTCCTTACTATATAACCGAAAAATGCAAACAGAAGAGTAGTAAAGGACACCTAAAAATACATAAAACCTTGTGGATTTGGTCTGAACTTTCAGACTAATCAGAACAACTGTGGACATTTCAAATGTTTTACAAACATTTACATAAAAAAAATTAGAAACTCTAAATTATTGTGATTATAGCAGCTCAAAATTCTGAATTCCCAGTGTTGTAGAAAGTTATGAAAGAGCAAAAGGTTTGTTCTTATTTTGGAATGAAAATTAAAATATTTAAAATTACTATCGAAGAGGAAGCGCAAAATATCTTGGAATTATTAATTATGAAACTGGATAATCAGCTGTTCTTTATTTGTATTGTTACCTTGGCCATCCTGAAAGATCAAAGAACAGCCTGAAAAGCCTCCCATGTAAAGAGAAGTGGCTAAGTGATATGGAAATCTGGTACGTGACTGAAGTTTTCTAGGCTTCCAGAATTCCTTCCACAAAGTCTAAAATCAGAGTTCCTGAAAGCCTTGGCTGAACTGGAGTGATAGCCCTAAGATAACTGGCTTTCAAACCACTCATCAGCTCAGTGAAACCGAGTTATTTCTGCAAACATCTCACCTTCAAGGAACAACATTTTTTCCTTTAAGGAAAACAAGTTCTATTGAAAAATATCTGATAAACTCTACTGATGAAAGATGTTGATCCACAAATAACTGTAGAGTTATCACTTCATGTTGACTGGCATGACTATTGACTGTCAGTGTAATGAAAAAATTGAGTTTTTAATGTGCATTTGTAATGATATTTGATTGATTTCTACGGGTTCTTCAGAATTTCTGCTGTACATTTCAAACTGCTTTTTGTATGCAGAAACAACATATTTTCTGCAGTAAAAGAAGATACCCTTTGCAAAAGATCCATTTTTACTTCTAGAGATAAAGTGAATGAATTTGCTGTTTAATTATTTAGGAAGTGAAAGCTAATGGACTTCCTATAATGTGGGTTCTTATAATTTCCTAGAGCATCCTTCTCTGTATACCTGTGTGTGGTTCGTCTCTGTCCTCATAAATCAAGTCTCATGACCAATTGCAGGAACATCTGGGGAACAGAATGCCATGTTGTAAAGAAATTTCTTTTTACCAGAATATCATTCACTTCATTTTAAAAAATAAATAAATGAAAGAGAAGCACAGACTTATAATCATAAAATTTTTCCTATTGCAGTCAGCTTCACTAAAGACCTCACATCTTTGACCATGGCCCTTTATCCTGTCATCTCTGTTTCTTGGGATTGTTTAGCTTAAATGGAATAGAGCTTGTGTAACTTTGTAATACAAAACACAGCTGAAAATCACTGACACTTCAATCAGTCTTTATTGTGTTGAAGTCATGGTAGGATATCCTTTACTTAGACTATAGTGACACTAAAGCAGAATTGATTTCAACATAAGAAGGAATGGCAATCGTATGCAAATATATAAATGTCAGTGCAAACAAAGGGCAACACGCAAACAAATTTGCTCTTGGCAGAATTTGTTTTAATTTTCAAATGTAATGAAATAGAGGAGATGAAAAGAAACACAGAAAAAAAAGCAAGATTAACAAATCAAGTCACCTCCTGGCTGAAGTCTTCAAAGTCCTGCTGTTCAGAGAGTTGAGATCAGTTACCTGAAAAGTGTGAATGCTGCAGCAGACCTTATGTTGAGTAAAGCTTTCTCAAAACATTTAGAAAACATATTTAATCCTAAATGGTCCTGATCCAAATGTTACACAATTCAGTGCAGATCTGTGATGTGAAAGCAGTATGCTGGCTTCCATCCACAAAAGAAATTAACATTCAAACAAATCCCAGCGTTGTCTAAAATGCATGTCACAAAAGTAAGTAGCAGATGACATTAAAGCACTCCACAAATGTATATGATCAAATAATTTCAGAGCAAGCCTTCAAGCACCTCAAAAAAATGCTAAATTAGCAGCACAGTAGAAAAATAAACAATGAAAGTAGAAAATAAAACGTGAATGTAGTCACAGTCCAAAAATGGCAAAATTCAAATAGCAGACAAAAGGTGGAGATGGCTCAACAAGGAGCTCTGTGGATTACTCTCGGATTACTTTTAAATCTACATTCAAATCCTCATTTTTGCTGCAACTGAAATAAGCCTGATGACCTGAAATTTGTCTGTAATAGACAGTAATCCACATGCTAAAGAATTCAAAAGTCAGAAGAGGTTCTCCATGTTTCTAGGTGACTTACAGCAGGCAGGATCTACATCCATATGCGGGTCCAGATCCTCCATCTGTCCTTTGACTGATCTTACCTCAGTAGATACACAAACCAGACCATTTTGGTTTACTCACAGAAAATCCTGGGGGGAGAGGGGAGAAAGATATAGGAACTGAAAAATATTTTCACATAACAGGACAACAGTGCAGAATCTGTGAGGACATCAAAGTTCAGAGTTAAAGAGGTGATCCAAGGCATGATATTGATATTTAATTCCTCACGTCACAGTGTCTGCTGCGTCACCGAAGCACTAGGGTAATGCATGCCCACACATATCCATGTACACAGAGTCTCCAGACTTTTAGTGCAACTGTTGATTGAAAGCAACTGGTCTCTGAAATGAATACACATCCAGCCTGCTAAGCTGAGCTGCTGCTGTGGATAGGCGGCAATCACACGTGGGAGGACCAGTCCACGTTATGAGATGCATCCCAGTCCAACCCTGGGGCCATTCACAGCTGAGCCACGTTGGCATCCACACTGCTCACAGACAGAAGTATCTTACAGTTTACAGCTCATTCCAAGTAGTGATATATCTCTTCCAGTCAAATATACTTCCATTTCCACCCTCTATTTCATCAGGATGAGTCTCACCCTCTCCCAGGAAGATGCTATAATTTTCACGATGAATTATCTTAACTGACCCAAGTGGCAGAGCTGCTGCAAGGGCTATAGTGCACCAGCCATGAAGGATGCAGAACAGCTGGTGGGTTGATATTGGCTTGGTGGCTACTGCAATACATGCCCTGCACACCATTTCTGGCCTGAGCAGAACCTCCCTGAACCAGACTCGGGCCACTCCTTCCTCCCTTCCCTGCTTCTGGACTAGTAAGCATGACATTCCCTGAGCATTGCACTAGCCTCCAACTGTATTTGTCTCAGGGGATTTCCTGACTCTGATATGGTTTGCCTAATAATTCCCAGTAGATCAACTCTCCTGTGGCTTTTCTCATTGGTGTTCTTGGAATCATGTCAAATTTTGCATCCACAGACTTGCTTGCATCCTGTGGTTGTTGTTGTATTTTTACTCTCAGCTGTGACTGCTTCCTTTGATTTGTCTTCTCCTGGCATTTTTCTGTGACCTAGCATAGGTTAGAAGCTGTAACAGGAAAGGCATAATTAAACAGAGAGCTTGCATGTTCTGACAAGGACTGGTGGAAGTACTGAACTCTTTGTAACAGCTACAAGAGGCCAAGAGGTACAAGATCAGGTAACCTCAGCTGAATTTGGCTTAATATTTGATAGAGTCTGTCCAAAGCAGTGTAATAAACTAAGAACATCTGCTTTTCATGTCACTATTAATGTGGGTTTTATATGTGACCGGCTCATAAAAAAAAAAAAAAAGATTCTGCCCTAAGGTGTTGTTCGTTCAGCATTGAGCTCATGCTCATGCCATCTTTCCTACCCTCAATACAACAAGAGCCCGACTCCTTTGCAATGAAATATCTGAAACTTAAGCAGTATTTGTTTCTAAGTGCTCACCCAACTTTTGGTGTTTCCTAGCATCTTGAAAGTTATACAGTTTCAAGCTTTTCTGTTGTTTATAAAAAATATGCAAGTACATCGTTCTTTTTCATCTTTGTGATTCAATCATATTCAATTATATAGTTATTTTTTTAAAAGTTGCTTACAAGAAGTACTTTGCTTCTTCTTTCTTTGAGGAAGAATTTCTTTACTGAAAGGGTTGTCAAGCACTGGAACAGACTGCCCAGGGAAGTGGTGCAGTCACCATCCATGGAAGCGTTCAAGAAACGACAGGAATGTGGCACTTAGTGCTATGGTTTAGTTGGATCAGGTGGTGTTCAGTCAGAGGTTGGACTAGATGATTTTGGAGGCCTTTCCAACCTTAATGATTCTATGATTCTATTCTATGCTCCTCTGTCTATTTTTTTGAACTCTTGTCCCAAATCATGCCAGGGATCAATATTTTGTCTCCTCATCAGCGAGTTTTATCTTCAGCATTCAGCCTGAGCTCCTAAAGGCCTGGCCTCCCTTATCAGCTTTCATTTCAAACAACTGTGTAGATGCCTGATAAAACCAGGGGACTTCACATTTTTAAAATTAAGCTGGCTCTTAAAACAGCTATTTGTAGCTGCCATTCCCACCCCTCCCATTTTGCAGAGGCAGACTTGCTGAACGTTTCACACCTGCCTCCCCCGCTCTCTCCTTCCCCCCATCAGTACATCCCTTGTACCTCCATGGTGGTCTTGGCACGATACCAGTCCATATGCAAGCAAAAATAATCAAGCTGTGTGACAAAAGAGAC
Source organism: Cephalopterus ornatus (assembly GCA_013396775.1). Classification (NCBI taxonomy): domain Eukaryota; kingdom Metazoa; phylum Chordata; class Aves; order Passeriformes; family Cotingidae; genus Cephalopterus; species Cephalopterus ornatus. The sequence continues at coordinate 98,635 of VZRE01001450.1, forward strand.
TCGTGGTTGTATGTCAGTTTTATTTGGTTGTTCGCTCTCCTATTCTTTGAGAGGGAAAGGGAGTCAGAATAACCCTGGCTAGGAATGCGATGTTAAAAAAGCCCTTGCTTTTCAGAGGGACATAGCTATTCCTGTCTAAGTTTATGGCTTTCCCATTGCTCTAGAAGCACTCTGGCACACCACAGCTGTCTTCTGTTCGTGCCCCTTGTTCCGTATCTGCACACTTTCGGCCTCTTAGCATGCATCATGTGTGAATTACCAATCTAGCAGAAGAAGTTCACAGAAGGGACAATGCATCTTAGCAAAACTTATCTCTTTATTTCCTCTCGTGAGAAACACAGCTAGCTAAATCCTATCCTACATCCCTTTCAGCGTGGCATGAATACCACGTGGAGCAGGCTAGGCCATTCCTTGGGTGAAGAGGATTTTACGGAAGACAGAGCTAGCTGATTCTTACAAATCAGTAAGAATAACAAGATGAAAAAAAATGAAGCTCCATTTAAGTTATCTGTTAGGAGGAAAAGAGTGAGTCAACATTGACAATGTATTCATCTTAATGAGGACAAATATTTATACCAAACAAAATTAACATATCAGAAAATGCAAGAGGGGCATATAATTAACAAAAGGCAAGGGAATTGGCATAACACTGATAAATTCTTCATTAATAAAATAACTGTTTAAAAATGTCAAAATGAGTATATTTTATTCATAAATTGTGTAGAATTAGGCACACTAATTAAAGACATAGACTCCATAGCTATTTACATGGCAATTAAATCCACAATGCCAGTGACCCAGCCAAATTAATGTTGGCCCCAACTTAAAAGTAGACTGTATAAATAAATAATTCACACCATCACCAGAGTCTTTGCTTAAGCAAACAGCTCAGTGTAGAAAATTCTGGGAATTATGAATGACTTTGATGTGCATTAAAAAAAACACAACGAAATAAAATGCAAAATAAAACACTCAAATGTTTTATTAGAGACTCAGATTCCAGTCTAAGTTATATCAACAGTTATGGGAAGAATGCGAACACAGCAGGTGATGAGAGCCCAGCTGTCTTTTTAAAGCAACTAAACCTGCTTTACAGATTCCTAGGCAGCAGAAGGCCTGTGCTTACAGCCCCGTACAAAAGTCCTCCAGCTCCCCCAGGTAGTATCTTTGGTTGTGACTGGGTCATTTACTCACCTAAGCATTAGCAGGCTGGTGCCTTACCCTAACTCTTGTTCCTAGGAAGAAAGGGAAAAATCAGAAGCAGTATGGTAAGAGCAAAGAACATCAAGAGAGCAGAAGAGGCACATTTCAAACTACTTACCATTTGATGGTTGTGTCCATGTGATGGTGTGTACAGTTCCCTCTTTGTAGGAATTCAGAATTTGACTGTCACCAAGAAACAGCAACATGCAAAGGAGCTGTATAAAAATAGCTCAATCACAGCTTTTTTGACAATAAAACCCTACAAGGAGATAGCCAGGCTGGCAATGTTCCTGGAGTATCAGTAACTTGCTTTAAGAGCTGGGTACAAAGTAGGGCACTGCTTCATCCTTGCTCAGGTAGAGGAAGATGGGAACAGTGTTAGCTGAAGTCTTGCCATGGCCTGTGCACCCAAAGGTAGAACTGTTGTATGCTGATGCTGTGTATCTACCTATGTTTAGTAAGAAACTCGGGCAGAATCACTGGCAGATGAAATAAGCAACATATATGTTGTGGTCCACTTACGCAGAAGTGTCTAACTTTTGTAACCACTAGGAGTTAATATACAGTGAATGTAAAGCCTGTAATCCGTTCTCAAAATGCCTCAGACCTCAAAACAGGTCTCAAATAGAAATTTAAGCATCCTGCAGATTATCTTCACAGAGGTAAATTTCACCATCATATCTATTCACAACCTGATTTAAAAATTAGATAGACTGTACTACAAAATATCAATCATGAGTTTATAATCTTCACAGGTCAAAAAGGCTGCAGAGGACCATGAAGAAGGTCCAGTTTGCTTTGAGCATGAGGGCTTTTTTCCCCAGCAGTGTCCCACGTGAGGCACACAGTGTTGTTATTCATACCACACAGAGCAGACCATCAACATCTTAAGGCTCAGGATTACTGGAATGTAGCCTTTTTAAATTTTTGCAATTACTTACAGGACTTAATAATGCAAAATCCTTCTGAAGGAATGATTCACCTAAAACACTGGATATACTCCTAGGTCCTTCAGTTCCAGAAAGATGTTGATAGGCTGGAAGGCATTCAGAGGAAAGCAACAGATGTTTTTAAGGCACTAGAGGGACTGATTTATGAAAGGAAATTGCCAGAAATAAAAATTAACTTTATGTTGAAACTTTGACCAACTCAAAATGAAATGGGAGGCTGATGTGATAACGATGTATGGGTTTTTTGAAAGGCACAAGTTTCATTTACAGAAAGGAATTTGTATGCAGGTCTTCCAAGGGCTAGGATAGTAGGATGTAAAATTGTGGGTAGAAGAACCAGGAAAAAAAGAAATACAAATGATTAGTTAGCAGAGTTGCATCCCATGAGAAGCCATTGAACTCTTTTAAACAAGCTTTGGCAATACACTGGGGGCTATACCGTAAGGGAAAAGTCCTACATAATCAGGCAGAGAGATTTAATAATGTTTTTGCTTTCTAATTTCAAGTGACTGGGCACCCCAGCTTCATCCTTCCTGCTGTCACAACTATCCTTTTTTCCTTTTGCTTTTTCAGGTCTTCGGTGTTAAAAAAAAAAAAAATCCAGCTTTTGGTGTCATCTACAACAACAAAAAAGTCTTCTTTTTTTTTTTTTTTTTTATTAGCACATGCCACTCAGCTAACAGTCACCATGATTTCATATACTATTCAGCAACTGGCTTCACACAGCTCCCACACATAAATGTCCTATCTACGTGCCAGTTATCTGTCATAGCAGTCCCTTCACCAGGAAGAATTATACCAAGTCCTTGGGGGGAGTGCATGCAGTCAGATCCCCCTCTTCCCAAGCTTTCCTCTGCAAGTTTGCTTAGTTGAAGTTAGCTCAGCTTCTAGGCCCATGTCGATGGAATGCTGAGTGTGCTTGGTTTAGGTGCCCAGCATCCTTCAGGACTGGCACTTGAAGCCATACTTCATCATAAAGGGACATGTCATCAAGTCATAAAATATCAAGTCTTGTACTGAATTTATTCCATAATAAGCTGTTCCTGATACAACCCTGCTGATTTTGTCTCAGTCTTGGTTTCAATATTTTATCTGCACAATTGAAAGCTCTCATTTTTGGGGCAGAATTTCCAGAATAGGAAAGTGATCCTGATTTTGGCTCCTTCTCTGCTTTCAAGACATTGCAGCATGCAATTTTTCTTGTAATAGACTTTCCCAGTAATGGATTCAAGCAAACATCTTTTCAGCCAAGGTCATAATTTTGGACTGAGCAAGGTAACAGATCTGTTTATGTGCAATTCCAACAAAAGGTCTTACAAAGACAACATTTTCTGCTAAGTATTAGCAAAGCCAGTTGTGACCTGTTTTTGCAAGCTCATCCAGACTCTATGACTTCGTCTGGAGTTCTTGGTACACAAGGGAATATTTCACTTCACCATCCCATTAAAAATGAGGTTCTAGTTCCTGAATGGACATTTTGAGTACTCTTCCAGGAGTAAACCATGAGTAACAGTTTTAAACTCAATTCTTTACATAAGCTTTATAAAAGCACTTTGGAGAAGAAATTAATATCATTGCCTCTATATCCCTTTAAGAGTTCTGCTTCTTGTCCTGAATGAAAGATCAGTGGTATTTTTCTCCTTCACCACAGGTATTGTTTCATGTGTCCCTAAAGACCTCCAGCAAAACTCATCATCAGGAAATCTATTCTGTCACTTCGGTACTCTCAGTTTTAACAAGTTTTCTGAATTACAGCTAACCGGAATGTTTCTGGTCATGATGTAAGCCTGTCTCTGCTCGTCTGTCTTACTGAGGACTTTGAAGAGTCAGCTATGGCTTTGCTCTCTGCTGCAATCAGAACTCATTCAATATGCAGCCAGAGATTGTGCTTTTCTGTATTTATGCATGAACTCTGCTGCATTCCTTTTTATTGATCCCTACATTTCTTGAGGTGTTCCATCCAAAACTGGACAGATATTGAAATATTCAGCTGAAGCTTTATGAAATTCTGAATAGAGGTTCACTTCTTCCTACTCACACCTTCTGATACAGCATTTACCTTTTCCAAAACAGCATGGAATTTCTGACTTTTGTTGAGCTTGTAATTCATTAAGATCCCCAGATCTGTTCTGTAGAAATGCTACTTTATAGAGTTATTTTTGAGGCTCAGTTTATTCATGGGGAAGATTCCTGTCCACATACTTACTACTTGTCCCTGCTGAATTAGTCTGTTTTTATACCCCTAGTTCTATCACACATCTAGAGCATTCCAGATTTATCCTGTCTCTGATACACTTGCAGGTCCCCTTAGTTTGGTCATCATCTCCAGATTTTAAGAATCATCCTCTTTTTTTCCACCCTTGAAGTCATTAATGAAAATATTAAGTATCACTGGATCATGGACAAACACTTGTAAAACTTCAGAAACACCACATAACTTGTCTACAAAACAGTCATGTTTTCTCTCCATATACAGCTTTCCTACCCATTTTATAACTCTCCTGTGATATTTTTATCCTTTCTGTACACCCTTAGGTTGTTCCTGTGGTCTTCATGTGATACCCCACAAAAAATGTGTTAAAATAAATTAGGTGATGTGTATCCTTCTCTCTAACCATGAAGAAAAAGTATGCTATCATCTTCCTGTAATGAATGAGTTGTTTGGTATGGGTTTTTTTTCTAACAAACCCTCACTGGCTGTTGACTCATCTTCTTGTTTTCCCCCACATATTTACATCTAGGTTGTTGGCTTCTTTCTTTCAATAATTTTCCTTCCTCCCCTCTTTTATAATGATAGACGCTTTGTTTGCCCTTCTCCTGGTCATTTACATATGTTGTTTTCTGTGAATCATTCCTTCCTACAATCTCTTTTGTGAGTTCCTTTGTGTACTTTTTGTCACAAACTGTGATTTGCTGCATCTAGACAAGCGGAGACATTATATGACTTGGAGCATGTTCTGTATTGAATCAATTTCTGCATGATTTTGAATAAGTAACCTTAATGGAGAAGGCATCACAAAGCTGATTTGCCAGGATCATTCTGATTTTCCTGATATTTTTATACACTGGCTGAAACAGAAGCATTTAAAAAGAATGATCTTTTAAGCCACAAGCATAATACTTCCAGATTAGGCTCAAGCATAGCTACAACTCTTACAGTGTTCTGGTATACCTTGATTCTTTCAGTGTCTGAAATGAAGAAGGCAATGATTGCTTCCAGGAAAATGCAGAAGCTATTTTAAAGAAAACTTCCTGCAATATTTTTCTTCAAATATTTCACTAATTTCTAGGGAGGAAATAAAAAATCCAGTAAATTGTAATAAAGCACTGCTCTTTTGACAATGAGAGTTGTCATTTCACCCCCAATGTTACTTTTATAGTTTCAAAACTTGTTCTTGGCCACTTTTCAAATATTTATAGCTCTCATATAATGTGTCTCAAGTAAATAGCTGGACTTGCCAACTCTTGCACATGTGCTAAACTCTGCTATGTGAGGTAGTTAAGCATGGGAGTGTTAGCAACAGCAGAGCCCCAACATAAGAAGACTGCAACTTAAATCACGTTGACAGACCAAAGCAACTGCTGGATGTTTCACAGACATATGTGGAGATCTGTGCAGGACTGGAACCTTTACAAGGTGAGAAGGGAGACAGTGCAAGGCCACATGGAAGAAGTCCAGGATAAAGCTGAGAGACTGAATAGAGTGACTTGACAAATTAGTTCATGCAACCCATACTTATGCTGCTGTTTATTTTCCCTTTTTTAATGGTCTAAAGTAAGCTTTTCCTCTTTGGGCTTCGTGAGGCACTCAGAGCAGAGCAAATTCAATCTCTGCTAAGCCACTGAGGATTTGGAAACTGACATTCAGGACAGTCAGATCTCTGAAACAGAGAGAAAGAAAAAGTAAATTAAATGCATTTTTCTTTCTTACATGTTTGTGACATTTCAAAATGGAAATGTTTTCAGCAGTCTAGCTAGCAGAAAATAGGAGAACAAGTTAGTGGTAATAATTTGCTTCCTGTTGATCTGGGGAGAGTTTGAGAAAGGGTAGCTGTCAGCTCCATGGTCTTGAGGAAAGTGCAGCTGGGTGCCTGAACTGTCCCTGTGTCGGAGGTCTCAGGGGTGAAGTTCTGCTGCATTCAGCATCGAAGCATCAGGTCTGCATGACTGACTGTGACTCTATCGTTTTAGGGAATCTAATCTTCCCTGGCATACACATCATGCAGTTTGCCCTCCCGACAACCTTGCCCTGGCTTCTGGTTCTGCACATGTTCATTGATCCATGCTGCTGACCATTTTCCCCAAACAGGTGCTGTCCTCTGTTGGGATGTAGTGCAGCTTGGCCTGGGCATTGTGTGAAGGGTGGACACATCATCCTCGTCTGGTTAGACACCTCATCCTCTTTTGACCTGTGGTGTCTAAGCAACTTAGCATAATTCACTGCTTTACTTCATGGCTGCCCAGCTCAGCGGCGGTTGAGATTTTGCGTATCAGCTTTGGACCTCACTTTACTGCTTCTCTACACACCTGCACTGTCTTCTATATTTCCATCTGTAATTACACGTGATCTATCCATCTTCTCTCTGCTACAGCTCACCCTCGTGCGCCCTACCCTATGCCTTTGTGTCCTCTGCTGCCACACACCTGTCTCCCTACCTCCTTGCAGCCTTCCTCACAGCCTCTCCTGCCTCCTCTTCATGGGCTGCCTTGTTTGAGATCATGTGCATGCAGCACGCCCCAGCTGCAGGCTGAGAAGCAGAGCAGCCAGGCCAGGCTGAGCAGAAGAGCCTGAGACATACCTTCCCTTGACTACCTGTCAGGCTGTGAGACATGCTGCCATTCAGCTGCTAGCACACCATCTCCAGACCAGATGTTGTGCAGGTCTGGTTTAATTTGGTCTGAGCTGTAGTTGCAAGCTTTATTTTTGTGTCTATTTTTCAAGTTCCTCATCTGGCTCTGTGATTTTTATACACCAGTTTCTGTTTTAACCCTTAATCTACTGGTGACTATTGTGAACGTACACTACAGCATTTTCCTGCATGCTGCTTCTTTCCTTTCTGCTAGTTTAATGCCAGTGTATAGTCAATCTGCAGTCTTTACTTTCAATATGATACGTCAGAGCAAAAACAATTCCTGCAAATGTTCAAAGGCACCTTAGTTACCTAGAAGACTCAGCCTCCCTTAGTTATCCAGGGACTTGACGGAATTTAAGTGAGAAAAAGGAGTTAGATGCTTAAGGCCAAAAATCTTCAAGATGTGTTAAATAACTTTAAAATAGACTGAAAAAAAGTTTTTTAAGCTCATACCATAAAAAAGTTCCAGTAGATATTTTTAATCTCACTAGGTATTCATTTTTAGGTATCAGCCTTCATTTATAAACCTTTCAGCTTTAAATGATTCCAGGATACTTTTGAAAATATTTTTCTTACATGTATTTTAACCCAGTGTTTGAAGTGTGCCTTTTTTTTTAACCCCAGTTTGTGGCCTCCACAGATGTTTAATATTTCTTTAGTGGTAGAAGACTGACAAGTTTTATAATAGCAGGTTCTAACCTAGTTATTAAATGTTAACCTCCTGATGTTAAATAGTCTCTTCTGATGTCATTAAAAATGCTCCGGGAGTCCTGAGGAGCAGGACTCCTCACATTTACAATACACGTTTAAGAAGAAAAATAGTGAAGGCCTTCCCACTTCATCCACCTTGTGCAGAACAGTCAGACGAGAAGTCTCTGTGCTATTAACTCATTTCTTCTTCCTGTCCTGACAGTATCCCCTGCCAGAAAAACTCCCCAAATCACCCACAGTAAACAGGGATCAGCAGGTATAAGAGTCAAGGAGGGCATATTGTGAAATACAGTAAAGCAACCTGCTTTCACCAACACTTACTACAGAAAATCAGGGCAATTTTCAGCCCTTCTGCCAATAATCCCATGCCAGGGGGTGTTCCATCCCTAAATAGTTAAACGCCTCCCAGAGATTTTGGAAGTGCAATGCCAAGAGGTATTACAGCTGCTTGTTGAGCCATTTATTGATATGCATGTGTTAAGATTTTTGTGTCTCACTCAGATAAGAACAATTTAGCCTACTGCTCACACCCCCTAAACAATACATCTATAAACTGATATTTAATGGTACATTCACACAGAAGAACAGACGAGATGTCCAAAGCAGTTAAAGGAAGAGACATTTTCATTTATAATAGCAGTCAGGATATTGGGAATGGACGATGCATCCATCAGCTGAGTCAAACTGCTGGATTTTCCTGATGCAGTAGAGACTTCCGCTATAGCCTCATTGATAGTGGTCAGTAATCTCTCAATGAAGTGCAGTGTATATTGACGTGTAACCTTTTCTTTAGGATGAAAATGAAGTCCATGAATAAAAACTGCCTGTGTAGGACAGCATTCCAAGACTTATGGTATAGTTCCGCTATCTCTACATGCAAAGAGGGAATGCCTGTGACTGCTCGGCAGGAAAGTCTTGTGACTAAGGTGTGCTTTTCATGAAGCTGATAAGTATTTGAGCTTAATAAATTAACTTTCACCCTTGTGCAAGCACCCCTCAAGGACTGGTATCCTGCTGTATTGTTTTGGCTTTCTCTGGGTTGCTTTCCTTCCACACAGTGGAATCATCACCCTCCTCTTCCCATCATGTCATCAGAGCTAAGGCAATGGCAGAAGGCCACATTTCAATCCCTGAGTACACAGTGGTGTACACCAAGGCCTTTGTGAGATAATTTTGTGACTAGCCAGTTTATTCGCATTCATCTTGCTTCTGTACTAAGTGTATAAAGCACACATTGCCTACTTTGAATTGGCAGGACCTATATTAGCCCTGACATGCTACAGAGATCGGCTTGAATTCCTTCACTGGGATTTTCTCATTGCTCTTGTTTTTATTGGGGATGACTCCTGTCTGTTTTTCACTCAAAAAGAGTGTTGTAAACCTCAGACATCATAACTGAGATGAGGACTGTGACAGAAACATGCTTTTCGACCAAATGTTCATAAGATTGGAAGTCAGTGCAAAAAGTACTGCAGAAGTGTTGTTTGGCTGTCTGACAGAGAAACTGATCATTTTTTACTGTTGCAGAAAAATTGCCATATAAGGTTACTTTAAAGTTGTGTACTACATCTAACTTTCTATTTAAATAACAAGGAGATAGGGAGAGAAAAGCTAGAGGGTGGGGAGACCTCACCAAGGCTGTCTGTAATAACATGTTTGATGATGTTTACTTTTTGCTTTTGAAAGAGGAATCAAGTACCTTCTCTTTTTTAGAGAGAGGCAATAAAATACTTCCTTCTAAAGTACCTGGGGCCAGGATCAGCTTCTGTTCACAAGCATAGACACACCATTTCCTTTGTCTTCAACAGGAGCTGCTCATGCATCTGAAGAGAGCCCCTAGGCTCTACGAGTTTGATAACTTCCCAGCCAGGGAATGAATGCTTCTCCTTTCTCAGTTTCTATCATTCACTGACTATACTCCAGACACATCCTTTTTTAAACTGACAGCCTTGAGAGAAAGCACCCATCTCCCCAGGCCCCTGCTCAAGTGTGTAAAAGGCAATTATGATTCTTCCATGTGGAAAATTTTAATAGACATAAGACATCTTCTGCCTACAGCTTTATTTGTACACTTTGCCTAGCCTACCCAAGAAGTCCAGAATTGGAGAGTGCACAGCTGTGATTGTGTTCCTGTATGAGTCTATGCATGGAGGTCAGAACACTGCAGAGTCTGTGCTCAGCACTGTCACTGATTTCTGAACGACCTTTTTTATCCCCCTTCATCTTGTAGCTCTCTGTTGCCTAAACTCTGAATAACCATTAGCAACAGCCAGACCCTTGAGTTTTCAGTAAGGCAGTAGGGTATTTATCTCAGCTGGTAGCTTTAAGGCTCCTTGCATGTCAAGGGTCTCTCTGCCAGGACCAGTTGTGTGACTGAGTGAATGGTGGGATCAGCTGAGAGACTGAGGACCTTCTCTACAATAAAACCTGAAAATTACCTGACATTAACATGGTGTTGGAGTTTTGCCTCTGCCCACAGGTACAAGTATACCCCTTTTGACAGTGCTGTGAAGTCTGTCACCTACCCTGCAGCTGTGCAATGGTAGATTTATATGTGAGCTGTTCTTGTGTTTAACCCTCCTGCCAATCTGTAGTGTGGGAACTGTTCTTTAGACTACAGCATGACAAGACCTTCATTACAGACCTTAAAGGTCTATCCTCCTTGAATATGGGGGAGAAAAATTATGATCTTCATGTTTAAGAGTTCAAGAGCTCTGAATCATGAATGAAATCAAACATAAACCTTAGGAAGCACCAAGATTTAAAATGCACGTCAGTTTTCCCTTGTATTTCTTAAAAGGTCTTCTACTTGATCTTCTGCCCATCTCAGACCCAGCTGTGAGGTATAGAATTCTCCCTGTGCAAGTACAAGGTCCCTAGTTTGGACATCACATAGGTCATAGGTGCTGGAGGTGACTGGTGGTGACTAACAACATGAGTGCTGCTTTTCCAAGTTTCTCAACACAAAGTGGTCATTGTCACATCAATACTATATACCCTTGTATTTAGTATGAGTCTATACAAATATGCACTACTCTGGGATTAAAGGCATAGGCTAGCTTTTTCTATCTTACTGCTATAATGTGCATTTCAGTACACTTTAATGCCTTTAAAAGTTCACCATCATTTCCTAGCTGGGGGATCTTTTCTGCTTCACTTGTTATCCATATGAACAGTAAAATAAATAGTGTGTTAGAAGTACACAAAGAAATCTTAGACTTAAAAGTTGGAATGCAGGTTTTTGCTTTTTTTTCTTTAAGGGAATATTTGAATTTTGTCTTAGGAGATGTGAGCTTTTGCCATAGGAGATGTGAGCTTTTGCCAATTTCTTGTTCATATCCATAAGGTATGAAGTCTGAGTAATACATGAAAAATGTAAGTGTTCATGTAGCTAGAAACTGCAAGCCGAGAGCCATAGATAAGAATATGAAAAAGGATCTCAGCAGAGTGTTTCCATGTTGTTAAAACTCTGGCATTAAGCTACTTCTAGTGAAAGATGCTGCAAATTGAAGTTTCCAATTTTTCCGAAGAAACAGACACAACACACTCAGTGACAAAATAAACGGCCTACAGATTTTTTTTCCAGGCTGTCTTTACCAACAGTAAAAAACTAAATAGACGTGGAGCTGAGAATCTTGTTGGCCCATCAAATCCCTCTCCTACCATTTTTGACAGTAGAGGCAATTGTGATTCTGGATTCAAAGAGCTGGAGAAAACATTTCTTGCATGTTGGCATATTAACACCTACCAATGGCCCATCTACTGCAGAATCCAGAATGACAGTCTGGTCGTGTGCAAATGTGGTCAATAAAAATGCAGCAAATCAGGCTTTTTTTTTCCCACTGAAAATTTTGTCAAGGATGATTACAGATCTGCCTCTGACATAGAGGTCTATAGAGTAAGCACTGCAGAGACTCCACTCCGAATATTTTCATCTTTGTTTCAAAGCCGTCAGACATCCCTTTTGGGGTGTCCAATAACAGCCGGCATTGTAGTGTCCACTGAAAGTTGCAACACATATAAAAATATATAAATGCACAATCTATTGACTTTGAGGGAAGTTTGTCTGTAACCCAGGCAAGCAGGAAGTTGCTTAAGGCCTAAAAGAGGAACAGGGATTGTCTTTGGAAAATCATCCCATGAGTAATATGACAGTGGATACTTTTATTATTCTTAGATACGACTAATTCCTTTCAGTATCCTGGGTTTGCCTCAGTTTTGTAGAAGTCAGCAAATATAGGAATTTTCCCTTTTATCAGTCTGACAGTTATTACCTTTTTTATTTCCTCCTAGTTCTTCTGTTTAAAGATAAAGCCAAAAAAAGGAGCTTCTGACCTTTGTGGAACCATTTGGTATTTTGTATGCTCCTATCTGCCTGGCTGCAAGGACTAACAAATGCCTATAAAAAAATATTTATTTTTCCTTGCTGTAAAGGCAAATATCAGTCATACTTAATGTGGATATTACGTGCAACAGTGATCCTGGTGGAAGATGGGTGTCAGCCAGAAGAAACTCAATGAGATTCTTGCTCAGTATTAATTTATTTGAATGCTGCCTAGAAGACTATTATAAGTATCATTTGTCTGAACAAGGTCTATTTAGCTTGCACTTCGTTTCTAGAGGTGTAGGAAAGAGTTGTCCCTTTAATTGGTTGATGTCCAACCATACATTTCATGCACTGTCAGCATGTCCTGGTCTGCGAGTACTTTTTTGAAAGACACACCCTCAGCTGTTTCATTTGCTCAAGCCTCTGAAGTATGACATTCTTAGAAAAAAAGAAAACAAACAAGTTACTTCAAAAATATTAGAGGATCCCTAGCTGGAATATATGATAAAAAAGATTCTGCAAAGATAATATATCCCTTAATATTGGCACAGATTGATCCTTCTAGAAGCTTACTATTTTTTTTCCAAGTTTGGGGTTTAAATTTCTCTCAGCTTTCTTGAGAACCATTTACTCATCTGTCTCTCACCAAAAAAAAATCATACACTTGGTGTCTACCAATGCCAAAGACTTTCAGAAGCAGTCATCTTGTGGGTGCCATGAAATATTCACTAGACAGCTTAAGCTAATTTCCAAATATAAATATCTGTCTGTGGATTGCTACCAGAGGCAGATGGGGCACAAATCAAAATTCATATAATCTTAACTGGGAAAAAAAAAACCAAACAAAAACAAAAACAACACAAAAAAAACCCCAAACACAGCCCTATAACAAAAGAGTTTGTTTGGATGACTTACAGAATAGATAAGGGGAGTTATTGGTGCAAAATGAAGTACCCATTAAATTAAATATTTTTAAATTATTAAAAGTAACCCATTTTACTCTACTAGGGAAAAGTTATGTGCTTAGGCACCAATGACATTGATTTATGCATAATTGGGTATAAAAGAACAAAATAACATTGAGCTTTCAAATGGGAAAATGTATGTTAGAACAAAGTGCAGGTTTTTCGGACATTTTTACATATTAACAATAGTCAATGCCCTTGTATTTAATCTTCAATTCATAATATCAAAGGATGAAATCTACATTCTTGAGCTTCAGGAATCCAGAAACATGATAGATAGTCTGCTCTTATCAGTGCAAAAATGTGAGCACTTTCAGAGGATAATTATTGCATTTATTTGGGACTCCTGTAATGGGGTGAAAGAAGGCGGCTGCCTTTTCTTGAACTCAGGAATGTTGAAAGGTGGCTACACTTCTGTTTCATGAGTGAGTAACAGGGAAAGATAGTGCATCAAGTAAGACATGGGTATATGCTGAGTATTGGGACATCTTAGTTTTACTAAGATGAGAGGTGAGAGGATTGGAAAAGGGGGAACGTGGAAAATGTGCATGACTTGCTGGTGTTGGTCTAGTAAGCTAGGAGAGCTTGTGTTAGCAAGTGTCAGTTCAGGATGTTCTGGTGAAAAAAGGATTACCTTTTAGGGAAATCTAATCTGTGGTTATGGGTGTATATACTGTGTTTAGAGGAATATGGGTGGCCCAGAGACATGCAGAGCTGCGTTAAATGTTGAGCTGAGAACTCCAAAACTAGACATCCCCAGCTTCAGTTCCTCTAGATCCCATTTGCTCTACTCTACAACAAAAGGAGAATAGGATGGGCAGATAATGGTCCTGTAGGCAAGGTACCATGTAAGCTAAGACTGAAAAACTTGAAGTCTTCAATATAATGAGTACAGCCTCAAGAATAATGCTGTATATCAGTAGGAGCAGAACTGGTGTCCGGCTCTCAGTTAGATAACAACCATTTCACCATGCTACCATAAATCCAGCCCCTTGACAAGATACGGATACTAGGTGACAGTGTCTTGGGTACTAGGATAAGGGCATTAGGTGATAGTGGATGGTATGCAGTGTATGAACAAAAAATCTATCACAGACAGTTTCTTCTTGTTTAAATTATTACAGATAATGCTAAGAATGCATCCTCAGTTAATTATCATCTACACCTTTTACTCAAAGCTTGCATTATCTAAGTTCAGAGCCTTTTTCATTAGTTTTTCAGTCCATACATGTTCAGAGCACACTTTTTGAAAACAAAATCATCTGGACAGTTCTATAAAAGCTGTTCTTGCCAGTGCAACACAAAAAAACATCCCTATTTCTGAGCTGTTACATCACAGTCAATGAGATAACCATTTTCTTCCCTTTGCAATTGAAATTCTTTATAACTTATACCACCAAACTCTATCCAACTATGCAGCATAAGTGAAGAGCTGTGGAATGAGCTGGCAAAATAGAAGAATCTTTACTCACAGTGAAAGTTTGGACTTAACAAAATTGTATAAAGCATCAGAAGCAGAGTTAAATTTCCCTACCTTTTGGGGTTTGGTGGTCCAAGACTGGCTTAGTGGGTATGTCAAAGCTGAGAGACATGAAGATCTTCTCTCCTCCTGCCTATACCATGCATCCTGGACACACCCTGCCTGCAGGTGTGTGGGTGTCAGATTGGTGTGTCCCATACATCTCGTAATTTCTGGTTTCCTGTGGAGGGGAGCTTTGTTCTGCAGACAGTTGGAAAGCCATGATGCATATGTCTCTACATCTGGATGCCCAATGAAGCCAAACTGATAGTGCTTCCATGTTCAACAACCCTGATTGTCAGGTAGAATCACATCTCCTAAAGGTGCAGGGACTGTACTTCCACATGTCGGCTCCCATTCTCTGTTGTTCTGCAAATCCACACAAGAAAATGCATCCACTAGCATCAAGTGACAAATTATCATTAACTCATCCATAACTCAGTGGGTGAGGCCTCAGCCAGCATCACTGACCATCACGCTAGGCATTCTCCAGATACGTAAGGAAACCTTTCCCACATGGATGCTGAGCGTGCGGCAGGACTCTTCATGTGTCATGAAGAAGGTAGGAAGGTAGATAGCTAGTTAAGGCTCCTGACTCGAAAGATTGGGCATCTTTTTAAGGTTATCTCTAGCCACAGTCAAAAGGCAGCTTCATCCAGTTGGCACGGCTCTACGTGGATACCTGATCATTTTAGGTGGTGAGTCAAAAGGTTTTGATTAAAACTTCGTTATTTCCTAGCTAGAAAAGTTGGTTCAACTTAAGTTAAACATAGTTCAGGTCAACCTGAAATAAATAGGAACCCAACTTCCACTGAAAAAACAGTAGAAGATGATCTGCTTACTTTCCTCCTTTTCTTTACATTGATTACAGTGGCCTTTGATTAAGGTCCTAAGTGAATTTTATGTTAACATATGCATGTTGAGTACACACTCGCACAGCCAAAGGTTAAGGTGCTCATAACTCAGAAAGATGAAGCCCTTGTTTTTGTCTGAATCAAAAGGAATACCAGCTTCCCCAGGCAGCACTGGTGAATTTGAACACTGGCTCTGGAGAGTCTGGCTACAGACCACACAAACTTTCCCCAGACTGAATTGTACATCAACCATCCACCTACAGTAAGGTGGCGGGGGGGGACGACTGTGCTGTTTTTCTTAAGCAGGTCAGTGCTGCTTATGCCCCTATCTGCCTACAGGAGCTCTGTGTGGCAGTGCATGCCAAGTTACTTTCGAACTGGCTATTTTTGATGCAAGCAGTAGTAGCCTTGCTGATGGTTACCTCAGCTGGAGCAAACACCCTTAGCATCCTTGCTTATCTCGTGCAGCCCATGTGAAGTGCATGGTGCAAAACCTTCAGCGTTTTTAGGCAGCTCAGGTTAAACCTACACAAAAGGCAGTGTTATTGCCAGTTGCAGTGTAGGTATATCCCAAGGTTTCCAAACATATCATATCCTGTATTATTTGTTCTCGTTCCTTGGCAATACTTCACTTTAAAAGTGCAACGAGTCCCCCCTCCGTTTTCTTCGGTCATGTTAATCTCCAAAGACTCTGAATCTAAAGAGCAGTCTCATTGATTTGCCAGCTAGATCAGGATAGAGGGGGGGAAGAAAGGCTGGAAGCAAATGTAGATTAGATTGAACAGCTGTGCAAAGGATGCATATATAGTCAATATCAAAATGTGAAGAGTAAGTTAATGGCGTAATGTCAGCATCACTGATGGTACAACTAGAAAGGTTAAAAATAAATAAATCCTTCCTGAGCATAGTCTGCTTCATTTGGGTATTGCGTGAGCTATGAAGATTTCATTTTGCAGAGCTCAAAAAAACCTCAGACATGCTCACAATTATCACAAAGCACAACAGAACTATTCAGCCTGCAGGAGGGACTTGGTATTCCCAAAAGTCCTTTCTGCTCCTCTGGTTATTTCGTACCTGTTAAGCATCGATGACTTTAGGATGAATAACCAGAAATGGGCTGTTTATCTGGGGAGGCAGAGAGAAAACAGGACGGATTTGCCTGCATATCGCATTTCTAACCTGTTTTCCACCATCTCAGCATTTGGGTGATGAGATATTTATAGACACTGTTTCAACCAAAGGGAATGATAAAAGGAACATAAAAGCATAATTCATGGATCAGAGCTGGCCTACAAGCAGCCTGCACAAACATATGTCAGAAGCTGTGGCTGGGGCAGTGCAGATCAACTCCTAAAACGACATGGCTCCTTCACCTACCATTCATGGTTAGAAAGCAAAGGAGAGATCAGAGTTCCCCTAAATGGAAATGATAAATGGCTTATTATGCCTCAATATAAGGACTGTTCGGGACTGTACTCACCTATCCATCAGTCTTTTCCAGCAGGAGAAAATAGAAAAAAAAAAAATATATATATATATATTCATTTGTGCCTTTGAAAGGGATAATTGCACCAGATTTCATCACAGTCCTCCTGTGGCGGCTTTCTTTGATGCTGAGCACATAAACACTGTCTTCAGGGACTCCATCTAAACTCTTTACACAGATTTGTTCGAAATGAAAATGTGAGCTGGCAGCAAGCCAGACTTCCCCCACCTTCTCCTGCTTCCTTTCTGACCCCCGAGAGACACCATGGATGTGTACACACTGCACATGGGCTTTTCCTTGCAGAATTTTGATCATCTCAGAAGCTAAGCTACTACTGGAGAGAGAGCCTAGGTCTTCAGCTAATCTCAGGATGGTTTTACATTTTATGGCTACTAAATTTATTCATAAGTTACCTTTCCCTTCCTAGTTGCATGACAACAAGCCTGTACATTTCAGGGGGTTGTGTACATTGCTTTCAGAGGCGAGTCTCATAGCTCTGTTTCCTCTCATTTGCTTTATCTGTAGAGCTAGGTATAAATATATAGCAGCTAGGACCTGCTGCAGGTCCCCTCAGTTAACATGGAAGGGTCACTGAGCAGGCAGAGGGAGGAAAAGTAGGCCATCAATAAAAACAATAAGCATTCAGTAGAACTTTTGATGCCCTCTGCAAACCAGTGACATTGTTCTTTTAGATGTCAAAAAAAAAATGTGTTACCACTTACAAGATAAGCTGAAAGAACAGCTAAAAATCAAACAGAAATTTCTTAACTACCTCCTTGTCAGCTAAGAGCATCACGGAGACCATTTTTACCAGCATATCTAGGAAGCTTGCTGCATGCAAATAGCACTTGATTTATTTCACAAGCTTCCAGATAAACCCAGTGATCATTTGAATTGCCATTAGCCTGAAGCACACTACAGAAGCATGGGGAGTACTCAGGAAACAAAAACTCAGGGAAAATATGTGTGAAATGTAATCCTGTTACCGTTTGCCACATACTGAACGCATGTGTCATTGGTACAGGAAATGAATAAGCTATAGATCAGGAATATCCCTTGGACCTAGGAGACAAGCTGTAGATGATTTTTCGTTGAGCTAACCTCATAATCTAGACAAGCTTTCAAAATGTGTAGACACTGCTTTCCTTATCCTGGCAATACCGCCCACATTTTTTTCCTTGCTTTATGTTTATTATTGTGCTTAATTGGCCAAAATGATTGACATGTTTCTACTTCAATACAAATTCTCCTGGGTTGAGGGCTGGGGCTTAGCAAGGGGATTAGAAATAGACCTTACTTGATGTTAATGGATTCCTGTCTAGCACAAAGCAAGCAAGGATGAAAACAATAATACTACATTTTTTCAATTGAATCATTCCTGGTTTTTTCCTCAGTCCCTCTAATTAAATATGTTCTTTGTATTTCAATTTTCTGTATGGCATTAAATCATGAGCATCAATGTTTGCTGTATTGCTGTTTATAATCACTTTATTCATTATTTAGTGGAGTACTTCTTTCTTTTTCCTCCCCTCATATGTAGGAAACCATCTTTACATTAAATTGTTAGTTTCTGAAGATGCAACTGTCACAAGCATGTGGCACACAAAGCCAAAAGCAGATGGGGTTGTCACCTGTGAAGAGATTGAGAACAAGTTTTATTTCCCTCAAGGAATCCTCTCTCTATATGCCGCTATCATGAAAATGTCCGTTTTCTGGCTCAAAGCTTAAGCCAAAGAAGTTTTCTGCCAAGTGATTACCCACCTGTTTTGGCATTCACTGCTTGCTTTCTGTCTCAGAGCCATACATTCCTGGAGATGGCACAGGAAGGTCACAGGTTGGGATTGTCTTGGTGGCTGACAAAACCAACACTCTGATGGTTCTTTATACTGCCATTGTTTCTCCTTAGCTATTAAAGGTGTACCACTCCCTGCAGTCTTAAAAGAAAAACTCAATGGTACAGTTGCAGTACTAAATCCATATATGGTAAAAATCATCCTCGAGCTGAGGGTGGATGAGCTACCTGATCCCACGGAGCTTGAAGTGTAGAACTTAAAGCTACAAAAGGTATCTGTATCTACTATAATCATCAGTAAAACCACTTTCCTAGTGCTGACTACTATTGTTTCCTGCCCCACTGTATGGAGGTGAAGGTCTGCTATTTAAAAAGGTGCCTCAAATCTTCTGAAATCTCATAACGACTTCAAGCTGTCTTCTTTTACCATGACTTTTTGAATCCTCCTCTTGCATTTGAAATTCAAGTGAAATTCACTTTGGCCGTCTTGAGTGTGCATCATGTGCCAAGCTGCAAGGTGTGCTCAGGAAAGTCTGTTGAATGACATACAGTGCTCTCCCAGCACAGAAGCTTCAAAACCCTCAAAAGGGAGTTTGAAACCTTTAGCCGTTTTTTTCCCGAGGTTCAGAGTGTCAAAATCACCTACGTGGCAGGGCTCTGCCCCCTTTCCCTTCCTCCTGGTCCTTCTTCCTTTGGCTGTCACAGAACTCTCAGACAATAATCAGAGCCTCCAGCCTTGCAACCAGACTCCTGGCTATGGATAAGAGCTTTGACCTTTGCATTCAGAGCCTGAGGTGGCTATATAGTAATAACAGCTCTTTAGGGAAGGTAGGTGATCCCTGTCCCTGCTCCACAGGTAAACAGCAGCCTGAGAGCTCCGTGACATGAGCGTTATCCCTCTTATAGGAGGAAGATTTGGCTGAAGAAATCCGGAGTGCCCCCTTCCCTTGTTGCAGCTTTCTTCTCTGCTGATTTTTTTGTCTGTGTTATCATGAAAATTGGTCATGGAGCCTGCATTACTGAGACAGAACATTAGGGCAGCAGGACATTTAATCTGACTCAGGATGGCATATATTTGCACTCTCTTCTTGTTTAAACTGTGCTGAGTCGTTTGTGATGAATAGCTCTAATGGCCCATTTTCAAATCTGCAGATCAACTATACTGCTGGGTTTTGGTGTTCCAGAAAGGTAGGGCAAGGATTATTGAGGCTTTACAGAGTTAAAGAGGAGATTAGGTGTAACCCATATTGAAGGTATAGTAAAGAAAGCAGAAGCAAAACAGAAGAAAAAAAAAAAACAAACCACCTTAAATGAAATGTATTGGGAAGAAAAAGCCTGAATTGTAATTCAGGCATGCTTAAAAAGAATACACCTTATGATTACAAATCTGACTTCTCATTGGCAGCAAGACTGGAAACTCTCTGGGAAACCCTTGTGGCCTGAACTGTGCAAAATACACCAATAAAGGTTACTAAAAGGCTTCACTGTACTTTATCAAATTAAATTTTGTTTCTTGTGACTGAACTTTTGTGTCACTTGATATGTCACACCTGACGTGCATTTCCTTTTGCTGTGGTCTTTCTGTTAATGTTCAAGTTGCAAGCAGAGGGAATAGAGGTAGAGATGAAGGCAAACAGCCAGGAGTCCTAGTTTTTGAAATGACCCTCCCAAGAGCTTTAAGTGAAAACGTATGTAAATTTTTTAAAAATGTAAATAAATCTTTCGCAATTGTTCTAGAATTCTTAACCTTTTTGTTCAGTTTTGCTTCTAGCCAAGAAAGTGTCTACATTCTCAGTCTAAACATATCCCCCTTGTCTTTAATTTTTCATAATTAAACACACTTTCCATAGTGCGTAATCCAGCTGGGGCAGGTCTAGATGATCGCCTTTCCATGTTGTTATAAATCGAGGCCCTTGCTACAGAAAGAGGGGAGAAGCATGCCCAAGCAAAACATGAAACAACGCAAGACCCAAAACAAATTTAAATGTCTCTGCAGTTTGTCAATGCCTTCTCTGACCCCGCAGCACTTGGCTGAAACAGCAAGCGCAGGCACGTCTGGTGCATTCGCTGTAGTCCTGCATGTGCCGGGAGGAGGTGCATCGCTTGCAGGTTGTGAGCAGCCCCCCTGCCTGCAGAGCATGTCTCGCTGCGTTTTGAGATAGGTGGGAGTGCTTCCAGAACTTCCCACAAGAGAAAGGTGGTTTGCAGATTTGCCTTCAGTTTTTCCTGTGATCTCAGTAATGATGCAGCTTTCTTTTACATTTTGCTGGCAGCCTGCGTATGTCAGAATTTCATAGGAGTCTGTGACAGAGATGTCCAAATTACCAAAGCACTTCTTGTAACTCAGGAACAGCTGAGCCATCCTCCTAGGATGGTAAAGGAAGACTAGGATGAGAAACCTTAATTTATCTGGACTTTACTCACTGACTGTAATTTGAATCTGAATGGAGTTCTGGTTAGGGTTTGGAAAAGTTGTGCAGCACAGACTCTTAAAATCCTGCCGGTTGCCAATGATTGATTCTCTTTGCTGTTAGATAACTTCGGTGTTTGTAATATTCAAGGAATTTCCTGTAGTAAGTAGAGAAAAGTACAAATGATACTGAAACTCAGAGACAGCTGTATCTGCTTATCTTAGGTAAAACTGAGAAGCCTTCAAAGGACACTGCTCTTTGTGCCTCTACTTCTGGTCACCTAAACACAGAAGTAGCAAAATAAAGATTTGCTCCGATAACAAAAAGGGATGTTTGTGGCATTTCAGTTTTGTCTGAAAGCAGTATCAGTTCTGCAATAAAAATTTCATAAATATTTAAATAATTGAGCATCTATATAATTTTCAAAAGTACCTCTAGTTCAAAAAGGACCCTTGTCTTGGATCTGTTTATCTTCAATTGAACAGATTCTCCTCATTGCTTTTAACCCCTTTACTAGTTAGCTCACTCTCTTTTTGAACTTAATTACTTTGCTGACACAGAAGATAGTCTTGTGAGTGAAGAGGTCTGTGACCCATTCCCAAGAAGTTATTCATTTCAGATGCTCCTTCTTCAAAATCATTAAATGTTCAATTTGTAGGATCATAATCCCCTGAGGAAAACAATGCCAGGCGATGCTCAGTACCTAAATTCCTCCTAGGAGAATAAGTAGTGTGCATCCAAGTGTCATGACACAAGGAACCAGAGGCTCTGCTCGGGAAAGATGTATGATTGATCATACTTGATCAAACTTAGCCAAAGCCCACTTCTTCAAGTCTTTCACTTACTTAGGACAAGCACATGTATATATATGTGTATATGTTTATGTATATATACGTGTGTATATATATATATACACATATATATATGTATATGTATATATACGTATATATGTTTGCTGTGGGCTTTGAAAGTGCCTGCTCACCCCTGTTACATGATTGAAGAGCCCTGTGACCAATGTCACGGCCACTGAAGCATCTAAGTACAGATCATGAAAACTTAGACCACTGCCCTTTTGAGTTTATTCTGTCTTCCATTTCTTGTATCTCTTTCACGGGTGCTCTGTCTCCTGATATTTTATTTGATTGCTGAGTTTACACCTGCAGAATTACAGAGATTAATTTTCCCGCTGACATTTCTTGCCTATTTGTCCTGTCTCACTCTAACTTCACTATGATTCAGCCTTTCTCTTGTTCTGTTTCTGTGAAAGTTACACGGTACATAGTAACAGAGCATATTTCTAATATTTACCAGGCATGTCTTCGGAGAAAAGGACTTTGCCTTCTAAATTTTGGTTTATTTATATTATTCCTCGCTTCTCATATGTCTTTTATGGTTTCTTTAGGAAAAAGAAAATGCATCTACAACGTACAGTTTAGTACATTGTGGATAAACATCGGATTTAATCAGGGATTAAATGACTCAGTGTTTTAAGTTGGAGAAAAAAACAAAAACAACAAAAGTTGTAAGTGGAACGTTTACCATCCATCATGATGTCAATGCACAGCTGAAGATGTTATGTTAGTCCTGTTAGCAACGCTAACATCCAGCAAGGTAGAGGTCATCTCTCTCTCACACTTCTCAGAATTAAGACCATATTTGAGATATAGCTCATATTTGATGTCCCTGTTTGCATTGCGCTTTCAAAATTTTCAGTGCAAACACAAGTTACAATAAGTGCCTTTTTCTACATTCAGCTCCCCTTTTTATCCGAACACGCTGCTAAGAAACCAAACAGCCACTCCTTTACCCAGGAAAGGGGAAAAGGCTGTTCAAGCAGTCTGTGATCATGTGAGAGCAAACAGGATTGACTCACCAGCTGGTGTGGGTATGCTGCAGCAGAGGGAATGTAATCCCACTTTGACACCAGGTGATGGATTTGAGAGACCAGACCTTTGTAGATCCCCAGGTTATTTCACAAACAAACAGGGTAGTTTCCACCCTTGGTATAAGCTAAGCATGCACCTAAATGTGCTGAGACACGGGAGGTTTTTACTTAGATCCCAGCACTGGTCTGGCTTCCTTTCATCAGTGGTGATTAAACTGAGCACAGTCTCCACTGCAGGAAGTTCCTAAATTGTGGAGTGACAGCAGAGGAAAGTGTATACCAGAGAAAGAAACCCTCTGTCGTGCCCTCCTTCTCATGGGTTTTCATTAAACTGGTCTACCATCAGTGATATGACGCAGGGCAAGACCTAGTATGCCATTCCTACAAACCATTAATCAAAACTACATGAATCAGGTGACAGAACAGTTCTCTTGGCTACTGTAACTCTAGTTTTACCAGTGTAAGAAGACAGAGTGAAAAATCAGGTCCGCTGACCAATATTTAACTTGGTTTGCTGATCCAAAAAGACAATAAGGCAAAATATGGGTGATGAAAGGGTGGAGAACAAACAGAAACTTAGAACATGAATAGAATATTTTCCAGTCCATCTGTCTCTCTGCAGGTGTTGGGTGTTCCCAGTTTTTATTTTATGTGCAAACACAAGAGTTACCATCTCCAGCTCCACAGTTGCTTCATGTTCTTTGCAATGTCCTGATCCCATGAGTGCTGAGCTGCTTCAGAACAAAAGCTCCTGAGTCTTCCAGCGCACCACTGGAGGGGATTACAGGTGGCTCCTCAGAGGAAGGTAAGATCATGGGACCATTCTTATAGACACAGTGTTGAAGCCAGTACTAAAGAACCCTTAAAGACAGAGTCTGAGTTCAACATTTGAGAAACTGGCTGATGATGTCGGTAGGCAGTACTAGCTTTGCAGCCCAGAAGGAAATGTAGAAAGATGTGTGAAAAATCAGAGAAATACAACACAAACACATGGGGGGGGGGGAGGAACCCAAACCAAACAACCCCACACACACAAACAACAAACTAACAAGCAAACAAAAATCTAGAAAAAGGTGTCTGAAATCTGACAGGCTCCAAATGTGATCTTGTTGGAAATATAAATTGTGATTCTGTTTTCTTTGGAAAGGAAACTAAGTAAAATCTCAAAGACATTCAAAAATTTTTCTCCTTTCAAAAGATTACCCATGAATTCCAAACAAATACAACATGAGTTTTCATTTCATTTGTCAGCTGTAGCTTTCTTTGTCCTTTCATTTACCTAAATCTTGTCTCTTCAAGCCCAATTTACTGGATTAACCTTGTTGCTCAGATAGCAAAGTTTAACTCCAAGATAAGCCCCACAAGGGGATTTATGTGAAAAATAACTTTTCAACCTCCAAAGCCTCCCCCATCTCTGACTTAGTCATGGAGAGTCCATACCAGCTGACCCGAAGGCCATACTGGCTTGGTGCCTGGCTATAACTCATGTGTTTCTGAGCAGTGGCCAAAGGAGTCTGCCAGAAAACAAAACATATGGAAGCTGTTTTTCTCTGAACTGTGGGGCCTAAATATTGAAGTAAGAGGTCCAGTAAACACCAATATGGCTCATCTTCAAAGCTGTAAAGGAAATAAAATAGTGTCACCTCATGCCTGAGAACTGCTGTGGTAGCAATGATGCAGAGAATAAGCATCAGGACCTTTGCGCCCATGCCGAAATTCACTGGCATCAGGCTGGTTTGTACACTCAAAAGGCCAGGCTGCTGAAATGAAGGTGAGTGTGACTGTGAGTTCTGGGCAGATGGCAACTCAAAACTATCACAAGCCAAAGTGAAATAGAATGGACATTGGAGAAATAGCTCTCACAAAGACCAGAAGCAGGAATGCACGATTATGAGGGTATGTGAATTGAATTTTTTAGCATACGAAATATCCCTGAACATCCTTGGATACCAGTGTTCTGTTACATCATGACACAGCAGCCTACAGATGCTGGGTTTGGACAACTGTTTGTTACTGGCCAATATTCCGGCTGCAGATGGTCTGACTGAGATGGTGTCTGCTACATTTTGGGATGGGGAGGAAGCGCAGCGACCTGCAGTTCTGCCCAACTCCAGCATTCAGAAACCTTGAATAACACCTTCCCTTCCTGACACCCTCTCCTTTCTCAATCAATCACAGGACTGACTTAACACCATGAAAGCAGACAATTTCATTTTACAGTCTTTTTATGTGTGTTCTGGTGCTGGAGCATTTAGAACTTTCATTTCCAGGCACTGTGGGTGAGAAACATACTCCTTTAAAAATAAAGTGAGATTCTCAGGCAGTAATCTCTGTGTGGCAGCTATGGTTTTCAGATAAAATTTTTCAGACTAAAGGTGCAAAGTCTGTGACTCTTCACAGACTCCCTGTCTGCACTGGGCCTTATGCAATAGAGCTCCAGTCTGGCTGAGACCCCAAGACATTCACAAATTTTAACTGATAATATGATAAATTATAATGTTTTCTGTCCTGTTCAAGATAATCCTGCATGAGCACAGTTACCAAGCTTAAGAAATCTGTCTTTAAAAACCGCAAGAAAAGACAATGACTCTCCTGTACACCAGTTGCTAACTGGCATCTTTCCAGGATCTCTAACTTCACCAGATAACAAAGCAATAAATGGGAGGTATTTAAGATTTTAATTTCTGCTAAAACATGACCATGTGGGATATAGTCCTATTTTTTCTGTGATATATTCCTTTTATGTGAGAAAGCAAGATCCAGTTAGCGCTAGAATCTTTGCAAAATGAGTGTTCACTGGTGAGCAATTCATATTTGCAATATCTGCATGATATAAAAATACCATTAAAAATATACCTCCTTAAAAAGAGCAATTGCCAAATGCTGTCTTACACATTGCCTTTGGGCCTAGCCACTTTATTTAGTTTTTGTAAATGTTATTTAGCATTTGGTCTACACTGCTGCCACGATTCCATTTGGCTGTTACTGAGACTTTAGGTGATGCTAGCTAAGCTCTCCCATTGCAGCTACTCTGTTGAAGGTGTACCAGGGCCCGCTTTACAAGGGAGAACAGATCAGGTAGCTTGATGCAAACTAAGGATTATCCCCAGTACAGGAAGCCAAGCAAAAACTAAAAGAAACATTTCCTCATGCCATCTGCAAAGCTATGGTAGCAGAGCAATTTCCTTGCCCTATACAGGGGGAAAAACAAACCCTTGTTATGTAAAGAAGACCTAGAACACCCTGTGGTCTAAAGAGCACTTTTTTGTTTGTTTGTTCATTTGTTTTTTATTCTGAGCATCTCAAACAGTATTTAAAGCTCAATGCAGACACAAGGTTACTGCTGGTCAGGGTGTTAATAGCGGCAGTATCTAGCTGCGTGGAAGAGAAAGGCAGTGGTTAGAGAAATACTGACTCACTGATTGTTCTGGTTTTAGGCTATTATTTATAAAATGTTCAAATTTGGTCAAGGTCTTTCATCATCCAAATCTTTGCTAATGAGGCCCAGAAACCAGCGGCCAGCTGAGTTGCTTTCATGCACATGTACTTCTCAGTGCCTCCCAGTGACAATCAGGGAAAGGGTGTGGGGGGGGAGATGAATAAGGGAGTCATTTATTTCTTTTTCTATTTGAGTCAAAATTAGAGTGGATGTGAACTGCACATCGATGTTGTTTCTCTGGAAGGCATGCCTGGACTCTGCAGGAAGACAGTGTGTGTGTGTGTTTTTGTGTGTGTGTGCGCGCGTGCATGTTGGCACTTGCCTGGGACAGAGAGAACAACTATGTTATTTGGTCATGGGTGCTGGGGTTGAGTGAAAGATGTTGAGCCTTAGTGGATTAGTGGGTTATGTTCAGCATCTTTTCCTTGATCAGACCCCTTGTGAGAAAAAGAGACAATAGGGGGAGGGAAGGAATAGGTTCAGATGGGAAAATCCCTTTTACATCTTCCTTCGTGTTTAAGCTTGCTTTCCTCTTTTTTATTCTGAATGGGTCTGAAAGCTATATGGCTGGAGGAAAAATCGAACTATAGCCAAAGCAAAGCTTTCTACAGAATCACCTAACTACATAACAGCTGAAGTTGGAAGGAACCTCTGGAGCTCATCTGGTCCTACTCCCCTGCTCAAGCTGGACTTTCTTCAATATGTCCATGTCTGTCTTGCACTGGGAGCCCAGAACTGCACACAGGGATGGCCTCACCAGGGCTGATTGGAGGGGAAGGCTCACCTCACTTAACCAATATTTTGCCTAATGTAGCCCAGGATACCATTAGACGTCTTTGCTGCAAGGGCACATCACCGGCTCATGTTCAGCGTGGTGGCCCCCAGCACACTCTTTCTGCAAACCTGGAGACAGTTTGCCATTCCAGAAATGTAAGCTACTTCTCAAAAGAGGGATTTGCATGGGCACGAATCTTTGCAAGATAAAAGCCAAGCTACCATTCCTTACAAAGAGGCTTTAACAGGTTTTCTTTTGTACTTGACCCTGCTTTACTGTCATCACATACAAGCCTGCTGTTTTCCTCCCCTGCTTTATTGCTAGTATGGAGTTGCAAATGGCCCTGAGTTCCACTGGTCAGAAACACTCAAATATAGCCCACAGCAAAATAAAGTAGGTAGAAGTCTTGGGGGGTTGAAACGTGTCCTCCTAGGCTCCCTTTCCTCTGGAAAAAATCCAGTTTCACAGAATTGCTACAAAAAGTGTTTGGCAGGCATCATGTCACATTTGGAAATCATGGCAGGTATCAACTCTGCAGCTTGGCATGTCACCATTTCTCCTTCTAAGAGTGACAGTCTTCCTAATGCTCCAGTTGCCTCCTAGGGGTTAGGAGAAGGACCATTCCCTAAACTTCTCAGCCAGAAGGAGCTATGCTCACAGCTGCATCCAAGGGTGCTCAGTACTGTGCCCCAAATGGACAGCCATGGCACAGTGGTCCCCTTGGCAAAACCAAGCCCACCTTAATAGGAAGGGCAAGAATTCACAGTTGTTTTGATGAAAAATCTTAACTATTGAGAATTAGGTATGGAATTTGTCTAGCACTGCGACCGGTTGGACATTCAGGAAAGGCCAGGCTGTGGTATTTGATCCATGTGCAGATACTGGGAAGCACCAATTGGAGAATGATGCTATGAGGACCCTGGCTCTGGGAGCAGTTTCAGGTGTTGCCTGTGCTGCAGTTATCAGGCACCTGGCTATTTAAGTAATGGGGGGAAGGCAGGAGAATAAAGGTCTTGCAGATACACAGAGACACATTCATATATGGCCACCGCAGATCTGTCATTGTTTTTTTTCCCAGCATATCCATGCACATAAAATAGACAGTGCAATTGCTACAGAAGCTCTCAGAGTGGCGTTCAGCTATTGATGCTAACAGTCTTGCCTGGTTTTCTTTAGAACTACTGGACTAATAAAGACAGGCTGAAAGGTCTAGCTGTCCCTTCCAGTTCTAGCTGTCTATGTGTATTTTATGGCCAGAAATTTTCTGCAGTGTCTCTCATTTACTTTTGTGATGAGTACTATGCCAGGATAACTGTCTGCCTCCAATGTAAATGAGCTTATAACTTTATGAAACATTTTTCACTGATGCTTTGGGGATGAGGGAAGTGGACAGGCTGTCTGTGCAACTCCAGAGACCTCCAAAGAAGCGAGGACTTGGGCAGCTCTGAGTGCCTGCGTACGTTATCTTGTGTGCTATATATATAGGATTGATTACTCTTTTTTTTACTGCATTAAAGCAATGTGACAGACTTACAAGGACAATTTTAAGAACATTTATATGTTCCTTTGAAAGGGGGAAAGAATGAGTATGAGTTAGTTTCTCAGTTTTCCTTCTGTGACTGAAGAGCCTGAAGCAACCCTGTGGCCTGTTGCACCATTTCCCCAAATGTAGATTGTAATTTATGATGTTATCCACAGGTCCTGACAACAGGGCTACTAGACTACATCACTAAATTAAACAATGGCCTGTTCCTCAGCAGGCAAATTGATGAATAGAGAAAAGGACACAAAAGAGTAAAAGTACATAGGAATCTTGCTCTCTACCCTTTGCTATTTCTTCCATCACAGGTAGGTCCCTTTACAGCAATTTCATTTTAAGAAGGCATCCACTTCAGCTTGACTCTACACCTACATCATTCACAACTATTTAAGCATATCCAGAATGAATTCCTTTATCTTCTCATACAATAAATATAAAATAAAAGATATTTAAGAGGATGTTAAAAACCTGATTGAAGTAAAAAAAAGTAGGAAAATTTGAAGATAATGAGGCCAGCCTATCCTTACTTCACCCAGAAGATTATAGAGATCATTTATGGTATCAACTATTACTGGGTAATGTGCTGCAATAAAAGAGAACACAAGATGCATTGGGTAGTGGCAATGGATTGATTTAATCAAAAAGTCTGAGCATTTACTCTGAATTTCATTCCCTTTGGCAATTTATAGAAAGAACACAGGGCCTGCAGCCAGCTTCCCTCTCTATGCTGTGTGTACAGAGTTGAGGCTCTCTCTTATCTATCATGTCTTTTAAACATCAGATGTCTGCCTACCTGTCTGCTCAGGACTGCCAAACCCAAGCACTCAAAAATAATTTGTGGACTCTTTTTGGCTCACCCACAGCCCATAAAGACAACCAAGATACTAGGTTAAAGATCACAAGGGTTTCTAAATTATATTTTTTATCAGCCTTCTGTCTCCAGACAAGAGGTGTACACCCGTGTCATAGGCTGTTCTCTGAGATCTGAAATACTTGTCACTTGCTTTGAGAAAAAAGGAAAGTGAGCTGAATTTCCCACTCAAATTGCCTTCTTCCCACAGCTGGAGCCTAAGGAGAACTCCAAACATCATGGGAAGTCTTGGAAGTCATGCTGTGTGCTTCCAGATCTGCAGTTCTGAAGGGGGCCCAATACAGAAGATTTCACAGAAGAAGCAAGAGTCATATATCTATACAGACAACTTCTCTCCTTGTCCCCTGTGTGACTTTTACTTTTGTTCTTTAATCTAAAATTTAAAAAAAAAAAAAAAAAGTATCAGGCACATAAAGAATATGTCCTGCTTTTGTATGTTGAAAACTTAACAGCAAGAAGAATTATTAGTGCCATGAAAAAAACAATTTGACCACACGAAAAGCTCTTGTGTGCTTAGATAGGTCTTGGTGGATTTGAATGGGGTATGAGGAGGGAAGTGAGAGGAAATGAAGTTTCAGGTCCAAATGACTATCATACTGTTATGTTTCCAGCCTACTAAAAAACAAAATATTTTTCTTTCACTTTAGAAACATAAAAGCAAGAGAGCACTAATATAATGGCATATTTTAACATAGGGAGTGAAACATAGGATCACATTTGTTGAAAAGTCACATTTTCACATCCTTAGCTTACTTCTACTAAATTGGTAGCAAGAAGGGAAGCTAACATCTGATTTGGGTTGACAGGTTTGCAGCCAATACTATTTCCTTTCCTGCTACTATTTTCTACCATATTTTTGTCCCTGAGAGTCTTTCTATAGCAGTAAGCTGGCAACTGCAGAACCCAGAAGAAGGAACTTGGCTGTTTGCAGAAAAGGATCATTCTCATTAGAAGATGTCAGCTGCCGGCTGGCTTCTGAGATTTACAAGACCCGCTTCCAAAACTCAAATGCTAAGTGCCTCTTTCTCTTTCCTCCATGCTACTTCAAACTGGAGCAAAGAAAGTTAAGAATTAAAATGGAAGAAGAAAACTCCTCCAGTATTGATTTATTGAATAGAGTTGAAAGCATAAGCATAAACAGACAAGTATGTTTTGCCCTGCCTGGTAGCATCAAAGGAGATATTCACTAAACAATATCCTTTTTCATAATGGAAGTCACTACAGTCCTTACTAATGACTGCTCTTCCTGGGCCCACATCTACCCAAGTATGTATGCTTGTGACCTTATGGCCTGTACAAGTCTGGTTTTGCCCAGGACTACTCATTCTATGAACTCACATGTCTCTTTAGGCCATTGAAATAACAAGGTTAAGTTCATTATATTGAACAATAATAACAAAGAAATCATTCCAATTGGCTATGGAACCAGAGCCTCAATGACACTTAGTATTTATCCCCAAAAAATCTGCCAATTTTGCTCTCCTGAACTCAAATAATTTTTTATAACCATATCTCAATGGCTAAGTGCCATTGCTGATGCTTTTATGATGTATGCATTGCAGTGTGTCTGTCAGGCTTTCAGTGAGACTGCAGATTTCTGCCTGGGAATGAGCCAGCTACTGTATTCCAGACTTATGCTCTTTGGGAGTTTCCTGGCTCAGAGGCACACAAAGTGCATCCTGGGGCTATTTCCAAAATATTACTTATAATTTCCCTTCCCTCTGGGTCCTGTAATTGGACTGATGTTAGTAAGGTGCCTGGCTTTTCAGGAAAGTACTTTAGAAGAAATAGCCTAACAATAGTTTTCAGTTTTATTACCCCACCACCATGACCCCATGAAGCAGGGGTTGACTATATGACAAGAGGGTTTTGTTCTGACTTGACAAGCGGTTTATTACTTGTCAGGTAAAAGACTGAATTTTTATACACCTTTCCAAATGCCAGATCACCAAACATACATACACAGAGACACATTACCAAGCTCATTTTCTGTTCTGGACATATCATACACACGTATATCTTCATCTTAAGGCAGATATTTTGCCCAGCTAATCTGCCTCTACAAAACCTAGTGCCTCCAATCAAATTCAGTGGACAGAGTCAAAGGCATACAGATTCTCTTTCTGTTCCCCTCCTCAAATGATTTCTGGTACCTTTTGGAAACACACAAAAATACTCTGTAACTAGTTATAAAAAATAACCACTCAACTCTGTACTCAAGTGAGAAAAGCATTAATAAACCCAGAAGCTCAAGGCCTGTTTACCTCGGGCTCCCAGACTGCTATGGTATTATGTTTTTGTGTGACCCTACATTCATGAGCCACAAGAGGTATTTTCCCCCAAAATCTTGTAACCATTATGCAGAATTACCATGCTTCCCAACTGCTGCTAATGATACTTTTGAGGACCAGGTCACTGCAGTGGTGAAGATCCTGCTGTTGGAGACCCCCAGTGAGGCTATGCATGAAGCTACGTATACTCCAGTAGTAGAAAAGGCTGAAGTTAAGCTCTGTGGCACTGTCTGCCCCTGCCATACTCTTTTCCTTTTCCTAAACATGCAGGGTGTGGAAGGGGAATTCCAATATGATGGGCATTGGCAGCAAAGGACTACTTTGTACAAGAAAGTGAAGCACAGACAGAAATGTTCACCGGCGAGCCCCTGGTTCACCACCTGTGTTTCAGATGTCCTGGGTTAGAGAATTGACTAATAAGCCATGAGATGCTAACTCTTACAACTACACATGCATTTCCTACAGATGAGAGGCTCAAGACATGTACAACGCACTTTGGTGAGCCAAGAGAGGAGGAGGTCCAGAAGTACACTGATATTGTTGTCTGCTCAGGGACCCACATTTCCAACAGAGGATGGGAATGGTTCAAGCCTGTATTCGTGATTTCCTGGGCAAGCTAGTGATGGCTCCCTTGGGAGCCTCTGATAATTCTTTTCCTCTCGCTGCCAGGTATACAGACTAAGCAGCATCCACTATTGCGAGTGGACCTGGCAGTGTTAGGTTAGTAGTTGAATTCGATGATTTTAGAGGTCTTTCCCAACCTTAATGAATCTATTATGATTCTATAAGTCCTGTGGCCTCATAAGATGATGAGTTCAGGCCTAGGGTTGCATTTGAACTGTTAGCCATCTCTCCCTGGCTGCCTCTGACCCAGGATACAATGTACTAAATACCTTTGCAAATTCTGGCTCTAGTTGCCAAAGCTGTGACAGAGGAATTGTCCTTTATCTCACAGCATTGTTTTAACTACCCAAAAGATTGTGAGGCATTCAGATAAGAGTATAATGGCAAGATAAATAACTGGGAATAAACACAAGCATTGCCAAACCGTCACGATATGGTGGAAGCACACAGCTCTTGATGTCGCCATTTCTCTTGCTGGGTGGAGGAGTATCGAACGCTGATTCTGCCACTAATCCAGTACCTAACATTGTCTTGAAATTTTCAGGGGAAGAAGAGATGACTCTTTCGGGAAAGGAAGGGAACTATTCTTTGATGGATAGCTTGAAAAATGACAGCTATATGACACTACCAAGATGTCTGGGATGTTTGAGTTGAGCAGGGGAGATGGATTAGTGGTCAAGGTTTGATGAGCTAGCCAAGAGCGTTTGACAGATTTCTGAACTATATGATGAAAAATGCATACTTTACACATTTTTTGCAATGTATATCACTGTTTTTTATACTAATATAAATGGGGAGAAGGGAGCTCTTGAAAACTACTGTAAATATTCATCTGTGATGATCAACTATCAGTCCAGTCAAGTTCACTGTGATGTGAAATTTCTATCGTACAACACTGCTTGCACTTGGGTTGAACTTAATTAGAGGTGTGCAGCAAAATCTTTCATGATGCTTTTCCACCACTGGGGAAATTAGATCTCAGTTACACAGATGTTAATAATAACAATGTTATAAATAAATTTACAGTTGAGTCTTTCCAAATTTCCAGCAGCATTTGTCCTTTAAAGAGTGCCACAATGAATATGGCTCCAAAACCTGATCTATTATAGCTCAAGAAATCTGTAGTCTTTAGTTTAGCTCCTTTTATAACTGCAATTTTTAAAGTTATTACCTGATGTGTGTAATTACTTAGAGTTGCTGTAAAATCAGTCTCTGGGAAAGGAATCTATTATGATGACTGAATTTTTTTTTTTACAAGATATGGGAGTAAAATTATGCGTATAAGGTTCTGTTCTTTGATTAATCTCATTGCTGACCTATTAAAGAAATTTAACTTTTTTGTTTACATTAATAGTTTGATTCTGTTTCCTTAAGCCAGGGCCCCAAACGCTAGGTTTTGCCAGTTTATTCTCTTGGATGGTGAGATCATGATTTTGTTCCCTCACACTCAGCTCACCAGCCCTACCCAATGATTAAGCTGTTGTACTGTGCCTCAAAAAGCTAACAGAATGAATTCCTTTATAGTGGCTTTGGTAAGAAGCTTGCGTATTTTTAGTCCTCCATGTAAGTTCTGTAGTTAAACCAGGGGTCTTAATTGTAGAAGACTGGAAAGTCCGAGGTTTGAACTTCTTTTCTTATCTAAGTTTTTCTTGATAATACCTGAAGTTGTTACACATATAGCTCTGTTCCAAAGCATTTTCCTGGAGCACTTGGAGGGTTTTCAAAGGCACTTAGAGTGGAAGGGGATAAGATATTACAAAGAGCTATTAAAAATATCCAGACATGATTATCTAAAGAGCTTCACTTGCACTAAAATGAGATTCTCAGTATGACTACACTTCAAGAACAGTTATTCACACACAAGATAAACAGTACTATACACATGTTTTCCCACTTCCCCTGGAAAAGCTCAACTTAAAGCCATGAAAAAGTCTCAAATCCTCCACAGTGTTATTACTCAGGCTGTATGAAACAATAAAATATCAACTGAACACTAATGCTAAAACTTCTGTATTTTATTTCTACTTCACAAATGCTGTTTCCAGGTCCCCTTTGACTTTCTCCTACTTTGCTGTAAAGTTCTCAGGAGTCTGCATTTCATTATCCCATCTCTATGAGCTTGGCATTAAAATACACACACTTTTGAATTGTTGCACTACACATAAACCAGACAGTATCTCTGCCATAGATCTGGAGAATGTACGCAGTGTGTTTTACATATTAAAGATCACTTATCAACTCATACACATTTCCCCTTTCTACTTAACACTCTGGAGTTTAATATATGGCATAAAGGCCAAATGCATTGCTTTCCTTTTCAGATCAGAAAAGATAACACAAAACTTATAAAGAATGCATGAAGCTCTAAATATAGAATTGGATTTCAGCTATTTTAGTGCTGCTTCCTGTGCAATGGAAGTGTGTTTTACCTCTGGTATGCAAAAGCATTGTGTACTCAGCACCGAGATACAGCATTCAAGAGCCAATGACTAAACGCCAGGCACTGGAGAAGCATGGCAGCACTTCACAAAGGCACTAGCTTGGCTGTTAATGGCAGCTTTACTGTTGGCTTTGACCAGTATAAAAATAAAGTAGATCTCTGTGGAATATTGCACTCAAGCGTTCAGAATCTGGTGCACTTAGGGACTATTTTAATAAAATGACGACAATAATGAACTGTAATTTGACACAGTGTAGGCAATAAACTCAATGAAGTCTGAAGCAAGCTTCCAGAAATGAGGCAGTCAGAGCAAAATACATTGACTAACTGTTATATGGCCAAAGCAAAGAAAAGTACCCAGGCAATAGATTCCAGTGCACTCAGGAATGGGAATAATTCTAGATAGAAAGTATTCTTTCATTCAAATGTCAGTGAACAGACACAGATATCTCCTGAAAATCAGAGCAAAACATAGGCAAATATTAACCCATAGATGAAAAGTACACAGAAACAACATAGAGAACAGTCTGTGGGAAGAATCCACGACCAGATTTCCAAGGGCTATTTTTCCCTGAGTTTCACAGGCTGGCCCATAGACTTGTGGCCACTGGGTGCAGTGTAAATGAAATCCTGAGAGGCAGAGTAACAGCAAAAAGTGAGGGTGGCAAAACACAAGAGCCATCAAGTTGCTACCCAGATAACCACTACCAATTTTCACATTGGAAATAGGCATAGGAAAATATAGCTCCTACACCTGGAGAAAACTGTGACTGTTTTGTGCCCAAAGAAGTGAACTTTCTAGATAACAAGTGCACAGCACATGAAACAATGAGGATC
This sequence comes from Cephalopterus ornatus, assembly GCA_013396775.1. NCBI lineage: Eukaryota > Metazoa > Chordata > Aves > Passeriformes > Cotingidae > Cephalopterus > Cephalopterus ornatus. Next base: position 134,408 of record VZRE01001450.1, read on the forward strand.
TTGAAATTTCAGAAGGCCACTTAGAGGGAAAAAAAAGGGACTGTGTTGTGCATCACCATCCTAAGAGATCAGAATGAGCACGCAGACGGACTTTGTCCCTTTAATGCAATAACTTGAAACAAAGACAGAAACTGAAGGACTGGACTCTGAACATTGTATTCGGGCAGCTAAATGGATCCACTGTGCTTGAGAAGCCTCAGAACTGGATTTCTTTTCATATAATTTTGTGGAGACAGGGCAGTTGCTGGATCTTTGCAAACAGAAAAGGATAAAATAGTACTTTTCACTTAAATCTCACTCTTTTCAAGGAATGCTGGCATGCAACAAAAGCTGAAGAGACTCTCAAATGAACCTACCAAGCTTCATTCTTAATAGGGTTTTGGCTTAACTCTCTTTTCCTCAACAAAGGCCAGCTCTGCTCATCGTGTTACTGCAGTCTTATTTTCTTGTGTTTTTCTATTCTTTTCAGAAATTGACTCCCATGCAAGAACTCCCTCCCTGTAAATTGTCGCAGCCACCTAATGGCAACAGCCTCTTTCTCTGAAAACACTTTTGTAACTGAATAATCTTATGTATGTTGATGCTCAATGGTAGTACAACCAAAACCAGCTTAGCCAGGCCTGAGAAGGGGTTAGGAGACCTAAGCACAAGGGTAAGCAAACTTGAAAAATTATCAACCAACCAAAAATCTTCAGGAAAATCTCAATAGGAAAAGGGAAGTAACTGAAAGGGGCTCGCACATTTCAGACAGCAAATAGCTCATGCAGGTTGTCTGTGTGGGTTGGGTGTCTACAGAGGTATTTATCTACACAGATACCATGTCCATCTACATAGAAATCAATATTTGTCTTTCACAAAGAGTACCCTCTGAAACCTCCTGAGCATGATGAAAGAATTACTTCACGCACCTGAGAATATTTGCATCTTATTTCCCTCTTGCATGGGGCCCCCTTATCCTGGTGACAGCATTACTGGGGAGGCCCAGTGAGCAAAGGCTGCTTGGAATCCTTATTTCACTGTGACACAAAACAAGGTAGGATGATGCTTTCCCTTCTAATCTCACTTTTTTTTTTTTTTTT
>VZRE01001450.1:135503-206077 GCA_013396775.1 Cephalopterus ornatus
TTGTAGCAAAGGAAGAAGTACAGGATTGAGTCAAGACATTGGACATTTCCACCAGAAAGCAAAGTGTGAAAGCAAAAGAGATGACAGCAGTGGGGTTCAAAGGAGCCCAGCATCAAGATTACAGAGCCTACATCCAACCATACATAATGCAGTGTCTCTCTATTGAAGCTGCTACTTCTGACCTCTCAGTAAACATCACTCTAGGACAGAGGTGTAAGTTGGGCAGTACAACAGCTAGCTAGCACAGCAACAGCAGTTAAATTCTATTACTTTGTCTGTAACCAAGAAACAAAATCGTGGACAGATTTTTTATTTCAGAATCGGACTGTTTATACCAAATCCTGGCATTTTTAAATACCTTTTGGGAAATTAAAGGTGCTATTGAAGAAAAAAGACCTTGACATACGAACTTACAGTGGCAGGCATGACATAAAGCATGGAGCAGGGAAGAAGCATCTCCAGCTGACCATTCACTCATCATATCCCTGCCCCTCTATATCCCTAGAAACGTATGTGCTCTTCTACTTCATGCCATGCCCTGGAAGAGATGAGGTTATACACCAGCTCAGGGTAGCCACACACACTCAGAGCAACAAAATTCTCTCAGATAGTAAGACTCTGTGGATGAGTGATGATGATGAACTTAATTGGCAGCAGGAACCTGATTTCCTGCAAGCAAAGCATGTAAGTGAGCAACAGGGAAGGTATTCGAGTCCTGGAGCTGTAAACTGTTCTTCTGGATCAGGTGAAGGCTATTCTTGGTATAGACTTCAGGATAAGACAGAAATTGTATTCCACTTTCATCCATGTCCCCAGTCTTTAGATTAGATTTGGCTGCTAGCAACAATAGAAGGTGGCTCAAGAGGAGGCTGAAATATTGCACTGCTTGTTAAAGGAGAATTAATGGAAGCTGATATTTATTGCCTACATTCTTTTCCAGATCTCAGAACAAGTGGTTTGGTTCTTATCTGTACACAGTGACGCTAAATAAGGATCAGGATATGATCTCAATTTCATGCTTCATATTTTTTTTCACAAAATATTTTCAAAAGGTCATTCAGGTATTTTGACACATATTTTCCCTGAACTGGGCCATAACAGAGAGATCTTTCCTTTTTTTGCTTATTTTGTCAAAGTTATTTATTATTTTAACGATAAAGATATATTTTGGCAATGCTGACGACAATCTATTTGTTTAAAATAGATTTTGTTTGCTTGTGGTTCATTTCTGTACTCAATCATGGAGGTGATAGAGAAAATTTTGGCAGCTCTTTACATTGAGACAACAATTAAGAGCAATCAAGAAGTGTTTGTAGTCTTTTCAGTTGCATGAAAAATTTCATCTTCTTCTAAACCCCTTCCTAAAAATATGAAGCTTTTTTATAGAAATCAACTCTTTCCATGAATATATAAACTAGCTGAAACTCCTGTTTTCTGTCATTAAATAAAAGTGACAGAAAACTTTTGAGCAGGCCTAAGCTTTACCTTGTCTTAAAGCGGGCCAGAGAGTTTTGTTCTTACCCTTCATTCACACGTACCAGCTTCCCTTGTTTTCAAGAAAGTATGTGTGTTGGAGCAGTAGTTTCCCTTCCTACAGTAATGTGATATCACTTCTCACGAGCTGTGGTTGCAAATATGAGGAGCCCCCTGTGCCAACACACAAGGTGCCATGTGGGACCAGAGCTGCGGGGCTGCAGCCCTATAACTACCTGACCTCAGCAAACGGTAGGACAAAGCTCAGCAGAAAGCACATTGACACTGTCGTTGCTTTTGGGCAACCTTCTTTTGATTTCTTCAGTCCTCCTTTGCCAAGTCCTCTTTCCTTAGGTTATATGCAAAGCAGCTGAGCCTCTTCACCTTCCCCTCTTCTGTTTTTCAGGAATATATGCGGGCAGCACGCTCAACTCCTTTCGCTCCTGTCACACCATTACATTCCTGTCAAGCTGCTCCTTTGAATTCCTGCTCACTAGTCTTCCATCAGCAGTGACCTCTGCACTGCTTAAGTCAGCTAACACTTCATTTGCTTTCATGTGAAGTACCTCCTGAGTGGAGGATATTGCTGGTGGCAGGTGAGTGAACTCCTGCTAGTCAACTGGTGTGCTCAGGCTGTCGATCTGCCATTCATGCCCCCTCCCCACACCCCCTGCATCCAACACAGTCTGCCAGGGTCTAGTCTAAGAATGTGAGAAAATGCATCATAGATTTGTGGGCAATATCATCTTGAGTAGAAAGGAAGTGGTTTTCTCACATTGACTTTGAAGAGCTCCTTCAGCTCTGTGTATCTGGATCTTGTCACAGTGTCTTTTGAGACCCTCAGACTAAGATCCTCTTTTTGGCCCTCAGGTCTTTTCTTCCTTCTTCTTTCCTAGTGTCTCCTCTCTTTTTAGATCTGTGCTTTAGTATATAAATGCACAGTGTACAAAATGCAATAATTTCAACCTCTTTGAACACATCAACATTTGGAGAGTTTGAGTTTTTTCTCTCTTACATTTGACTTCAGTGAGGTCTCAGTTTAATGGCTCTTTTAGAATTTTTTGTTAGATGGAATAGCCTGCTGGTTTGTAGCCTTAGGACAGACATTGTGGAATATTTACCATATTCACATAGTCTCTAATATCTATATTTTTGGATAACCCCCTAAGCCTCATTGAGAGCCTAAGGATGCCTAGAGACAAAGATTTCAATAGGGCTGTGTCTCAAACAAGTTAGAACAGTGCTCTCAAAATTATTTCATGAATATATCATTTGTTTGGGATTGCAACTTCCTTTCTGGAGGTGATTGAACTTTCTCTTGCAGTAGACTGGGAAAGTGCATGTAGTCAGCTCTGCTGAGGGAAAACTGAATTTCCAGCTGATAAGGGGCAATGTACTAACTTGATTGAAAGTAGCCAGCTCAGAATATATTGACTTTCTCTGCTACTGCTTCTGTCTTTGTATTTTCTTCTTTCACTTTAATCAGCACAGTCCCTGAAGCTTGTGAGTGGAGTCCTCTGGAGGGGCATTTCCTGTGGAATTCAGAATATGCAGCATTTGTTTGACCTCTGCCTCCTGTTGTACACACAGTCATGTCTCACATTTCTTGTCAGGCTTTCTTTATGGCTAATAAATTCAAATATTAGAGAAAATTATTCTTTCTTTCTGCCAGCTGGTCTTGCTTTATGCAAAGATGTTTGTGAAGCCCCAAGGATTGTGCTTCTTTGGATAATGCCTCAGGCTTCTTGTTGATGTTAGGCTAAGTAATTCCTAAGCTGTAAAAAACTGGCCTGCAGTTTAACACCAATCTGGCACTTCTTGAGTGTGTTACACACACACACACACACACACACACACACACACACACACACATGCACATGCTCTTGCGCACACGCACACAAACACAGCCCCCAGCTCTGTTTGCTGAGCGTTATTGCTACCTAATCTAGTTTGTTTGTACTGTCTCTAGGTCAGATTGATGACCTGTTCCATATCTCTCTTTGACTAATACCTTAGCTTGCTTCTTTATGCATCTGTAATTGTGTGACTGTTAGACACAACAAAATGATCCCCTTTTCCCCCTCGTATGTATTTCTTCCCACTTTCATGTGTGAATATGTGAATGTATAAGTATTCCTCTACCTGTTTCTTATCTGTTAGGCTGTTCTGAGATACTTGGCCTGACTTTTTTTGGTGAAAACCACATAGAGCCAATTTTTTTTTATGGCTTATGGCTAACATTACAATCTCACCTGTCATGTACTTCCCACATAGTATCCTTTACAGTGGCCTGATGTAGTCCAGCATTTTAGGCAAATAAAATTCTGGATTTGAACTCAGTAGAAAATGAATCAGGACATTTCTTCCTTGGCTGCCTGGATGCCTATGGAAGTCTGTACCATAGCAAGTCTTCAAATATCTTTAATAAAAAATAATAATATTAAAAAGTCATTAGTTTGCTGATGTATGTCCTCTTGTAAATGTGACAGTCTTTTAGCATATACTGGCTATTGAATTTAGTAGATTGTGGAAAAATAAAACTGCATGAGCAGCACAAAGAATGAAAACTGTCTTTCCCTGGCTTTCTTTCTCAGTGCACCCTCCACCAGTACAGATTCAGTGACACTTGATGCAGCTTGTGCTCATACTGCAACAAGAAGACATTAGCAGGTAGTTCTCTATCAAACTATATGCACTAATTGTGTAGAAAGCAAGCGTGTCTGAGGCCTCTGTTCCTTCACCAAAAATGACCAGTTTAAAAGGTAAGGCATGACACCAAAAAACAAGTAGATGATATTAGTGGTTAAACAACACTTCTGTGGGAAATCCAGCTTAAAAACAAGACCAAGAGAAAACATCACTGCTAACTGTAATATTTTATCTGGGGTCAAAAATATGCTTTAAAGTAAGATTTTTTGCTAGAGATTTTCACTCAGCTAGGCTAACTTATTCATTGAACTCCCCTATTTTTTTAACTTCTCTTTCACCTCTTGCCCAACTCACATTTGATAAATTGTGCAGTCTTTTAAGTAATTGACAATATGTCTGTGTTGTGCAACCATCAAAATGATCAACTTCCATCTGGTCTGCTTTTAAGAAACATTTCCCACTTCGAAGTCCACAAGCAGCGTTTTCCCCATGTTGTTAACAAATTGCTTTCTCATTTTACTTCTGACCCTTCCTATTGCCTTTCAGTGATGTTTTCCTCCAAAAAAAATTTCCAGAAAGAGTTTTTTCTGTGACTGCCAGCCTAAAGGTACCCCTATGCCTGACCTTCTGCTTGCCTTCCTGTTGTTAGTTCTGGCGGCTGTGTCTAAAGGGGTCTGATATATCCAGTGTGCTAGAGGTAGGCTGCATTAACCTGAGGGGCCATACAGCTAGCTGGACATAAAGGAATTCAGCATTGCCATCTTATTCCCAGTTTTGCTGAGTGTTGGTTGTAAAAAACATCTCAGAAAAGCAGTAAGATTTTTGTTTTCCTTCTCAAGATGTACCTCAGCATAACATTAATATTGGCACTCATGTGTGGTTGTTAAATGCTAGCATTATCTGTAAAGCATAGCTGCTTTTACTAGGTTTTTTAACCCTTTTAAATACAGTGAACTTAATTTTTTAAATATATTAGTGCAATGAATTTAAATCAGGGGTTATCAGAAAATTGAAATAAAACCCTTTGATCTTCTCTGTTGTAGTTTATATTCTTAGTATAACTAAATATATTTAAGAGCCTAGCTAGAAGAAATACAGACTGGGAACCTGAACCCTTCTGGCATTTACATTTATAAACTCAGTGGAAAGCAATGTTGTTGAGGTTTTTTCCTTTCTTTCTTTCATTCTTCACAGGAAAAAACCACACCTTGAAGCACTGCATCCTGCATGAGTAATACCCCTCTGTCTCATGGCAAGGTGTGCAGAAGCAGAAGGCATACAAGGCATCAGGAGCAGAAAGGATCTGTTAAGTGATTAACTCCTATCAACTTTCAGTAGGATTTGGGCATCTCTCTGAAATTTTCTCCATGTATACATCACCTGACACTCCTCTCTTTCTGCAAATGCTCTGCTGCCCACTGCTAGTAAAGTCTGGTTCACCAAGGGCTCTTGACTTTGGAATAAGAAGCTTGTACTATTATATTTACAGCATAAGTATCAGAGGACACCTCGCATTCTACACTTCTGGGGACTACATGCTAAAATAAGTTGTCTGGCCAGTGAGTACGTAAGTGAAAGGGTGCACCCACTTTCCTCTGGGAACCTCAGCTAATAGCAGCTTCTCAGGCAGGCCATGGGGTGAAAGGAAGAGAAGAAACCTGAGAAACACTGACAGAAGTATGGCTGTCCTCATACTGGAAAGGTTGTGATACATTTGGCTAAGCTTCAAAACATATTCCTTTTCTTCTTGACCTAAAACTGGTGGCTTTGCTGATCAATTTAATTGTCTAGAAGACCTAGGAACACTCTTGTTTTGAAATAAAAGAGGAGAAAACCATCCCTTGCAGCTTGAGAATACAAATTCTTTCCCACTTGCCACTGAAGAACACATGACTCATTCTTGCAGCTCTCTTGAGCTCATTGCTGCTGCATAGCTGTCAAGATCCAGAGCACTTTTAACCCTACCTGAAAGCAGAATTGGTAGTCAAAAATCTCTGTAATAGTAAAATCTGTAAATGAGAAAACTGCGTGTAAAAATCAAAGGCTTTTGACTTTCATTTCAGTGAAGCGGAAAATAGAATTGTCCAACTTGAAAACAGAGAAAAAGAAGAACAGAGTATTGGGTATAAAGGAGATGGACAATAGATTAGCTTAAGGATTTAGAGAATCACCACAGGAGCTCACATATAAGGCTTTTCAGTACACCTGTGTGTGCTTGGGGGAATATCCTGCTACACAAGTATTCCCTGCCCCCAGATTTCAATAGAGCAAGGATGAAAATAATAAAGGTTTCAGATATGAAGACAAAAAGATAGTGCCAAGAAAAGAAAATAATATTCTCTCACAATACTAATTTCTTATTCTGCCTTTCCATCAGTCAAGAAACAGACACCTTGTGCAGCCTTTAACCTCACTAAAAGCCGGTATTGTATGAAGAATACCAAACATGCACTTCACATTTAAAAAAGTGTAAGAACAAAATCTTTCTTTTATATTACATCAACAGTGATATTAGCTTTTAAAACTCACTGGAAAAGCTGAGAAGTTTTGCAAAAGCAACTTTAATACAGTTATACTGTAATACACTTGTTCTTACATACATAGCATGAACTCTGATAGCTTCATACACCATCAAGATTACAGTAAAGAGGTGTTTTTCTTTGGTCCAGCAATAGCATTCTGATGGGCTTGTGGTAGATTATAATTAATGCATACTAAGTCATGTCTCCACCTACACACATTCATGATAAGAGCTTTTTTGAATCATATTTCTGAACCTCCCAACGAAGAAAAGACAGTAAGACATAAAATTTGCCTATGCCACCTTTGGCTTCTGAGCTCATGCTTTCATACCAGGTATTTAGAGTGTTATAAATCTGCTTGCCAACAGCTGTCTTCCTTAATCCTTCAAGATAAGTGTGAATATACATTATTAATTGGTTGTATCAGGGTCATTCACTTAATCAATTCATGCATACCAATAGAAATACACTCTGTTCTGAATTAAGAAGAAAAAAACAATACAACAAGTAGTATAGAACAAAACCCCAGTGTATTTGGACATACATGCATTAGACTTAGAAATTAAATTCAGCTGTACCCAAAGCCTAAGCATTGGTTCCTTATAGATGTTGTAGTAAAGGTATCCAAGAAAAAGGTACAAAGTGTTTAAACAAACTCAGGCATGATTTCTTTCCCTTCAAAATTTATCTTTATCAAGCATCGCTTATCACTAGTGAAATATAACTTTTGACTATTAAATCTGCAGAGTACTTTGAATCTCCATTGTCAGCATGAGTCATGTTTCGCCAGGAAAATAGCTCCATTCTTAATAAGTGCTCAGTTTGTTCCCTCATTTCTCCTTCCATTTAGAAGTCATAGCAATACTTCTCTTGAAGTCCATGTGTCGAGGACACAGGTGGTGGAAGGGTTCCCTTACCATGACTTGAAAATTAATTACAGGGTTCATGATACCTGTTGTTGCAGCCAAAGTACTCTATGCCTCACTCATATGATTCAGGCCACTCCTTAAACATTTGTGAAGAAACTTAGAGGGCATTATTTAAGTCTCCCCTAAATTCTCACAAGATTCAAAAAAAAAGAAATACAAATTAAAGCAATAGAAGATGAGGACACGAAATCGACTGCCTTAAGGAACTTTTTAATACATTTGGAAAAAACATACAAAGCAAAAGAGATCGGAAGTATCAAGTAGTCCCTTCTTAAAATTATAGAATCATTTACTTTAGAAAAGACCTCTAATCTTAAGTCCAACCATTGCCTGGCTCTTGATCTGACCCAGCTTTGGATCTGGTTGACAATGTCCCATTAGGTTATGGCAAAGGAATTTCAACTGGACATGGAAGACCATAACAAAAAACAGACTATAGTTGAGTACATAAGGGTACTTACAGACATCAGATTGTTGAATATCAATAAACCTGATAAGGGACATTCTCTTTTGTTAAATAAATGCTTAAGATATTTATTGTAGGATTTTAATTGTTCTTTAGGAAATTAAAGCAGATCCTTGGGACTCTCAGACTGATAAGCAAGCATACTGGACATTTCCAAAATACATTTGTTAAGGTTTAGGCTTGACTACCACTTGGAGGAGAATAATGCTTCCAGCACACAACACGATTTTTATACTGTCTAATATCAATGTAGTTCTACGATGGCTTTTTATATTCAGTCTCTAAGGAACTGAGCTAGAAGGGCTTTTCTGGCTCGCTTGTCAATATAATGGTGCTCAACCACGCTATAATGCATCTAGGGATTAATTTATTGCTATTAGCAGATCCACCAGGGAAACTCAGGTGGATAGGAAAAAACATTACCTATCAGAAAAGGAGGAGTATCAAAACCTTTTCAAGTAATGAAAGGAGAAAATAGATTGTAACTGAAAATGACAATACTGCTGGAGAAGACTGTCTGTTACGGGTGACTGCTGATGAGCAGGAGCGTGATCCAGTCAGTGATGAAGCAAAACCAGACAGAGATATATCTCTGATTTAAGGGATGAAATCATATCACTATAACACAAGAAACCTCTAGGGAGAGTAAATATTCCTATACTGGAGTGATTTCCACTTGTGTAACTATAAGTAAACTAAATTTAAGCTAACAAGGGCAGGTATTTGTAGTAATGTAACCATGGCAGCAAAAAACTCAGCTCAAACTAAAAAAAGCCCCACCTGCTCAAGGACTTGCATAAATACTTGCCATTTGGCCCCAAAGAGCCCTGTACTATCATAATTACACCTCTATTAATATCCAAGTTAGATATGCTGCACATAATAACTGCAATACAGATGCTTATTCTGACTAAAACTCCCTTAAAAGGATCCAAAGCCCTTTGGTGTCCCTAGCAGACTTTCCATTGATTTCAGTGAACTTTGGCTCAGGCCTTTTAACGTTAAAGATGAATGTAACGTATTAAATTATTGAACAGAGTACTTGGTCTTAATAAGAGCAAATTATTTCTTCAGGGTAATAAAACTGATCAGCTATAGTGCGATAACTGAGAAAACAGACTCAGGGAAAACTAATTAAAGCATCTTGAGTACAACAACTAAGTTTCTCCCTCCCTGACATAAGAAATTATTTTCAGAACTTTTATAAAACATTTATTCTCATATAAAGAAGGTTATAAAAGTGATATACTGTAGCCTTCTTCTCTAGCCAAGCTCAAACTACCTACCTTCTATGAAAGGGAGAAAATTGCCCAGAGTGTGCCTCTTGAACACAGAAAAAAATTGTTTGCTATCGAAATGTGAAAGTCTATTAAGTGTTGGGCTGTGATTGCTTTCCAATTAGCTTTTAGGAAGTTCTAAGGGAAAAAAAAAAAGGTGGATCCCCAGATTGCAAGACGGCTAGTAGATTTCTACGCAATCAAGGGTCACCAGAAGATTGTACTTTGTTTCATCATCTAGACATTTTCCCATTAAGGAGAGTAGGATTTCTAGGAGAAATCAAAGGGCAAAGCTAGAGAAGGTGAGTTGTTCTTTGATTAGTAAGGGCCATGCTGGCTTTACTGAAGGTCAACACTCCCCAGCAGTGGACACAGGCTATTGCAGTAAATCTGTGTGGGTACCAAGACGGTGTTTGAAGGGATTCAGTGAGGATGTTTAGATGTGAGATTGAGAGGGATGAGTTTGAGACAAAAAAGCTTTGGAGCCTGAACCAGAGCAGTGTGAGGTAAGCCAAATGAATTTGTAGAAGGAGAAAAGTAACTTGTTAACGTGATCACCAGGAACATGAAACGAGGCTCTCCCTTACAGTGACTACTGTGGGTACTTCAAGCCTTGATAGAGAGGGGTTAGTTCTAAATAATTATTTATGCTGGTATTTAACTGCAGATATGTGAGAAGCCCTGTTGACATCGCCAAGCCAATTTCAAAGTGAAGAACAAATTTAAGTGCTTTGCTGGATGAGGGCCAGAGGCAGCTGATGTTAGCACTAAGATCACTTTGGAGAGATCTTTTTATTTCTGAATTCTCAGAACACCCGGACCTCTTTCTGGATAAACTTGGGAAGGCTTATCAAGCTAAAGCTGATTTAAAACAGTCAGTTTTAAAACCAGTTGCAACAGAACTTAAGACACTACTTGAACCCGTTTCCAACAGACAAGAGAGAAATTTCCTTTAGCCCTTAAACAGAAATTTTTTATTAGACTTTCAAACAGCTTTAGGGGCTGTTTGTTGATTTAGAGGCTATTTGTTGATTGAGACTTTTAAAACAAAACATCTGTGTCAATTTTTATTTTCCTCATTGGAATTGCTTTATAATATTCCTGATCTTATTTTTCAGGCCAGAAAAAAGACAGTGTCCAAAAGCAATTGCTCAGAAACTGAATTGTAGTAATAAATCTCAGTCAGGTATACCAGATACCTGGGTTTTTTGGGTGCCATCCCACAGTGTTTTCAGAACGTATTTGAAATCAATTATCACACTGGAAAGGAATGTAAAGATAGCCTTCAATTCAATAGAATTGGCTTCAGTGCTTTCTAATCCCTGGAGAGAAATTTTCTTCATGGTTTGGTAAAACTTTCTTTCAGGCTGTGCTATTTGCTTCCAGTTGTTGTAGTCAATCAAGGAAATCCCACTTCAGCGATGGTTGACTACAAAAGTTCTTCTGAATTCACAGGAGTCAAGATTTTTTTTTCCAGTAGTGTCATTAAAAACCCTGGGTAAAACCAACAGAAAAGGAAAAATTCCCAAACTCTGAAGTGGTCTGAATTGTTATGGATCAATTGTTGAGCACCAAAGGCCCTTTTAGCCATACAGATCTGGAACAATGCACATTTCAGTCTACTAACTTTTGCAACTTGAGAATATAATGCAGTGCTAGAACATTTTTGTTAACAGTCATATTTCCTTGAAAGCGTGTCAAGGTCTTACTTGGTTGGAAGTAAGGACTTTTGCTGCTTTTTCTTACATTTCTTAAAAAATAGGATTCCACAGGTTCTTACTGAAAATAAAGCATTCAGTACAGACTTCACAAATCAATTTTTGTTCATGACTTAAAGTCAAACACAGGTTGGTGGAGGTTTTTTCCAACACTGTAATGCAGCACCGTCTGTTTACTCCTGCAGTTTATGAAGAGTTCAGGACATGGATAGTTCATATGCTCAAAATAAACTCCTGCACAGAAAAAAATGTAGTACTCTTGTTCTCTGGTACAGGTTTAGAATATATTGAAATCTATTCTCCATCACTGCTTAACTGGGACTTCAGGAGCTCTTAGCTAATTGACAGTGATGATTAGAAAGAATAGAATTATTTCATGTTTAGGGGAGCTACAAAGTTCCAGACAGTATGCCTCAGCATTCCTGTGACATCTGTGTGAGTAAACTGGAACAACAGAACAAGAGTGGCTCTGGGAACCTGCCCTGAATATTTGTATTCAGGGGAAAGGTTTTAACTTGGATTTATCTTTGTGTAACGATGAAAAGCTGAGTGATTAGGGCGATATTCTTATTGGGGCGCTATTTCTTACCGCTTGTTGCTGCAGCAAGCATTCAGTGCACCAACAAGAGAGACATCTTTGCACAATTCATTTGATCAAAGGGATGGAAGTTGTTCCTTTGATTGGTTGAATTTCCACTGGCATTGAAAAAAGGCTATCTAGAAGTATTTAGTTTGCTCAGACATTAAAGTAAAATACAATTACCACGATTGTATAAGTGTGGTTTTACATTAACAGTTAATTTATAAAATAAAGAATTTGTTCTTAGGAGGTATCCCTTTGGCATTCAAAAACTTTGCATCTTGCCACAGATCTTAGTTGCATATTCCTTCTGGACTTAACATCTAAAGCCTGGCCATGATTTATCCCTAATGAACTTGGCACCTGCCAGTATCTCTTAATGCCTTGCAGTTTACAGATGTTTCTAACATTCTTTCCTCCCTCTGAAATCTGTAAAAAATACAATATATAAGCACTTATTTTAATTAGTATTTTTAATGCATCATTTTCAACTTTTTTGTTGTGTTACTTGGTTAATATTTTCAGTGAATTTCCTTCGGAACTGTTCATTTGGAATATTTTGTTCCTCTGGAGTGGGTTTTTCCCTTCACTCCTGTGGCTCACAGCTCATGTCTATGGGCAACAACAGTGCATGTACATGTTCTCAACACCCTGGGAGGTAAGCTTACACAATTGTCTTTCATCACTTGGATCAGTGCTTCAACTGGGATTTCTTAATCCATTCAGTCTCTGAGATTTTCCTTCCTCAAAGATCTTCTCTAGGCCTGGATCACTTCAGTGTTTATTCTCTTTAAAAAAATAGAGAACAAAATTTTAAAAAATATTAAGGATGAAAGTGAGCGTTGTGCTTAATACAGAGTTTGATATGTAGCAAGCATTTTTGTGAGATGTTATGACCTACAGTGAGGCATCACCTTTAAAAACATAAAAAAATCTTCTTAATTTTCAAAAGTTCAGAGCGCTCCTGGACTCCAGCAGCTTTGATGAGAATGTAGGGTCAGCTCTGGCCTTCACTGCAGTCAGGAGGATTTTTATCACAGAGTGAGTTTTGGCCTATACATTTAAACAGGATGATCAAATCACTTTCTTTTTGAGCCTAGATAAGGATTTCAGTTCCTCAGTTTAATGCACTCCAGTTTGAAACATTCGTTCTTTGCAACTGTGAAAAAAGGAAATGTTCAGGAGATACTTGTACTTTATGCTGAAGTTGAACTTGAAGTGATCTCCTGAGATGTCTTTTATTTGTCTGTTAAGCAGAATGCACATTTATGGTGCTGTATAAATAATAATAATAATGCTATCGCCTCTCTGTATTCTGTTTATTGTAATCTGTTTGTTCTGCAAGACTCAGCAGTGAAAGTAAAAATAGCCTCACTCTGTGTTTTCTGTGAAAATCCATAGCCATTTTTATTTCATACAAACTTGTTCTTTCTTCCCCAGTTATAAGGCACTTTGTATTTAAAGCTATTAAAGAAAAAGAAAACCAAAAAAGATGAAATCTAAAAAAAAACCTACCCCAAAAAAACCCCAAACAAACAAACAAAAAGAAAAAACAAAACAAACAAAAAAAAAAAACTGTACATCATTAAGTAACTCAGCTCCATAAAAGTATGAGGCCATATAATCCAATAATGTTTTTAAGTACTCCACAATCAAACCAGTAAAGAATTCTACCTAAAAATCAGAAGTGGTCAATGGTCCAAGGAATTTAAAAAAATGGGGTGAAACCATACAACCAGAGGAATTAGTCATGAGACAGGGAACCTTTTACCTATAAATCACAGTGTGAAACCATCTCAGTTTCAGTAAGTAGCCACACTAGTTAGGGATTGATGGTCTATAGGGATGAACATTAAAAGGCAATAGCTACCACTTTGTGGTATACAAGATATTAAAGCTATTTCCCGTATCTAAAAGAGGAAATCAAGAAAGTATTCAGATATTAATGTTAGCCAGCATTTGTGAAATGAATAGGTTTGACCTCAGTCCCCCCTCTTTTCCAGCAAGAAGAAGAAGCTGCAAAAAGCATCTTCTTATTTGTGACCTTGAAATCACCATCTCTGTGGATATTAACTTAGTTCAGCAGGAGGAAGAAGACAAGTACATTGGTAAAGAAAAGAAACACAGGGGAGTTGTTCACAACATGCTGCTCATAACTATACCCTTACCATGGATAAATAGTTTTTTCAAAGCTCTCAGGCTGCCAATCCTGCTCCTTTATCACCTATAAGTATACTTATGGCATATAAAAAAAAGTCCTGAATTAATTAAGGCAGAAAACATGAACTGACAGTCTGGGCATTAATCACGGTATTTTATATCAATCTATAGCATGAAAGTCACCACCTTTAGAAACTTTCATTTATCAAACTGCCTTTTCTTAAGCAGTTCACAAAGGATTTGCAATAGTTTCCTCATTCCAAGTCTACGGAATTGCTACAAATGCAATAATCAATATTGGAAACCCCCAACAGCACAATTTTGAAAGAAATAACTGTATACTGTTGCATGAGATTTTAGTGTGCTTTAATGTTGGCAGAGACCAGTGACCAGCCTTTGACTGAGCAACGTGTGCAAGAGCCAGGGGACAAAAGTTTACTCTAGGAAGAGAGTGGAATCACACACGTTTTTAAGTCTGGTCATATTGATAATTGATCTCATCCAAAATAAAATAGAGAAAACAGTGTTATGCTGCATTAACACCTCATTTTTATAGGGATCCTATACACTGAACGCAAAGAGCTGAAGGCATGACTTCCCCCACTGCAAGCAGAGTCACTCAATGCAGCAACAATCCTGATATCTCCAGGAAAATTAAGTTGATGTCCATCCTTGAAAAGCAAAGGCTCTGAGGCATCTCTCAGGATGCTTCAGCTGCGATGTGGGGGCATGGAATGGCCTGAATGGACAGGTGGGATAAGATGTTGGACTATGCTGGACTACAGCTTAGCAAGCCCCCCTGGGTAACCCAGCCTCAGTATGACCCTTCTCTGCCCCAAAAGCTTCATTATTGGTCGACAGTGCTCCTGTGGACACTCCTTAAATGCTGAAACAGTTTGTCCAGCATGAAGGATGTCTGGGCATAAGACAGAGGTAACATGACGCCTTATGAGCCTATTCCAAGCCCTCATGCCTAACTGGTGCCTAATGAATAGCTCTACAAATAAATTGGATTTTCCTAGGACTAAGGGAGGTGCTGTTCCTCTCCTGTCATTATACTTTCCATCCATCTGTCTCTCCAGGGTGATGGAAGAGGCTGGGTACCCTGTCCTTTTGAGTTCCAGCTCCTACATGGTCAGTCTCATACAGTGTTGGCCCCTCTTAGGTACCACACATTGCTTGCATGTAATGCAATTGCTGACCTGCAGTGTCTTTATTTCCTTCCTTGTTTTCCCTCCATAAGCCTAACATAGCAAGACCACATTCCCCCACACGACCAGGGCTGGTTACTGCATCTTGTAGCATCTATTCAAATCAATACCTGCATCACTTCTGACACTTTTGCTACAAAGACCTCTGAAGGCTTTTTGTCCCATTTAAGACCTGTCAGTCCTGCTTCTGTCTAGCCCTTCCTGGCCCTGGGTTGAAGTACATTATTAAAAATTCCTTACAGACCTACATTAGTATAAATTAAGAGGTAGAGGACATTATCCTGAATAGAGTGTGAATTTTTATTCAAATAATTCTATTAGCATAATTATCTTTTTCAGAAATTAAATGTACATTATTACACTTGATGTGCTACAAATTATAAAAGCAAAATTTCACTTGTAAGGTTGCACAGTTCTCAAGCAATTAGCCATATTGCACCCAGCAAACCAAAATTAAACACATAAATTAAACCAGCGGGGGGGATAATAATGTTAGAAAGGGGGAGTAGACTTTATGTGGTTTGTTGCTTCTGCAGCTCCAACTAAAGATAGTTCTGATGGGAACAGGTCAGACAAGTGGGGTTAACAGGTTTCCCCACATTTTTGTAACTTGCAATGTAAAAATCTTACTTGACAGAACAATTATGTGAACTACTTTGACCAGGGATAATAACATAATCTAAACAAGTCATTTCATTGTATGCTCCATGTATAATCTTGCAATCTGTCCCTGATTTTTACAGTACATAACAGTTATTGGCATTTTAATCAATAGGCACATTGGATCTGAACTCAGAATTCGTATTTTTTTATGATTATAGAATGTGTGGTTGCTTTTATGTGCAGCTACCTACACAAAAACATATAACACTTTATAGACATAACTTTTATTCATCAGGCATTAATGACTACAACCACCAAAATTTATCAACAAACAGAAATATTTTGAGGATTGCTAGAGCACTTAAATAACAGCAGTAAATCAAACTGCTTGGAGAAAGACATGTATGCTACTGAATCATTTCCAAAGGTGTCTTACACTCACAGAGCTTGCTGAAATTCTTCAAGGCCAGCTTCAACATAGGAAACGTCCCATGTTTGAAAAATACATGTTTGCTTTACCAAACTTAGAGTTATCCCAGTCCCTCAGCTGAGGAATCTTTATTGTGCAAGTGCACACCATAATGATGTGGGGGAGCACTCCTCCTTTGCTATCCAGTAGGTCACAGTCAGCAGGGATCAAGAGCAGATACAGCATGTTCTTCTCAAGTTACACCAGGGGAGATTTAGATTGGATATTAGGAAAAATTCCTTCACTGAAAGGGTTTTCAAGCACTGGGCAAGGCTGCACAGAGAAGTGGTGGACTCACCATCCCTAGAGGTATTTCGAAGATGTGCAATGTGACACTTAGAGACATAGTTTAGTGGTGGGCTTGGCCGTGTTGGGTTAATGGTTGAACTTGATGATGCTAAAGGCAATTTTTAACCCAAACAATGTTATTATTATCTTATGCGTTTTATACAGATCTTCCCTGAAAAATTGTTTAAAAATCCCTCTTTTTTTCCTGCCTGTTGCGTAGTGCTTCTAAAAAGAAGCAGATGACAAGTGCTTACCATGAAATGTTCCAGGGTTTGGGTAATTTTCTAGCATACAACAGGTTATTTGCTTTGGCCTGAAATATACTGAATTGTTTGGATGCTGGCTGCTTTAGGGAGCACCTGTCTCCTCATGGTGCTACAGTACCATGGTGATATAGAAGAGATTTGCCAATTAGGGATGATTTCAAGAGAGAGGTCTTTTACTCGCTTTTTCCCCACTCCTCCGTCTTTTAGCATGCCAGAGTTTTTGTTTATTCAGGTCCTTATGTCACACACTTTCCTTATTTTCTCTTCTCTTTATCGAAGAGCCTATTCTAACAGCCAAGAAGGATTTGATTTATAGGCAATCCTTTACACATGAACATTATGCTGTGAGTGTTGTCTAGTCTATACTAAATGCATGGACATCTGTATGTAACTGTATATGCATCTGGAGAGGAGAAGAGGAGCTTCTGATAAAATGCAAGAAATGCATTTAAATAGCTTAAGTATTTTTGCTATGGTTGGTGGGAGAAAGGACAAAATCAGTGCTTTCCAGTATCAAAACTGAGCATAGGAAGAAAGAAAAAGGAAATATAATTCAGAATTTCTTTTAAGTTCATCTGAATGGGATTAAATCCAAGATTACACAATGTAATTGAATCAAATTGATCCAATAACATTTACATTGCTTCTGTTTCCCAGCATAAGAAGGTTTCCAGCCTGTCTAGAAAAAGATACGAATCGTTCATTCAGTCACACAGGTGTAAACTTTTCTGGGCAAAGAACAGTAAGATTAGTGAGTAAGACTAGCTGCTCCCAGGTCACAGTGCCTGTGCAAGAGAAATGCTCAAGGATTTCAGAATATGCCATCACGACAAACCCCACTGGATCACTATCACGACAAATATGAGCCTTTCCTCGTTGAAAGGTTCTGTTTATTCACCTCCTCGCCCTTTGGTCCTCTATCAGTACTGGCAACCTCTTCTGGCAGCAGAAGGACTTTCCCTTGGATTCTCTTTATGCCAAGGCTGGACGTGTGCTTCCAGCACAGACTTCAAATCTCAGAGACTATGAGATTCAGCATCTTAGACCTTTCTAGGTGTAGATAAGTGACAACTAACTACACTTTCCATTATCTGGGAAATTGGATGTCTTCTGCAAACGAGAGGATTCAAGGTTTCAAAGTTTATTGGATTGCTTCCTTAAAAGACCTGTGCTCTCCTCTTGTCCATCAGTAGCTCCCTACCAATGCTGGAGAAATGGGCTACACCCACATGTCCAAAGGGCTGCAGGGGCACGAAGGCATGCCTAAGACATGCTATCACTATGTCAGGTTTTTCTAGAAAACCCATGTGACAATGACTGAGCTCCAAGTAAGGGTCTCAGGTGTCTGATGTCCACCCTGTGTCACTGCAGGAAGGGCAAGTGAGGCAAGAGGAGGTGTTTGGTCATGCACAGGCCCACAGACTGGCCACATGGCAAGTGCAGCAAGTGCACTGACTGAGCTCAGTGTTTACTCAAAGATCATCTGCTTCTGCCTAAGAAGTGTGCCAGCAGGAAGAAGTGTGAAGAGATGGTAAATTTGGCCTGAAAAGGGATTCTTGTGAAGCCACAAAGAAGAGTCTCATTAGTGTAGGGATTCCTGAAGTGCTGTATAAAGGGAATGGCACTAGAGGTGTATTTGGTTGTGACTACCCCAATTTGTCCATATCCCTAGTACATCAGCTTCCAGAAGAATTAGTTTAGTATTTCTCCCCCATATTGGTGTAGCTGTTGTGTCTGTCACAGTTTATTATCTTATTCTCCGTCCCTCCATTTGCTAAACACTAGAGATGGTGACATATTCACTTACAACTCTCTTCAGCAGTGACAGGTATTTCACCTGTTCAGCAGCGGTAATACCTCCCTTGACTTACACTTCCCATCAGCCTCCTTCCACACCTGCCTCAGGAAATAAAAAACTTTAAATAAATAAATAAATAAATAAATAAATGGAGGAAAGAAGGGGAAAAGTTTTCACAACAAAGAGAGGAAAAGATCTGAGACATAAATTAGAAGTTGTCTGGATTGAAGTAGCAGAAAGAGACAAGGATGGCAGCAAGGATAGGGAAAGAACAAAGACACAACAGCATTAATGTGAAATCAGAGGTGGTGCAATTTTGTTAGTGTCACATATGTCCACACAAAATGATCAGAAATGCTCAAATAAATCAGTTCTACAATCTTTACCTTTCTACTGTGTTTTATGCAGATAAAACTTGAAGACCTTTGGACATTTTTGCAAAGAATCCAGTGCAATGTTGTGGTTTGATATATGCATTGAAAAACTTTGGTTTGAATATTCAAGGGCTCCTACTTTTCTCACTATTTGGAGAAGAGCACTTTAAAATTAGCCTGAAAACTGTATCTCAACCATGATTTTGATGATCAAAGCATTAATGGGACTAGGTACCATAAGTTCATTGCAGCAGGATTTCTGTGTTCCTCTAACATTTTTTACTGATCCAGTGCAACAAAGAAAGAAAACCAGATAATAACAGGTGGTTTTGTTTGGAAAGCATGCGAGGGAACTCACCAAAACCATGAGTTTGAGTTAGGTAACTAGTACTTAGAAGCCTTGATAAGGAAAAGGAGAGGGGCAAAATAATGCATACCACATACAGATGTCTCATGACACCTTGTCAGGTATAAATCCTACATTACATATAAAGAAGCTGTAATACAAAGCCTAGAAGATATTCTGAGGGAATTTTTGTCAGATGCAGATTTTCCTGGCTTCTTTGACCATTAGTCTATGCGAAGTTAAAGATGATCATAGTCTCCCAAAATCTAACAGGGCTTTAACAATCTTTTTTTTTTTTTTAATAAATAAAAGGAGGGTATTAGTGATATGTTCATGCAATTTTGCCCAAGGCAGCTAGAACTGGAGCAGGAATCAAGAGAGACTTTCAGAGTAAAGATAGAGGTGAGATGAAAATGAAAAACATTAAAACCAAAAACCTTAGATAATAATACAGTCTTAAAAATATCAGGAGAGCTAGATAGAAGGGGGGAGTCTTCTCAAAGCTAATTTCCAGAATGTGATAAAAACATTTAGAGCATTCACCATTTAGAGAAATTGGGAAAAGTCTGTGTGTGGCTGCAAAGACGACTCCCCAAGGTCCTTTTTGATTACAAGTCACAAGTAAATAGTAGGAGGAGTGTTTTACACAGAGATTAATATCTTACTCAGAGTGGCTGAAGAATTTTCATCCACCCTGTGCAGGGCAAATAGCCTATGCTTGTGGTTCAGATGGACAACACAGTCAAGCAGAAGTAACAGATCACAGCAGATAAAACCATGATCTCATTGCCCCACATCCTGTGTCCTTGGAGGGCTTTACTCCCCCACACTCTTCACAGTTTTCTGAGATTAAGCTTTTGGTGGTTTAGCTGCCTATGCCAGATAGCCACAGTCCCAAGTATGGCCTGTGGAGATGGAAAACTGTGGAACTGCTCCTGTGAGCCGCAAGTAGGGTTACTCTACTCTTAGCCTTTCAGACACACTCTTAGCTGTTGGAAAACTCTTAACTTCTTCCAAACTTGTTTGATTGACCTCAGTCATACAAAACTTACCTAGTGGTTCCAGCACCAAATGTTCAATTACTGTCCTTAGCTTGACCCAGTGTGGGTGAGCCAGATATACAGGGCTAGACTTGAAAATGCATCTTGGAGGTCACAATGACTTTGGTCTCCATTTACCCATGATCTGGGTCTTTTCTCACAGTTTTCAAACTTGAGAATGTGACTGAACGATAAAGATTTAACAAATTAGGGCTGAAGGTCCTGAGAAAGAAGTACAAATATAAGGAACCAACTGGCAGAACCTTGTTTTAAAAAAATGCCTTCACCGTGCATTCTCCCTCAGGTGCTAATTTTAGGGAGGAGAAGTATGATATCCTATAGTCTTATATACGTAATTTCAGAGCAAATTGTGTATTTCTAGGAATGATATGTCTTAGACATACCTATTTTTCTTTGCCAGTTTCTGTCATCAGTTTAGATTTGTCCAGGAGTGAAGTGATTAAAAGCAGCAAGAGGTCTAATCATCTGAGTGATACTCAAGTTCCTCAAGGCAATTCACTACTAAGGCTACATTTGAAGATTATTTCATTATTTTTCAACAGAACCCAATGCTGAGAAGATGGCAGAAGTGTAAGTTTGGCCAAAAGAACTGGAAGAGACTAAAGCACTGCGTACAACTTGAAAAAAGTTGTTTTAAAAGTAATCCTGGGTGTTTTCTCAACATATAGATTCAAAGGACTTCTTAAAATTAGTATCTCAAAAACAATGAAAATCAGTATTATATGAGTGATGATACTCCCTTATTAGCTAATTATTGTTCCTATAATTAACTGAGAGCAACTAATCACACTGATACATCTTTTGAATAATTGACTGATTGAGGTAATGACTAGCTTTCAAATGTATTTGTCACTAATTTGTAATTCACATAGGTGAAAATATGCAGTAAAGTCGATGTCTGCTTGGAATCTGAAGTAAGAGAACAATCCCTATTCATGTCCATGTCACACTGCTGTGATGAAGCAGCTTTTTAAGTGCTCCTTGAGGGAGTTTGCACATTTGCCATTTTGTCATTAGTATACTCAACTCTCTTCCCCCACAGGAAATTGAAGAAGGTGCAGCCAGCATCTTAAAAGGGGGAAGTTACTCCTCTGTTTATTTGACATTTTATTCATATGATCTCTGAATTCTCCATTGGTGAAAGATGCCAAGTTAAGAGCCTGGGAAACTGGAGTTTGTATTTATCCAAAGACTATGGGAAAAACAGAAGCCATCTGCTTTAATCTATAGCTGGCTTTAACCTTGAACATTTTACCAGCAGACTGCTTATTTTGCTACAAAAAACAATGTAACAGGGCAACAAAAAGCCCTTCACAAATTTCATCAAATACAGTAAATAATTTTTAGCCACAAAAATAGGGGAAAATGCAACAAAATTGATCATAATGTTAGAAAAGGATGAAAAAAAAAAAGGTATATAGCTGGCATAAAAGACATAGAAGCATGTTTGTGTTCAGGTGACACCAGCACTAAGAGTTCATAAGCCTCAACATAGCTAACCCAGAAGGACAACTCCTTCAGGAGGCCATTCAAATTTCAGGTGCCCCTGCAAAAGGCTCTCTGCATCCATGGATTGTTCAGCGGGCCTATGTGGACAGGCCATCTCTCAGCTGCCTGAAATTCAGCGGTGTGCCCTCTAATACTGTGCCACTCTGCTTGAATTAAATATTGTAGACTGCTTTAAAAAAGGGGGGTGGGACATGTTGTCTCACTGAATTTGCAAAAGGGTCTCTGCTCAACACTTTTTTTTTTATTTTGACACCAAATTTGGAAAAAAAAAAAAAAAAAAGTACTTACAGCATAGTCCTAACATCCCATTGTAATTTTAGCACTCAAGACATAGTTTTTGTTCCCCTCAGATCTAGGTTATCACTACTGAATGTTTTACCAAAACCAAAACAGATCATGGCTCCAATATTTTGATTACTGCTATCTTACCACAGATATCTTCAGGCTATTAAATCTTTTGGATGAAAGAAAACTTGCTTCTTCAAATCATGCAACATGCTACAGATCTGAATCATGGCAGAGCCAACTGCTGCCTCATGGGGAAAGGACCTTGTCATAGATTTCAGATTTAGATTTGCAACTACAAAGTTAGAGGCTACTCTTCTTTGGCGACAGGGAAAGGAAGAAGTGGAATGAGTATGGGGTTATCGCTAATCTAGACAGAAAAGCAAACATTAACCAGGAATAACTTTAGAGGTGGTTTCCTCATTTTAGTGTGTCACTCCAAAGGCAAACCCAAATTCACAATGGAAGCACCACTTGAGCTATGTCTTCCAAAGCGGGATGAAGAAAAAAGCAAAGAAGTTAGATTTGAGATCCAGTAAACTCCACTGACTTGAATGTTATCGTCATGAGCAACTAAGATTTGACCTTGAAACAATTTTCATGTTTGCACTTAGTGTTCCGATTTGGAACTGCAAACACACAGCTTGGCCAGGACATCAGGCTTGACTGTGTTACTGTTGATTTCTTCCTTCCCTTTTCTGCAGGAATGATTCCTGTGCACAGTCTCAGGGTTGCTGTCAGCACCATAATATGGTAGGGCTGCAGACACAGAGGCTCCTGCTGATGAGGAAAGCAAAAGCCAGTGGCCCAAAAGTTGACTCATAACCCTGAGCACCACTGGTTTGTGGGTCCTGCAGCTGAGAAACAGACACTTTTAACTACTCGCTCACCCACACAGGACACATTAAGCCCACATTTGAGCTAGACTTTGTATGTTATTTCTCACTCCTCGTGGCAAGTGCAGCTTAGCCCTCACCACTCGTCCGCATTTTGCCTGCCTTTGGGACACTGGAATGGTACAACCTCTCTCAAGCCTCCAGTTTGAGCAGTCCTACCAGTTGTCAAACCTGTTTTCAAAATACAAAATCTAACTTATAAGGATCAGCACAAAATAACAAACCCCCGTCTGTCTAACTAGACACCAATGACTGTGTTATCTGAGTGCCTCAGCAATAAAGCATGTCATACAAAACATCTGATGCCATTTATCTCAGGGATGGTGTTTGCATATCAGCCTTTATCTTAGGATTTTACAAATTACCTAAAGGTATTTGAGTCTAGGCACAGAGAACAAGGTGAAGAGTAATTTCAGTCATTCAGACCTCATGACACTTTCACAACCATCAAATAACAAAGTTAACTAATGAGATAGTCCACACCTGTGAAAAGATTCATAAAAAAAGGACTCTATCTTCTCTTCCTACACTAACCTTTCAGTTCATTGCTGAAAGGCTTCAGCTGACCATCACAGAAAGTCAATTCTATGCACCTTAGGGTACCTAAAGCAAAAAAGCCCAACCTGCCACCAAGACAATGTACAACTCTGCGCCCAGAGGAGCCTAACTTCACATTTTCCTCCATACCTTTACCTTGAAAATGGAAATAACCACAATTCTTTTACTGCCTTGGACATTGTGAAGATTTTTTTAAAATCACTAGAAGAAACTTGATAGAAGAGGTTTCTGGGTTTTAATTGATCAGAAGCACTTTTTTCAGATAACAAGACAACAGTGGTGCAAAAGCAGTAGGTGGCAGAATATGTTTCAAGTTTCGATTAGAAGTATGTTGGATGCAGACCACTAAGATGAGCCTCCTGCGGGAGGTGTTGCAGAAATATTTCCACTTCCAGGGAACATGCTGTACTAGTGCAGAAAATTTCACTCCTTACTCAAACACTGACCCTTTTTTTGTCTCTCTCTGACTAAGTTGCACCCCAAGGGGCCAGAAGTCTAAGTGGTTTTTTTCAAGCAATTATACCTAATTACACAGTGATGCAAAGTGCCATAAAATGAATGAGGGAAGACATTTGCAAAGAAGTGATTTTATAACCCTTGCCATGGTGTACATGGAACATTTTATCCACACTCAATCTTCATAGTTCCTAGATTTACGTTATACATCATAGTCATATTATAGGCAATATAATCTATTGAAGTATGCATTAGTTAGCCTGGCTTTTCTTCTAAACAGAGGTCATATAGTTAATTATTAAGCAGTCAAAGGAGTCAGAGAAGTCCTTTTTATCATGTTCTGCTCCATAATCTTCACAGTGCAATATCTGCCAGGGAAGGTGCAAGGACTAGTCTTAAAGGAAGCAGATAGGAATATTACCATTGTCCAAAAGTTACCATCAAGGTAACTCTTGCAGCTGTGAGCTGAAGTCTAAATTAAACAAGGCCTGTATCTGCAAAGACTATGAAACTGTGCCACCTATTCAAAAGGGGCAAGCTTCTGTGATATTGATGATACTTTGTATGGCAATACTGATGAGCTCTGCAAAGCAAGGACAAAGGATTGGAAGTATCATCATGCAAAGGAGATATACTACTTGTCCTGTAGGCTTGGCTACTCACCGAAGTAGGAAGGATAAGAAAGGAGACTAATTTATATAGCCTAACCTACCTCACATTAACTGCACAGCCACATTTTCTTATTCATGGTAAATGCAAGGTAATCTTTTCCTGCTTATAAATTTATATTCCATCATAACCAATGGAATCTTGCTTGTAACCATTCCCCAAGTGACTGTTCCTTAGAGGAATCCTCTCACCCCACATGGTAAACAACCATGGGTTGAGACTTTTTCTGGGGATCCTTCTATATCCCAAAGATATGTATGTTCCGATATGCTACTAAAAATCCCACCCCACTACAGGCAGAAAACTTAGGTTTTGTTCAGAAAATAAAAGAAGCAAAAAAAGGACAAATCAACAACTGATTCACGATTTATGACTTGCTAAGAATTTCGCTTCATAACCACAATCTGTTTACATGAATTGCTTTAGTGTAAAAGTCAGAAAGTTAATTGCTCAGTTGCAGGAACCTTACATAAAAGCTGGTTCAGTAACTATAATCACTAGAGCCTACCAGAAGTTTGGAAGTAAATAACTTTACACCAAAGTAATTCTACTGCCCCCTGATGATTCACTAGTAGCAGAAGGGGTTTAAACCAAAAGGAGCCTGTCTTAAGAAAGCTTATGTTACTGATTGTAATTTATTCCAGTCAAAACTCCCAAGTAGTATAATTTCTGAGCTCTTTATTTCTCTGAGTGTCCATTTCAAGAACATCCTAAAGCTCGGGTCCTAAAGTGAGGTTTTCAGAAAACAGTGCTTGTGCTGATCTGCTCCCTAGCCATATTCACTAAAGATATACCTTAAATGCCACTACTGTACTTCTAAGAGTATGTTTTTCTACATTCCATTGGAGTCCAGGAGCCTTTAAGATAACATCCACAAGTGATTACATCATGTCTTATGCTTCCCATAAAGTGAAATGTCATTTCTATAAGCTTCTACTCCCTTTTAGGCTCTCTGGGCAGCATCTCACTCCCCTTCAGATCAAGGTTCTGCAGAAGCAGTAACTCCCCAACAGCCCTCTGCATTTTGTCAGCTTCTTATTGCCAAACTGGACAAGGACTTTGTGGAAGCTGCAGGACGCATCCCATGAAAGCTGCATTGATGCATAAAGTAGCATGGAGATAAAGCCCAAGCCCAAGCAGGTAGTCTCCATATTCGGCTTTCTTCCCTCTCTGTTTCATGGTTAGGCCCTTTTTCTTCTCTGCTCAAGGGGGAAAAACCCTCTTGGGAACCTGTGGGATCACTGTGGGATCGCTGACTGCACAGAGTGGTTTCCAGCTTCCCCAGCAGCCCCCCTTGAAGCACACACTTTTCACAAAGCCAATGCCCAGAGGCCTTCCTGTACTTGCAACAGGTGGTTGAGGGGCCTTGGATTACCACGTTACAAAGATGTCACTTATATCCTCTTTGCCTTTGTAGCATGTATGGGCTTTGAATGGATCTAGACAATTGATTTGTGACCTTGACTTGGTGCACTTTTGTCCCTTTACAAATCTCAGCCACTCTGCCCTGGCATCAATGCGAAGTGCAACAACTGTATTGCAGACCTTAAAAATAACAGTCTAGGCTTGTTCATGAATGCCTATTATGGATATTGAACTCAGAAAATAGGTAACTCTCACCTGTATTTGCCCTTTTTCCCTGGCTTCTTTGCTTTGACAGACACATTTCCAATATCCTATTATCCTGTATGTTTGTACTACAGTAAGCAGGCATAACTGATTTACCTTTTCCCTAGCATTCATTGCTTTCTATACTTCAATCCTGCCCCTTCTTATTCATCGTTTCTTCTGAACTGAAGAAAGTAGTTTGTTAAAAAAAGATTACCACTGAAAACTACTGTGAATCTTTCTTCCCTTCACTGCACAGACTCTGCCTAAAAACCTTTCCTCTACTTTCTACCTCCCATTTAAAGAAACAGCAGCTTCTTAACCAGGGCTTTTTCCTTTATCTTCCCCAACATCAGCTCTATGGGAGCACAGAGCCAGTTGACTTTCCAGCACCTTCCTCTTTGCAGTGACATCCCACACCGGCTCTGTCCCTGGTTTAACAGCCTTTGGCCAAGTGGAGCAACAAACAGCACAGGAAAGTTGGACCAGATAATTATTCACTAAATACTTTCATCTTTTTAGTGCACTTTAGCAACAAAAAATCCCAAAAAGTGTCCATACCAAGTCAGCAGCAAGGTCTAACAAACTGTAAGCGTGTCCCACCCAAAACTGTAAACTGACTATGAGGCCACAGGTTTAGGAAGCCACATGCCAGTGTGATTTTCACTATGCACATAATGCTTCCCTCTTGTTATAAAAAGACATCTTTTTCTTTGACTTCTCTAAAGATGCAAAATTGCCAAGCAGGAAATGAAGAGTCTTAGAGAGGGTTATAATCACAGAGTTAGTACCATCACAGAAGTCTCCAAGAGCAACCGCACTTACGAAAAAAGTTGCTCAGTTGCTCTGCTAACCCAAGAATAGGATTCATTAGGTACCAACTGACTGTCAATGACTGCTCTCTGTTTGTTCTCAATTTTTATTTATTTCTTCTAACTCAGATAAATAAATCTTCTTTTGCCCCTAATGCATGACTCACTGTTCTGTAAAAAAAAGCAGGTTAGTAGCAGCAGTTGCCTCAGCTGGGAAGTATCAGGCACCTCTCTCTATCTCTCGCCTCTTTTGTAGCAGTAACTACTTGGTGTGGTGAAGATAAGAGAAACTATTCAAAAGTTCAAATGCTCCCAGTGAAACTAAAAATTAGTGCCAGGAACAGCCCCAAATTGAAGAGCAGATGTCAAAAAGTCCGCTTCAAACTATATGAAGGGGTAGAAAAGAAGGAGAGGAAATGAGAGATAGGAGGATGACCTGCTTTTTCTGTGCTTTTTCACTGAATGATTCCAATAAGCCTAAAGCTTTCTTTTTTCGATAGTAAAT
This sequence comes from Cephalopterus ornatus, assembly GCA_013396775.1. Taxonomy (NCBI): domain Eukaryota; kingdom Metazoa; phylum Chordata; class Aves; order Passeriformes; family Cotingidae; genus Cephalopterus; species Cephalopterus ornatus. Next base: position 162,992 of record VZRE01001450.1, read on the forward strand.
AGAAAGTTACTTCAATAAAGGCCATCCCCTACAGCCACAGGATTCATTCCCTTAAAAAAAAAAAAATTAAAAGTTACAACTTCCTTTTGCCAGTCTATAAAGGTGAAGAAAATTAAAGTTACAGGGATTAAGCCTGCTGTGACATCTATGCATTCATTCACCTCCTGGGTGAACTTCAGTCATGTTACAGGGCATGGCTCAGCATGAAATTGGGAACTTAGGAGGAGACAAAGTGGTGTCCCAGCTTATTTCCTGTGGGCAGCATGGGGCTAAAAAGGGCACCATCACTTCTTATGGTGACCAGAGATGAAAACGTTAAAACCTGAGGCTGTTGACGAAGATTATATTGCCTATAGCTTGAATGCTTTGGTTGCTTGTTGAGCAGCTGAGGTTTAGCAGCTCCATCTAGATCCCAACAACCTCATGTGACTCACACGTGTGTGCACTTCCAAACCATTCTCTCCCAGTTGTTCATGGAAAAAATTGTTGGTGTTAGAATAGGGATGTAGAGAGGTTGTACAGGTTCTTGACACTACCATAGGATTTCATCTTTCCAACACCACCAGTGGTTCTGGAAAGACCTCTACTCTGGAAGCGAGGTAACTGCCTAATATGAATCTCAGTATAGACCTCAAAAAGCATGCAACTAAGGAAATAATATTTTCACAGAATATTCTGAGTTGGAAGGGACCCACAAAGATCATCAAGACCAACTCTTAAGTGAATGGCCCATATGGGAACTAAACCCACAACCTTGGTACCATTAACACTATGCTCTAATCAGCTGAGCCATATCACTGTATCTAGTGAACCTTCAAGGGTTTAAAATTGACTTAGTTAATGATAGACATCTGTGTGCACATATGTATTCCTCAGGCAAATATGATTTCTCTTAGTTTAGTATAACTGCTTCTTCATGTGTGTTTGTGTGTGTGTATGTACATATGTTTATGTATATATAACTAAATTGCAGCCATACAGAAATAATATGTCCTCTTCCCTCACAGAAGCTTAAAACTCTTCTATTGGTTGAAAGAAAGTGAAAAACAAATCAAGAGCATACAACTTTACACATACACAATATTTTGTATTTTCAAATCTTTAAAACACATCTTTATTGGCAGTGCGCTTTGAAATTTCTGAAATCCTTTTAGAGATGGAAAAGTTCTTGAGGACTTCTCTTATTTCCATTTGATCCACAGTTTTGCACTCAAAAAGAGAATATGCAGAAATTTTTCCTGTGAGAACAAGGAGATACTTCAGGCTGCGTACCTGAGAGAACCACAGTTGAGGCTGTTTTTGTCATTCTTTCCTGGCAGTTTGTTTCCTACTTGCTGTATCTTTATGTTATTGCGAAGGTAATGTGCAGAAACATTTCTACAGACTCCCTTGTTCTAGGTGATTTGGAGATCATGACCTATTTTAGGACTCTTCTCCACAGCAGGCAGTACCTGGATTGCTCACAGCTTTATGAGACTACAGTTATTTAGTGGAAGTGTTATTCTTTTGTTGATGAGGTTTAGTGGCTTTCTTTATTTGTGGTTAATATGATTACTGTTTATCTGAGAATGAAGTTAGGGGAAAACACACTTTCCATTTTTTTCCCCTTTCTTTTTTTTGGCACCTTCTCCCAGCCTCACTTTGAAAAGCACCATATTTTAAAGAAACTGTGGTCTTCTTGTCAGGAATGTAACTTTTCCTCTTCCCGCAAATAAAATTCTCAAATATCATCTCATTGCAGTCAATTGGAAGAGAAGAACGGAATCTCTCAGTTCATAAACGCAGGGAAAATTTAAGTAAATGTCAAATTCAAGTAAGTTTTAGCACTTTGTCTCTCAGATGCCCGCCCTCCTGCACATCAGCCAACCCAGGACCGAAGTGTGATTCTTGCAGTTATGTTTCTGAGAAAGTGGTGTAGTTGAAATGTTAAAAAGACCACAGCAAAATCTTAGATGAGTTGTTGTTTGGGAAAAACATACTTCTAAAACAGAGTAGAGATGATAATTCTGTGGGAAAGAGACCTAGGAAGTTCCCTAGTCCAAATTCCTGTTGAAAACAGGGTTAGTCAAGAAGTCAGATCAAGCTTATCCATTTAACCTCCTTCAAAACCTCCAAGGATAGAGCCTGCTCAGCTTCTCAGCAACCAGCTACACAGCCAGACTGTTCTCACCAGGAAACAGTTTTTCCTTATATCCAGGCTCATCTCTGTCTCCTCTCTCTAAATCACCTGCCGTTCAGCAATGGTCCCACATTTTTCTCGTTCATCCCTTTACTGCTAAGTAGTGCAGAAGCTTCTCTTGTTTTCCTTGACATCCCTCACAATTATCAACGCCAGCTGAACACTGATTTTCCTAACACAATGCCCACCTGCCCAGGCAAAGTCTCTAAATCCTTCCTTCAAATGTCTTCCTGCTCTCCACCCTCTGAACACTGCCTTTTTGCATTGCCCAGCCATCTCATGGCTGTGCCTGACCGTGGTTCTCCTCACCAGGCCTGAGAGGAGACAGGGCAGTAGTCAGAGTCAGGATCAGGCAGAAGAAATGGATTGGACAAGAAATCAGGAACAGCAAAAAGTGAACTTTCTCTAGACAGAAAGTAATTTCTGTATATTTTATATTCTGGGTATCTGACTTCATACTCTGGAGCCTCATTTGCTGAAATGCTGACTATTCCAGCTGCAGCTGAGCTCAATAGGACCTGAACTCTGCTTTAAACAGATAAAGCTGAGCACACTGGAAAAATCTGGCCACAGGTGCCTCAGACTGGAAAACCAGAATTTTGTCTGTGAATCTGTAAAATAGGGCTAATAATATCCCTTATTCTCACAAGGGTCTTGTATAAATAAATGCATTCATTGCAAAGTGCTCAGATACCACAGGGATGAGCTCAATAGAAAAGCCCAGGAGGCAACTGAAAATTCTGTCTTTAGAGAAGGTTTTGAATACTGTGCAGTAAATAAGGCTTGGGGCCTCTCATCTATGTTATATGGAGTAAACAAGAGACTGAATAACTGCTGATTAAGTGAGCAGCATCCATCTTGCATGATGAATGAGGTACAGTCCTTTGTTAAAAATCTATATGCAACTGTGTCACTAACAACTGAGCCATGATACATAGACACAATGGAGGGGACATTTATTTCCTGATAATAATTTTAATTCTGACATTTCTTGTTTGTTTTGGTAAAGTTACTCTGCAATCTTAAAACTCTTCTTTTAACATAATTTCTGCATACACTTGTTGTTTAAAACGCTGTGGTTTAATACAGCTCCAAAACGGGTCTATTTTTGGCACACAGCCTTATTCCCATAATGTTGATAAAGCAAGAAATACTGTCACAGTTTACATTTTCTATTTGTTGTACTAGTTTCTCCTAGTGCACATGAATCCTTATAGCCTTATCAGTGACTGAAAATTAGTTTCTTCTCTGTTTTTGTAGTTTCCATATTTAATCCATTGTATCAATAATTGCATTACAAATGTATGTGTTAAATGTGTATCTGGCATAAAACAGGCAATCCCATTACTTAGGGAAGCTGTATTCATGTCTCTATACACAGAAAAATCCTGGATGATATGTTTGTCATAAACACTCGTAATGAGAAAGGAAAATTGGGTTGTGAGTTGCTAGAAGGAGTTTAAATAAATTGTTTTATTGCTACAGAAAATTTCAAAAATAAGATGCTTTCTAAACCAAGGTATAATACTGCTTTCAGAAAGTAATTTTTTCTTCCTTTAAGCCAAAATAATTTTTTTAAATTCCATTCTAGTTTGGTCAGGCAACTGCATTCAAAATGTGTCCTACTACAGAAATAGAGGAATTTATGGGTTGCTTGCAGTCTGGCTAGCCTAAATATTGGCTTGTATTTGAAATGGCACTGTACTATCCTCATACAACTTTCTGTGAAAAGACAACACACTTCTGGGGATTTACCCATCAGTTTTTGGGCCAGCTTCTCTAAGCACAGTTTACAGCAAGATTTTTTTCTCCTTCCTATTCATAGCTGCCAAAATTAAGCTGTGTTTGCTGTGTCTACCACCTGGGAACAAGGCAAACAGACTGCCAAGGCAACAGGAGAGCATACTGATGCACCTGAGAACTAGGCATCAGGGTTCACCAAAACCCTTCCAGAAAGAATTCAAAACCCAACCCCTAGTGTCTGCTGCTGTGTGTTAATTACCACATCACTAAAGCAAATAGGTTTCTACAAGGGAAACAAAAAGCATGTTTACATGAAGGTAAAATGTCTGAAGACACAAAGAAATGTCACCTACAAGAAGGGCTCTAAAGTTCATACCCGGTCAAGTCTAGCATGAAGAAGAGCAGATGGTATGTCAGCACCAAAAACAGCAGCAATATTTTGGGATTAACCTGGCTTTTCTGTAGCCAACGAAGCACAGGGATTATCAGCTTTTAAGATTTTGTTTTTCTTCTTGTGCTTTAGTGTCATACAATTTCACAGCATCTAAATATGATGCTGGTATCGCTCCTTCAGATTTTATACTGGAATGTTTTTGGAAAATTCAAGAAAGAGCTGAAGGTGGCTTAAGCTTTTGACACCATTCTTGTCATCAGACCAAGAACTTGTATAGGCACAGGGCGGGAAAGAAACATTACGTTTATGGGGGAACACATGTATTACTATTTTTCTGTCCCATAAGTTTTGTTCCTTGGGATCTTGCCACACATTTACTGTCAGATTGAAATCCTGCGGCTGAAGTGATCTCTACTCTCTCACTGTCCACTTTGCCACCTCCTGAAAACTGCTGCCCGTGTAGCTGAGGTGGCTGGATGGCTTTTGAGTCACCCCTTGATCGTCATATTTTGCAGGGCAGTATGCTGCCATCAATCAAAATGGATTAAGATTTACTTTAATAAGCCTGGCTGTTAACTGTGTGGGTTTAGGAGAGGCTCCAGAGTCCATATTGTGGGGACAGATGTTTCCTGGAAAGGGGCAAGGCAGAAGCTAGAGATGGAAACTGCTTTGCCTGTCACAGTTCAATCTGCTGCTGAATGTACATCAGTCTTCTTTGGAATATGATGAGAACATAAAAAAAAAAGATGAGGAACCTAACCAGAATAATAAGATTTATGTGATAACTCAAGACTAATATAATCTAACCTACAAGATCCCATCCCTCCCAAGAATTATGTCACTTTTCCCAGTGACACAGATCACATAAGAAACCATCGCTTTTGTGAAAAAGGAAATGTCATTTAAATCTAAGCGTTCAGCCTGTTGAGCGGAGCTTCCCAGAGACTGCTTGAAATTAAAAGGAGGATAAAAGAGTTGAAGGATTTTTTTTCAATAAAACTACACTTAGTACTGGATAGTCTAAATATTATTTTCCAGTTTAAAAAATAAAAATTAAACAACAAACAAGCCACAAAACAAGGAAGTAAACCAACCCCAGGTAACACCTTCCTTACTCACTCCCTTGTCTTTAGGCTGGATAAAGAAGCAGAGAAGAGGGAGAAATGTTTAAGCTAATACGAGACAATTATAGCAGTCAAGCTTTTTTCACACCCACTTTTCATTCCCTCCCTGAAGTATTTGCCACCCAGACAATAGCAGGCAAGATATGCCATCTATTGTTTCGGTAATGATACAGGTGGGTGGAACAGGGGCTGCTCCCATGATTCCATGACAGAGAAAAATTTCCTGTCACTACACCGTCTGACAGCCCTGTCTTGTACCATCCCTTCCTGCATCAGCCTCTCCCTCTCAGTCCTGGAGCACAGAGGCAAGGCACCACTTGGTCTCCCCTGCCAGGCTCCCAGCTGCTGGGAAGTGGGCTCTGTGCCCTTCTCCCATTAGGGCAATCTGGACGGAGAAAAGGGGTCATTCTGTGGCTTGTGGATGTGTTTCTAAGGCCGAATCTCCTCCCCTTTCCAGGCCCAAAGTGGCCTCCTCTGTGCTGGCTTGAAGCTTTCAGCATGGGACTGTTCTCTTCCAAACATAAACCAGAGGTGTGAAAATGCTTTAAACTCTTCAGTCCTTTGCAAGAGCTGGGATCCCCCGGGCTTAGCTGAACAAAAAGGGGGAGAATCTCCCACATACTCCAAATACCACACAGTTTGCTTTGATTTATAGTTGTCAGTAGTGCACCAATGCAATGTCTGAGCCCTGACAACCCCTTTGCTAGCCAAATCCCATTGCCTGGGCTGCAGCAAGAAGAACCCGTTTGAGTTGCAAGGACAGCCTTGGAGTTCTGGGGACCACCAACAGTTAGATCCTGTGGTGGGGGAGTACCCAGCCATTTGGGGGAGATTTGTCCTGACCAGGTTACGCTATGGCTGTGAACAAACCATCTACCAGCCCTGGCCAGGAACAGTCCTGCACAGCTTAGCAGAGATTATTGAGATATATGTCACAGGAAAGCTCTTTGTGTTGCAAGGAAAGGCAGCAAAATCAGTCGAATAATGAATAGATGGTTTCAGCTTTGTTTTCTCAAGCTGTATATTCTCCCGCCCCACAAACTACAGTCAATGGAAAGTAATTGGTGAGGTAGAGGTTTTTAAAAAATACATACAGCTTAGAGAAATCTAAGTACTTCAACTGACATCTTACTCAAAAAAACTGTACCCTTTTCCCCCTGCAGTGTAAAGGATTCAAACAAGCAATCCTCTTATCAGATAGATTAATTCTAAAATAACGAACACACATAGCCATAGAATTACATGAGGTTATTGGAATGGAAAATAGCACTTTACCCCTAGAAAATACATATCTTTGTTTTTGCTGCATTTGGAACCCCTGTTTTTGTGGCAATGTCTAAAAGGAAGCTTTATTTCTTCAGTAATGAGAGGCAAAGCCATGTAGCTTGCAAGCTGCTGCATATTTTGCATGCCCTGTGCAGAGGTTGCTTTTAGAAGGCACTTCACCTATACCAAGTGCTGCCACGGAGCAACAGCATAATGGAAATTTTAAGTCCTCTGCCCCTTGCAGGACCTTTCTGGCTGCGCAGCACAGGGTTCAGTAAGCAAAGATACAAGCCAATAACAAAAGAGAAAATGCTTTTATTTATTTTTCTCTGATCTCTAGGGTGTCGGTGACACTCAGAACATACTTCCCAGATGAATAATTTCAGTCTTTATGGCTCATTCAATTTCAGTTTACACATTGCATGTTATCCAGCTTGGGCTCTGTCAGTACAATGCAAGAGATAGCCATTCGAGATACTGGGTTTCTATTCTCCATATATGTAACATTGGCCAGGATTCAAGCCTGGAGACATAACAGAGGCTTTTGTGCAGATATTTTTGGCTGATATTGGGAACTGCTACGATAAAGAGGGATGGAAGCCATCTGCAGAAAACACACACACACAGACAAAAGCAGTTTTACTGGTCAAGAAATCGAGGATCAATGCTTTGCTTGAGCTCTGGATATTATCAGAGTTATGCAGGAGCCAGAATTTCTCTCTCAGAGACAGTCCAGGATTTTGAATCTTTCCATACTAGATCAGAACAGAATGTTTATTTTTTAAGAATTGGCCCTACAAATGTTTTTAATTAAAATGTTACTTTCTATTTTGACATTTGTCATTTATAATTTCTCATTTAAAAGCAGAATTTGCAGCAAAAACCACTCCAAAATGAAGCCAAGGAGTTCCAGTCTGATCAGCTTCAGTCATTTCAAAACATTGCCTTACAGAAAGTGAGAAGGTCGTTTCATTACTTTCCATTTTCTTCAAAGTGAAATATCATTATAATCAATATTTCCTGCAAAATGTCTCAGTTATAACAAGCTGATACTATCTAATATAAAGCTGCTTCCACCAAACGTTTTTTGACCATATTTACTGAGAAGTACTTATCTGCACAGGGAGAATTCAGACACCTGATATCCCTTCTGTGCAATTGTTCCTGCTTCTGCCTTCCTCAAACTCATTTCTTATTAAAGCCACAGGAGGAAGCAAACTAGAAAAGCTGTAGGGGAGGGGAAAGAGACCTAGCAGGAGAAGCAACAACAAATACAATAGAAGGAAATGCCTTATTAGGGACACCACTATAGTAAGCACTCTCTTGCATGCATATTCCTCATTTCCAGAGATCTGGGGTGGCAAATGCTGTCTCATGTAGGAGGCATGAGCTGAGCCATGCTGAGATGAGTTGAGATGAATTTGCCTCTCACTCATGCAGGCTGTGTTTAAGGGCTCTGGAGCCAGTCTGACTGAGCCCTGAACTTGGTTCAAATGAAATATTTAGTAGGAGAGCCAAAAAGATCATCTCTGCACCAGGCACAGACTCTGGCATTTTGCTCATCCCTGTCCTCACTGTGCACTGCCAGAAGAGGAAGCAGAGGCACTGTGCTGATAACACATCCTGCAGGACATGTTCAGCCAGGCTCCCTGAGACATGGTAGGGAGAAACTTTCCTGGCGAGAAGCATCAGCTTAGTTTTCAGCACAACAAGTGTTCGCTCAGCTCCTCCACAGTAATGCTTTGTGGGATCAGTCTCTGCTTCTGTCTGCCCAGCATCATCAGCAGCAATGCTGAAGGGGTCAGATGTCAAGAAAGAGCTGCTTAAAATTAAGATGTAGGCTCAAGTTCTCACAAGAAGAATGGGAAAATTAGGCACTTCCAAGTGCCCTCAAAAAAAAGACAACATGCTGAAGTGGTCAACATACATATTTAAAACTGGAAAATTGACAGAGGGGAAAAGAGCAAAACATCAGTTTTAGAAGAAATGATTTACAGAATTATTTATACCCTAGTAAAGCAAAAGACTTAGTCCACAATCCGTGAGGATTTATGCACAGCTTTCCTTCTACTGCCCTATCACATGCACAGTTGACTTCAGCCCCTTTCCTGCCCCAGTCTCCATCGATGGCCAGTCTGCCCTGAGGGCATGGAGAGCTCTGGGGGCTGAAGCACAAAGCCCAGCATTCCTTTCCCTGTCCCTGGTGCAAGCTCTACCTGCCTCTGTGTGAAGTCATGTATGTCTGGATGGCAGTGAGTTTGTAAATGCTTCCATGCTTCTTCCTTCCTTCTGCTTTCCTCTCCCCTCTTTTCCACACACTGCATGAGGACTACATAAGCAGCACCACAGTGTGGTTTATATATGCAGTAATATATTTACATCAGCTGCAGCGAGGTGGTGCCTCTTGCTGCACCAGAGCTTGTCTACAACAGCACGGCAGTGACAGTTTGATTCAGACCCTTACGGTGTAATTGCTGTTTATGTTTTGCATCTATATGACTTCGTGCTGCTCTGTAGCACTCTTTGAGAAATTCAGGGCAGACCTAAAAATTTTTTCAACTACAGATCCCACAGTCAGGATTCCAGCTTTGGCATTGCACTGTGCAAGGGCAGTCTGATCTTAACTCTCAATTCATGCCACAAGTATCTCAGCCTTTAAAAGTAGGGTATCTCCAGTGTTTATTTGCAGCATGATTAGTGCTTCTTGGTAGGAAAAGAAGAGTAAGGTATCAGCAATATTGTCTTTGGCTTTACTTTTAGATGAAATACTTCTTGTGTGTACAGTCACAGAATATTCTGAGTTGGAAGAGATCCACAAGGATCAACTCTTAAGTGTACAGGGACTGAATCCGTGACTTTGGCATTATTAGCACTGTGCTTCAACCAACTTAAAACAAAGCATGAGGGCTGTTGCCTCCCTGCCTCAGGTTTGTTTTGCGGTGTTTCAATTCAGACTGGGACTTGTATGGTGTATTAATAACACAAGTTATTAATAGTAGTTAATAATGGAAACACAGACACTTTAGGGAATGAGATCATTACAATTAAGAATAAGAGGAGTCTACAAAAGAAAATGAAACCTTATATTGGCTAAACAGCTTTAATAATAACCAATGAGTTTCCACTCATTAAGATTACTTTAAGTAATCTGCATCAGAGAGATGGTCAAAGAAAATATATTCAGAGATAAAGGGAAGAATAAAGCAGGGCAATGAATGGAGAATGAGGTCACACTTCTTTCCAAATATGCAAATAGATAAACATCGGAACAATAGATTTTCTTCTGTTCTGTTCACAAAGGTGCAGTTTCCTTATCTGAGATCATTGTGAGGCTGGTAAGAACACAAGCCTTAATACAAAATCTCCCAGAGGCAGACAAACAGTTTGGCCAAGCTGGCTTTATTGTAGTAGAACCCCTTGTATATATACACAGAGACACATAATATATATGTACGTGCATATGGAAAAGCAACTGGACTTATTTTTGTCTCTACCTGCTGTTCTCTTTATACAGAAATATAATTACACAGCTAGAAGAGTGGAAATGGGAAAACAGTAATTTCTTTAACTTAATGGGATGTATTATGTGTTTATTTATATGTATAAAGATGTTGTCTATGTGACATGCAGAACTACTTTTACAGACCTTCAGTCTTCAAGTAGCTTTTAGGTATCATCTTACTTGTAGTGATGATAAGCAAGTCCATATTTCTTTGCAAATCCAACAGTATCTAGTACAGTCAGTAGCTAAACCCTAGACAGATGCTGCAGGTTTTTGCCTCTCTCACCAGTCCCATGCGGAACAAGTCTACAAGTAGAGAAAGAAAGTAGACCCTTCCAAACATGCCGATCACCTACTGTTGCTTGACAAGGAGGCCTGAAACCATGTTGTTGCAGGAGAGCTTTGATGGAAGATTGTATTCCCAGGCTTTTTTTTAGGTTCAAAATGTGAATCGTGGCTGGTTGGAGCTCTCCCTTTCCTTCCCATCTACTCTCCATCCCTGTGGTCCTTCTGTTCAGAAGAGACCCTCTGCACGCTTTGTCCAAGTTCACTGCTGTCAAGGGTCTCCTTCCTCTTGGTTTTGGGGGTACAGCTTAGGTATTGAGCCTGTAGGGAAGAAACCTCCAACAACATCACACAAAGCAATGTGTAAGGGTTGCTGGTGGTGACAGAATGTCATACAGTCAAGGTCTTCCCAAGGGAGGTCCTGGCTGACCCTGACAAGTGAGCAGAACTCTCTGCCTTGAGTAAAGACCCTGGAATTGGTGCAACTTCAGCACTTCTCACAATTGAAGTCTAAGGTGCCTTGTTCTTGATAAAATCTGCTGGAATCTGGGTCTTCAGTTTCTTACATGCCTTAGAAAATCCAAGCCTTGACTGTTTCCTCCCATCATACCCTCAGAGGCAGAGTATCCAGGCAGAAGTAGAGCCTGCTCTGCATGACACACACTTCAGGTTAGCATCATTTCACTGCCTCTGAGGGTGAGGGAAAAATGCATACTGGGAATAGCCCTGCCACTCAGATACCCTGTCTTCTATTTATGGCTAGTTACAGCCTCTATTCCGTGTGTAATCACCTGCAGGACCCAGGCAGTGAAGACAAGGTGACATGAGCTTTGCTATGAGCTGGACAAAGTTCCTAGGACCCATTTAATGCCAAGGTCTGGACTACCACATCTCCACTGCCATTTGCTCCTATGCCAGCTAGACCGATTTTTTTTCAGTTGCACCTGTCCATTCTGGGGTCATTCCTTAAGTTACAACATATAAAATTAATGCAGTTATGATTCCAAGTTTTCCATTTGGTTTAACAAGATGGGACAAATGGTCCCTTCATTATACCCGTTCCATGCAAAGTTTACTTTAAAAATTTTTCCTAGTGCATATCAAATTCTTTCAGAGCCTGCAAAAGCGTAACATACAACCATACAGCAAACCTGAGGTCCACTTTTAAAACTACATTCAAATCCATGCTGTCATCCTGCTGAAGGCAGGACTATTATCCACCTTTCTGCCTCCCTCATTACCTCAACTTCTGTTACAAAAGCAGGGAATCAAAGGAAACCGCAATACAAAACAGCGTGTCAAGCTTTTCAAAACAGAAAAAAAGCTAACAGATCTTTCAAATTTTCATTATATTTTACCACCATTAACTAAACCTGTTTCTGAGACAGATGTATTTAATAACTCAATTTCTTTAATGAAGAGTTCAAATCCGCAGACTGTGCTAGTGTCTGGGACTAGAATGGGAACTGATGACTCTGTGTCTGTTTGACAAAAGCTAATTCATAGGAATCATCTGTGTGAAAAAATAAACTGCAACACTATTCATAAAACACATTGCCCATGAACAAACTCATGGCAAATGTAGCCTGAATAAGTTTTCACCATTGCTGTTTCCTTAGAAAGACACATCATTTCTATAGAGGCACACCGAGAGCTGCAGCACAAATGCACAGTGACTGGGTGCCAACAGTTCTACCAAAATATATTCCCCAGATAAAAGAGAAGTTGTCATCCAGAAACACGCAGTCAGTATAGAGAAAAAAAATGTGTTTTAACAAGGGAATTGGTGTCAGTAGAAAACAATGAAAAAAAGGAGCAAAGACATAAATGCAAACGGGGAAAATGTGTATTACATCATTCTGTGTTACTTAGGTAATGGTACACATAATCATAGCGGGGGAGGGGGGCAATGGTCAGAATGACCAAGAGGGGAAAACTGTTCAACTTTAAAATGTCAGTAGTGAAAAGGAGGCATAAAAACTTGAGCCTGAAGGGACCTACATACATGAGTGTCTGATATTTCATCCATATGGGCTATTCCTGTAGATATCTCTCTCCTTTGCACTAACTAAAATGTTTGTTTATATGTACTTTGTCTCCCTCTTTCTCTTTGCTTCTTCACTCTGTTCTCTTCTCTTTTTTTCCCTCTGTCATCTTTTATCTTTCCAGATGCCTTTCAATTAATTATTTCCTTAAGGCCATTTTTTTCCATCTAATGCAGAAGTAATTGACCTTTGTTCTTTTTCTTTCTTTTCCTATCTTACCTTTTTCATTTCTTTCTTTATCCCTGTGTTTCTCAGCATTTCTTCTCCCTCCTTTTAGAGAACTCTTCTTGCTTTCACACTTCCCATTTTGTGGTTCCCTGTTCTCGCTCCCTTTCTGCCCCACTTCTCCTTCTCTCTTACCCTATCTCCTTTATCACCAAAATTCTCACATAATCCTTTTCCATAGCCACAGAAATGCTGATTCCTGCCTCTTCTCAGACATATTCTTCTTTCTTGCCAGCCTTTTCTTCTCCAAATCTCTTCCAAACGCATTACAGCCTTGTCCCAGAACCTACTCACAACTGAAAACTCCCTTTTCACGCCATTTACTCATGCTCAGATTCATATACTTTTCCCTATCGTCTATAAATAGAAATAGGGGTTAAATGTTCTATCCTCTGCTATTGTAATTACAGAATTCCAGAGCCAGGTTAGGTCCTCAGAATTGGAGATTTCTATTCTGACCATCTGAACTTCTGCTGTCTGTGCTACAAGCTCCAGATCTGTTAGCCAAGACATGAGGCACATGGACCTCTGTCTCCTGCTACTCCTCAGAGACAGATACTGACCAGATGCCACAGGAGCATGTGGATAGACAGGTCTTACCTATGCTACTGTGTGTATGAGTCCTATCAGCAAAGCCCTTTGAAGACCTCATAATCTTTGGCAAATATTTCTTGGCCCAACAACTCCCCAGCTCTGAAGTGGGAAAGTAATGAGAAGACTAAACAATGTGTCTTGGTCCCTGCCAAGAGCCTATATGAGAGCCAGGAACTCAGTTTATCTCTGCTGCTTTGCCCTGCTGTCCTTCAGGCTCCCATCCTAGGCCATGCAAACCCTCTCCAGCTCCCACCATACAGTCCTGATCTTTGGAGACATACAGACTCCTGTTTTTCTCAGAAAGACATTTAAATCTACATCCCTCAAACACGTACAGACTTCTTTGCTTGTTTGAATACACTCTCTTAAAAAACCTCTTTTCTACCTCTTATCCTTTCCTGTATTCATATTCCTCCACATTTTTGAGTGCCACTCCAAACTCACTCACCATTTCTAGATTCCTTTTCAGTCATCAACAAGGAAGGTGTCCCAAGCTGGATTTGAAGGAAGAACAGGAATAAACTCATGAAGCTTTGATTTAGTTTTTTGGTTGGGTTTTTTTTGTGTCATTATTAGTAAATGCTATGTGTGCAGGCACCACGTGCTGAGGTCAGGCCAGCACTCCCTGGCCTCAGCATGTTTTCAAGGCACCTGTATACAGGTTTCTATAAGCATGGCTTCCTATGCCATTTAAATATACATTCGTACGTAGAACAACACCATGTAGTCTGTTTTCAGCCACCTGTTTTTTAATCCAGAAGCAGCCTGTTGAATAGTCAGGGTGAAATATTTTTGTGTTTTCTCATAAGCCCTTAGCACTCATTTACTTCACCCAGATACTGTGAAGTGCTCAGCTGCTGAAACTGTGTCTGAATACCAAAGACCTGGAAATCCAAGGGAGTGATTAAGAAAACCTATGACAGTTTCTAACATGCTTTTATTACCTCGGTAATGAAATTTGATTGATTTGATGCAAGCAGGTCATTATGAGTGTTTTTAAATCAATTTACGGCTCAGAAATACTCGTGGAGTTGGCACGATGACAGAGCATGTGAGGTGGTGGAGCCTGGATGCACCACATGGCCATGCTGTGGCCTCACACCAGGTGTATTCTTCGGGTGGTGGTTGCTCCCCATCCACTGGCTGCAGAAATAGTCACATGCAACCAGAAAGACCTATCTCTACTTTAAAGGGGAAAATGATCCTATTCCCACTTTTGTAATGCTGCTAGTTTCAAGCTTTGGGTAGATGTTCAGATAAGGCAGGCATTTTAGCTGGTTAGATAATACTAACATTTGCTTTCCCTGCTGCTTTTCTCCCCTTGGTGCTTTGATCTGTAGAGGACTAGTTTGCTTCATTTCAAATACCAACAGGTAAGTTATCACCATGGTTTCTGGCTAATAAAGACCAGACTCAACCAACTGACTGAGTATATTGTTTCATTTGTCTTTCTTGTGTTCTATCTCTTTTACCTTTTTCCCTTTTTTTTTCAGTGAAATGTTTGCTTAATTCATGGGCACAAGGTTAATTCCAGTTGCTCACTTCCTTTATAGAAATCTTCTTCACCTGCAGTGATAGATCTGGAAAGAGGAGGGGAAACAAAAAGAGAGTCCTGATGCAGTACATAAATCAGGACATTAGCAAACCAGCCAGCGTTTGTTTGTTCTTTCACGTTTGCATTCTTCCCCCACCAGTTCAAAAGGGAATTTTAGCTGACTGTTCCCTTTGAGATGAGGCCCCCAAAGCCTTCTCTCCTGCCAGTGTCACATTACTTTCATAGCTTTTTTTACCTCTACTTATCTAAGCTACTTTTTACATGTTTTGAAGGGATCGGCAACCGCCAAAGTCACACCTCGCACACACACTACCTTCATGTTCATTTACACCTAAAATTCATCCTTAAGGAGAAGGAAAAATATTTGTTAGCTCAGGAAAAACATATGTATCTATGAAAGCAGTCTAAGTGCTGAATGGAACCTCGTTACAGAGGAATTCAAAGTTTGGAGGCATGCTGATGCCTAAACTATAGCAAACTCATATTTTCCTTGTGTCTTTTTTTTTTTTCCTTACTATTTATGGCTATTCTTTGCAACTATGCTCTGTATCAGCACCTAAAACCCAAAACAGGGTAGGAGCAACTTCTGTGCAAGATTCTTGCAGTCAAAATACTAGAGCTACTACTAAACAACCTAAGGGAGCACATGATGATCCTTTTAGTTTGACAGGTTCTGAAGAGCTTTGAGTTTGAAAAAAAATAATCTTTTTTTTTTTTTTTTGACATAGTAAATTAGAAAGAAATATTTTGAGGCTTGGTTTCAAAAGAAGTTCGTATTTGAAAATATATTGCGTATCACCATATGTTATAAAAGTGAAGCACAAGGTAAAATAAAAAGGCCCAAATTCTTGCACAGTGCTTCAGTTTTAGAAAAAAGAATAGCGTCATGCCTAACCTAACAATGCACTTTGTGTAAATGCCCCTTTTCATTGGGATTTTGAATTTCCAGCTGTTTACTACAGTTTGTAATGGAATTATAAAAATTGAGGCTTTCAAATATGGGGATGTAAAGTTTCTATGTTTTAGGAAGTGAAAAATACTTTGTGTTCTTGAGTGACATTTATGGGTCAGGAAAAGACTACTGAAGATAGAAAGGAGCCAGCTACTGACTGACTGACTGATGTGTTATCTTGTGTCATGTTTGCCGAATTAATATTTTGCTCTGATGCGTATGTTTGATTTGAAGAGTTCCCTGCTCTGGAGATTTCATAATTACTCAGATATAAAGATCCAGATTGAAAAAAATTATATTTCTAATGTTCAGTCCTGTTCAGCCAGAGCTTGTCACCAGCCGTGGGGAACACAGCCTCTAGAAAGACCTCACCATTCACTAGATAAGGACAGCAACTCTCAATTACTGTATGTTTTTTCAATATTTTAATTTCCATGATGCGTTTCAGTGACATTGAGAGTAACAGTCAGGACAAAACAAACCTAAGCAACAGCTCCTTGCCATTGCTCCCTAATAAAAAGAAATGTATCACTCGCTATTGCTTCGACCTTTTGCAATGAGATGTAATGAAGTGGCATGAAGAAAAGGGGATATGTAACTACCGAGTTTACACTTGAAAGACTTTATCACAATGCTCAATTGACATCTGTAACTTCCTTCTAAACAACACGTTTGCTAGGTCAACAAAGGATGTTCTCTTGACTCCGATAAGTTTTGGTGAGGCCCTTCAACATTATTGCACTGACTACCTGAGTACTCCCTGTATCTAATGCTGAATAAATACAGAAAAGGGATGAATGTGATGGCTATGTGAAAATAAGAGCATGGCACCTGCAAAGATTTGAAATTTAAAAGATAGAAGGCAAAAAACAAAGACTAACACTTTGATTTATATTTTTCTTAAATAAAGATTCCTCTTTAATTCTACAAGATGCTATTGTATTTTGCTTGAATTTAACAAGCAATGCAATCAAAATACTTGTTAATCCTGTGTTGTTCATTTCGTCTACTGTTAACACCACCCAGAGTCTAGATGTATTTAACAGCAGACAGAATTATTGATTGGTTCTGTTTTGCATTTAACAATGAAAAATCTCCAACATTCAGAGTTCTTTCGCAAAATATCCAGCTATTAATGAGTGCATAAAAGGTAAGAAAAAGGAAATTGAAAAGCTCATCTAGACATCTTAGAAATAAAGACACTTGCCTGTCTAAACAGCTTTTGGCAACAATAGTTGGCAGATAACTCTTTTAGCTGCTTCTTGTCTTTGATGTTCTGGCTGCTGCTGTTCTTGACATTTTGATGACAATTTGCAGTGAATCAAGAAGTTCAGAAATAAAAAAAAGCTTAATATAATGTTTTGTTTTACCCAAACCAGGATTTTTAAATTCCAATCTGAGAACTTTATAAAAGATTGTTATTACTTCTACATAAACCTGAAAAATATTTCCAAATGAATATTTAATGAGAATTAATATTTTAAAAGATTTGTAAAAGGGAAATGTTGATTAAAATGTCACAAATAAATATTTCTTTACAATACAGTTCTTTTCATTATTGATATAAAAAAATATTTCCATATACTTTTGATGTCATAAAATGAGTCTCCCCCATTACCAAAAAAAAAAAAAAGAGGAAAATATTACATACCTCAGTAAAATAGTCAAGTCATTTTGAGTCAGCTATTAACTGAAAAAAAGTCATTCTACTGATGGATGTCATCTATGTCTTCATATTCATGCATGTAGCATGGATGTAGAGGTCATACTTAATTACCTTCTAGGCTGGACTTCCAGTGTGATACAAGGGAGAAAACTGCCTTTCACTTCATAGTTATGGCCCTGTTATCTGTAAGTTTCCCGAAGAAATTTTCAGCTGCCATTAGTAGAGATCATTACTACTCTTCTACCTTTAGAGCTGAAGCGCCTGGAGTGGCCAGATAACTAGGGGAGTGTTGGGCAAATAAGTGGAAAAATGATCAAGTATGAAAGTGCATCGACATTATTAAGCCCTTACAGAAATGTCTCTAAAATTACACAGAAATCCTACAGGATCAGAGGTCTTCTACACACTAAAGGAGAATAGGATACATACAGAGAAATCTAAGCTTTTTTTACAAAAAGGCACATAGTCCATTCACTTGTGGAACAGGTGTATTCTGGTGTGGACACTTCAGTTTCAGAATACACAATGAAGTTAGGGGACCCTGGAGATGTGGTGCCCAGACTCTCTGACAACACGCGCTATTGCAATGGTTTCTAAGGCAGGGAAGCTGCATAACCTTCATGTTTCAAAGGAGAGAACCTCCATGTTCCAAATGACCAAAGGTAATTGGGGTGACTCTGGAGTCCAAGATCATTACTTTCATGCACTAGTGCAAATAAAGCAAGGTCATTATCACAATCTATTATCTTAAAAGAATTTATGACAAAGCAAAAAAACACAGAAAACAATGGTACATAGGTGCTCATTTATATAAGGTTCCCCATTTCCCTCCTTTGGGATAGATGTACAGCTGAATACCTGTACAGATGTCTCTACTGTGCACTTAATAGTCAAATATGAGGAGATTATCTGAAGTGGCTAATATAGTTGTAAAAAAATATGTAACTTGCTACTGTATAAAAGCATTTTTCACTTGGATTGTTTCTGAGCCTCAGCAATTGCAAATAGGTTCCAGTAAGTGTTTAAAATTATCTCCAAATTGTATATGTAGTGTTTTAATAGGTTTTCAAACAATCCAAAGAGATGGTAATTTAAAAACAGTTCCTCTATTCTGCTGTGGCTTAGAAAGACTGGAGAAGAGAATTATCTGATAAAAGGTGGGCTTCCACTCTGGAGAAACTTGAAATCAAAGGGCGGGAAACAATATGCATACAAAAATCAGATTATTTGCCAGCACTCTGTGGGTTTTTTTTCCCTACTGAGCTTGCAGTTTTTGAAAGAAATGAGGTTATTTTCCCAGCTTATACTTGGAGTGGATTTCACATTGAAGTCACACTCCAGGGTCTACAACTACAGAGATCAATTACACAGGATGGATGTTGTAAGCCAAAACTCTCCTACCGCAGAAAAAAACCTTGGGAGATAGAAAAGGTGTAAAATAATAAATGGAAAATGAAGAAAAGCACTGGGAAGAATAAATGGTCAAAGGATGATTTCCTTTAATAATGTAGAAGCTGCCACAAGCCTTCACAATGTCTCATAAAGGCAAACAAGACTTTTGGGGAAAGAAGGACCTCTTTTCTTCCAAAATCTTCAATGGAAGGCAGTGTGTATTTGTGCACGGTAGAGGATGTGCCATAGGCTCCTATCAGCTCCACTAGAACAAGATTGATTATTTCTCTTTAAAGAACAGATTTATTTAAAGCATTCTACATCTACCTCATCAAAAACTTCTACTGTGGATTGTTTCATGTGCATATGCATAAAACGATAATCCCCCTTCTTCCATTGTGTCCTTGGGAAAGGTAGCCCGCTCACATTTTTCTCAACAAGCCAGATCAAAACTACAGAAAATACAGATCTCCAGTGACCACTTTTCCCAGCTTGGCAGACCACTCTCCCTCACCATTGTCCTGCCCACCATTCCTCTCTAGCCAGAACTGAGCTAAGGCTTTCTGGTGGCTATGGCACACATTTCAAATCAGTGAGGGTGCTTAGGAAAGGAATATCTTTCAACCTAGGGAAAAGCAGATGTGATGAAAGCTGAGGTGTTTGTCTGTCCTGGCCCAGGAGTGTATGCAGAACTCCTGGATCAAATCAGCCATGAGGAAGTGAGGAGGTGAGGAGGGTGTTTAGACCCGAACACAAACACAGCAATTTCCTTCTGAGAAAAAATAATGTTAAGCTTAGATGAAGAGCACTTTTCCATTTTTGGAATCCTTTTCCCTTCCTTTTATTATTTTTTTTTTCCATTTCCCACATGCTGCTGGCAGCTGAACTCCCCAAAGCCTTTTGGAGATGGATAGCTTCTCACCTCCACTACTCTTTGCTTCAGGGAATTTTGCACAGGGAAGCACCTCAGCTCACCTCAGTGTAAACTGAATCGACATCAGATATACAAGCTTTGCTGCATCTTTCCTAGGGGTTGCCTTTGGAGGCTGGTACGTTGGGAGGAAAAAATTAAAATGAAACATTTAATATTCTCTAAAAACTCACTAGATCATTGTTTCCACCTTAGTGCCTTATTAAGGGAAGGCTGCTCCTGTCCATCAGCATCAACAAGCAATGCACCACTTAAACACTAACGTTCAGAAATCTCAGGGAAGTGGATAAAATTAGAGGGAGAAAATGCCAAGTGAAAGTGGTCAATTCATAACACTGGCATCCAATATTAGTTGGTTTAATTAATTGAATGTTCAATTACCCAAACACTTTGCCTTCCATTCTAATGCTGTTTCAAATAATAGGAAAAAAACGAAAAAAAAAAAAGGGCCATCTGAGGAAGCAAACAGAGAAGAAAAATACCTTTTGGTATAGGAGATAGGAAAAAATCAGACATTTGTTAAGGAAATATTTCCCCAGGTAACATTCAGTTTCAGATATGATTATTCACAGAAGACAGAGGGTGGCAGTTCAAATGTACACATTGTTTTTCATCACTGGTTTAGATAAACAGTGTGCTGTCATTAAACCGTAATGGACTCTGTCTGAGGGCTCTCTCTCCCTTAAATTCTAGCAAATTTCTGTATTTGTCTGCTCCAGTGTTAAGAGGAGATTGCTGACTTTGAAGCTTCACATGAGGCATTTCTTCTTAGCATTTTAAAATAATACCCGCTTTTATTTTTGTTCTTAATATTTAAGCAGGTTGAATAATTTAACAACGAAAATAATCCTCTAAATTCACTTTAATGAGGGTTTTGTAAAGTCAAACCCTGCAGAGGTTTTAGAACTGTGTCACAAACCACATAGACATTAAAACCCGGGTATGGACATTCAATATAGCAATGATGTGGCTGCCAAGGCACCTCACCTTTGTTAACTAAATCACAGACAAGTCACAACAAGAGCTTTAGTGAAACGTGATTCCAAACTCAATAAGACCTATGTAAGATTAGGCCTGGAGAGTGAAACTACCCAGATCCTAAAGTACTCCTGCCAAAACCAAGAGGATATTCAGCACTCACTACGTGACAGCTGGACAGAAGTGTTTAGTCCTGGGGCAGTTCACTGAAGGCAGCACAAGTCTGTTCAGCAAGAGCTATGTGGGGGCTGTTGGTCCTTACACAAATCGTGTTTAACAATACACACCACAGTAACCATGAGGTCAGTAGACTCCAACCTTACACTAACATAAACACACCCCAAAAGGCTGTACTGAATGACTACCTCCAAGCTTATATTCTGTCAGCTAGCAAAATAACAAAATGCACTGTGAATGTTGAGCCTGGACATACACAACTTTCCTAAGCACAACCCAAACAAAAATAAAGTCCTCAAAGCCAACCCACCCCCCAACCTACTTACCCAGACAGTATAATGACATGCATTCCAGCATAGTTCTGCAAATCTGTTATGCAAGAACCATGTACCCAAAAACAGCCTCTGGCTATAGCGGTGCTGAAAATATGTTGTTGTCTTTTTTATCAACAAAAACAAGGGGAAAAAACCTTATTTGTAAAAATAAATGTCCAGGTTTTCATTTATACAGGAATGACTTTGTTGTGTGGTATGCCCTTCAATAAAATTATAGCTTAGGTCCACGAGTGTGTGCATGTTTAGAGGTCTTATATTGAGTCTTATCCTTTCTTCATTTTAAAGGTATTCAATATTGTTAACAACCAGGAATGTAAATTACAGACATATATACTCATGTACATTGCCTACCTAATTTTACAATTCCTATTAAATGCTTTAATTACACACAATGGGCTATAAATAATAATCCAGAAATGCATCTAAATATTTTTACAGAACACCAGAAGCTATGAAACTCCTTAGAATATGAAAGGTCCTCGCTGAAAAATAGTTTTCAAAATTTACTAATGAAAAGCCTTTGCGAATTCAAACCCTTAGGTAGAACAGCATTTTTTTCCCAACTTTTAATCCACTTTGCACCACATTAACAGAATTTTAAAAGGTTTGTAGTTTAAAGTCCTTGGTGTTATGCTAGTGTGCTCATATATTAAAAAATACAGTAGAAAGCCATCTCTTTTACCTAATTATGAAGAGAATTAAATTATTGTACTTCCTTATAATAACTCAGAACTTCCCCAAATGCACATATTTTCATTATTTGGTTGCACATTATTTATTTCTATCCTTTTGACCTTATTTTTTTATAAATACATTCTAACTTCAAGAATATGGAGAGAATATTTAATACAAAGCAAAGTAATTATAGTTTGAAGGTTCTGAAATATAACTGAAGTGTATCCCTGGGGCTATTTCCTGATAATTAGGTATGGCATAAATAATCATGATTAATTATGTTTCTGGATAGTCATCTGCCTTCAATGAAATATTGTTATCCGTGATAATGTTCAACATAAAAAAACCCCACAACTAAGCGTATTTTAACAGAATATTTTCTTAAAATTCATATGCAACTCAGTCACATAGGCTATAAATGGCTTTGATGTTGCTCTGATACATTGTGCCAGTGGAATATCAATTCTTCATTTCTGAGCACATTAAATAATATTGTCTGGCAACAAATCAAACTCCAGGAGATCACAATTACACCAAATAATTTGATGAGTTTTTGTTAAATGGGTTTTGAACATGATCTTGATTTTTCTTTTGTCCAGTTTATTAAAGATGTGACAAATTGTTTACCTATTTGTTACATACCTCTGATTACAGATGTACGAAGAAACAGTACAGGCACATGTATGGATTAGAGCTTGGATAAACAAAGATGATTTTAAAGAAACTTTTTTTCACAATGATTTTGTGTGGACCAGCTGTGGTTTTGGATCAAAGCTGGATTTTTATTCTTTGAAAGAATGCCAAGGCCTGTCCTGATTGTCCAACACCTTCTTGTAGTATTTTTAATACTGCCTTGAGGCTCATGTTAAACTGTACAAGACAGTGCCCTGCCAAATGAGTTCAGAAATAAAAATGAAAACCAAAGAGCACAATTAGCAGTACTTTGCATGTGAAAAACCAAAGCGGGGGGTGGGGGGTGGCTCAGAGCTTGACCGTAAGGACCAGACTTCCAAGGGAGCACTGACCCTACCCAGTGCACCTTGGTCAGACTCATGTGTGCCCAGCAGCACACTTGGGCTGACCTCTGGCAGAACCAGCAAAGCCAGCCCTCACAAGCACTGGCATCCTTTGCTGTCCTTGAAAGTGGAGTGTGGGCAGGAGACAGACTGTGACATGCTGCTCAGGACAGATCCAGAGATCCCTCCTTCAGAGAAGAGTGGCCCCTACCAGAAAGGTGACGAGTGTGTTTGTTGGGAAGAACTGGTCACTGCCTGCACTCGGCTTCCCCTGGGTTATCCAGGTGGGTTTTGCTCACAAAAACACAGACAGGCCCTCCACAAACCCAGGAACAGAAGGAAGTGTCAATTCTAGTCATTGATGGCCAGTCCTTCTTTCTTTCTTTGTGTTGGCTCTTTCAGCTGTGACTAAGGTTCTGCCCTCTTTGGCAGAGACATGGGGGACAGTCACATTCGAGCTGTAAGCAGCACAGCTGAGATGAGCAAACATGAAGATGACTGCTAACGCAGAGAGGTGAACCCTGGAGATCCACAGCTTCAGCAGGCCGGCTGCAGGATGCACAAATCTCCGGAGTTAAGGCAGAAGAGGTCGGGGAGAAATGAGGAGCGCTCAAGTTTAAAGCGGCAGTCTTAATGAGCCACAAGGTGGAAGCAGAAAAGCCAGAGGGGAAAGCAGCTGTCAAGATGAGAAATAAAATGAGTGAGGAGAATGCTCAGTTGCAAGAAAACAGCAGGAACGAAGGGGATGTAGTCTTAAAATACTGCCATGGACCTAAAGAGGGGAGACAAAGACTAAAAGTGGCTAAAATAATAAATAGGTCATAAAAGCCCCACCTGCCAAGAGTGTCAATAAAATGATAGGAGTAAAGGCAAAGGACATTTTCTTGGCAGCAAGAAGCACAGATGGTCAAATATAAAAACCATGAATCTAATCTGGTTTTTTCATCTGTGTTACATTTTCCATGAATGAGTGCACAGGAAAAATGTGTACCTGGATTATGTTAAGTGTGAACAAACTATGGATTTGTATTCATGAATATTCTCGCCATAAAGCCATATTAAATTTTTTTAAATCCTGTTCAGTTACATCTGAGAGAAGTATCATAGAGTAGCAATGTGTTTGGTGAGGTGTATGCATGCAAGGTGTGAATGGAAGTATGAAGAATTCTGAAGAGATTTATTTTAAGCATATTTGTGCTTGCCACATCTTCACGTTAGGAGTTGGGTAAAATAATACCTAAGTTTGAAGCAAATCACAGAGTTAGAAGGCATTACCAGTCACTCTGACATTGGCTAGAAGGCATTCCTGTATTTAACATACAAATTTGTACTATTGTCACTCACATAATCACTGTGCCAATGAATATGGCACAAAGTTTCTGCTAACATTCAGTTCCAAAGCTGCAGCTGAACTCTGTCCATGTTCTCAGTGACTGAGAGCATGCCACCTTTAATACTGCTTGAAAAATAATTTATATGGCAGATGTAACCAAGCTGTATAATTGTACCTGACTTCTGCAACTGCACCTTACAGCCTGGTTACATGATTTGAAGAAGCATCTTTCAAGGAGACAAGATTCTGAGGATAACGAAATACCAGCTGAATAAAGACCACAAAAGGGACCACCATATAAAAGTGAGGAAGAATTGAGAAGATTCTGCTGCCTTTGGAAAGTGCAGAAGGGAGCAAACCCCAGCCCTCGGGTCAGCTGGTGAGCCTAGACTTGTATCCTTACTGACTCTTTATAAGCATCCTGGCCAAAAGCCTGTTGTGTATCTTGATATTGATGCTGAATAAAACTATCTGCTCAGTTTTGCTCAGATTTGTTCTCAGGGAGAACGAGCTGTTTTGGGGCTGGGAAGACAACCAGGGGAACCACAGTTCAGGACTGAGTGTGGAGTGAATCAAAGTGACACGGTAAATACAGAAATATGAAACCAAACCAAGAAAAAAAAAAAAAGAAGTATCAAAACCTATCTCCATTTCAGCTTTGATGGAGGTATTAGAAGTAATTCATATGCTTTTCTCAGCCATGGGCCGCAATATGTTCAAGCATTGTACATTAATTTAAAAAAAAGAAAGTCGTGCAAGTTCACTGTGATCTGAAGCTGCCCCTTCAAGGCAGCTTGAGCTTTCTTTTCAGAATAGAAGTTTCCTTGATATTTTTTTCCTTTGTTGTGGCTCTGTACCCATTGGCTTGGTCAGCACATACTTGCTTCCTTCTTTGTCATGTTGTTTTGTAACACACTCCTATTTCAGCATGGGGCTGCTTCTCATTCTGTCTTATAACACAGGCATGTGGTAATTGGCTCCAGGAAGGAGTCAAAACATATGTTTCCTTATGGCACTAATTAATTAGTCATATGCACACCTAATACTTAATTGCTCTTGTACACTCTGGCCTGTCTGACTTCTGTGAAAATATCTGCCTTTGCACCTATCTCACCTGGAATGCAAAAGTGAAAAGTGCCAATATTTTTTACAAGCAAGAGAAGCAAGATTTCACTAGTCAGACTATTCATTTCAAGCACATCTCTTACTTTAAAAAAAAAAACAACTCTGTACTGTGCTCAGTACATCTTCTAATGTAACCAAGCCTGGAAGCATAAAGCATCTGCGCTCTACTTAAAACTGCTGATATGACAAAGAAAAACCTCTTCCTCAGGACTACTACTCCTCTCCTGCAGCATAACAAGTGCTAGTCAACCACAAGTGCTCCTAAGAATGGCTACTTTTAGTGCTTCTTACCAATAACAGGCAGAGGTTTTGCCCATTAAGGGTTTTATTTTCCATCTTACAATAGTGACAACCATTTGGAGTTTTGCCCACACTTTTCTGTGCTAATTTTTAGGTATTTATAACATTTCTATGGTACTTACTGCCATATTACCAAAGCCCCTCACACTCATTAATCTCCCATATAAATTGTTCCTTTGTTCATTTCTTAAATTACTTAGAACAAGACCACAGCCTCTTAAGCAGATCTAGCAGGAAAAAAGAAATTGAAAGTAAATTAGATATTCTCATTTTCTCATTACTTTTCCACTTTAAGTGTTCCTGAAATAGCCAGAATCCTTAAAATAAACAAATAAATAAACAAAAAAGCCATAGGGCTAAATTCTACCCTAAAAAAAATATAGGTCACTGTGAAATGGGAGCTATGGAGACAGTCCAGCAAAGGGCCATGAAGAGGATTAAGGGACTGGAGCACCTCTCCTATGAGGAAAGGCTGAGAGAACTGGGACTGTTTAGCCCAGAGAAAAGAAGGTTCAGGAGGATCTCATCAATGTCTAGAAATACCTGAAGAGAGGGTGCAAAAAGGACAGAGCCAGGATCTTCTCAGTGATAGCTAGTGACAGGACAAGAGGTTATGGCACAAACAAAAACACAGGAGGTTCCCTCTGAACATCAGCAAACACTTTTTTCTTGGGATGGTGACTGAGCACTGGCACAGGTTGGCCAGAGAGGTGGTGGAGCCTTCCTCCTTGGAAGGAAGACACAGACCTGCACAGAAGGTTCCAGATGGCCCTGCTTGAGGAGGGGGGATTGAATCAGATGAGATCCAGAGGTCCCTTCCAAACTCAACCACTATGTGATGTTGTGAACTCCATAGGACCCAGGTCTGAATATGTCTACAAAGACAGAATGCTGATAAATTTAAAACGAGGGCAAAACATTGCATGTCATTTAGGTCACTGTGCAAGCTTATTCTGAGAGGTGAATGGTTAAAGATAATCATTAGAGCAAAGTTCTGAGGATTTGTAAGTGATTCAGTGTAATAACTTTCCTAGTAAACTAAAACTTTTAGATGCACTGGATTTGTGAATAGAAGTCTGGATAAATGGACAGAATACCTAATGAACTCAAAATAACTAATGACCTCAAAATACACCCAACATGTAGGGATCCGATAGAACAAGATGGTTTACCAGCAAAGAGTTGTGCTGATTGCCATCCTCGGCTGTCCACCTTCTTCTCTCGCAGGTCCCAATCCTCTATATCTACACAAACCTCTCAAAGCTGGTTGACCTCAGTTTCTAAGCCATCACAGTGAATAGGCTCCTATTTTTCTATCAGACTGTTATTTCCATAGCTCAGAAACTGGTAGGTGAGCAAATGAATGCCCTTGTAATGAGGGAAGAATGTACAGCTGAGGTGAAAACTTTTTCATACCAACACTACTAACCTATGCCTGGGAACCTACTGACTTCATTATAAGCAAAGGGAAAATGTATGGAGTAGCATGAATTGTTTGCAGCAAAACCTGGTATTTCAAAGACAATAAATTGCCCAATTCATTTACAAACTTGCATTTAAATTCAGCCTCGTTCAGAGGTTGCTACAGCACAGAAATGAGTTGTGACTGTGGATCAAAGTAAGATTTTACACTATTCCATACCACTGCACAACTGCACAACATGAAAATTGGTGGTTTCCAGTGTTTTCTGAACCTCAAATTGCAAGCATAAGTCAATGCCTGAGTAGCTTGAGCCAGACCTAATTCCTAATGATCTCATATCTTGTCTTTTACCTGTGCAACGAGACGAGCAAATGGGGCACTGAAGGGTGCTATTTCTTTCTCAGAGATGTAAATGAATTCAACAAAGTGAAGGGCAGGGAAGACAATGGTGCAAAGTCAGAGAAAACGAGACAGGAATAGAAGCCCCTATATTGCTGCAGAAGGAGAATTATTGAAGGAAAGCAAATCAATCAGCAAGTGTACAGAAATGGCATTGGGAAAAGAAGGGAAAGAAAATAACCATAGCAAATGTTCCTTACGAGCCAGAGGACCAAATGAAGATCAACAACCAATGAGTGAAACAACCCACCCTCACTGACAAGTCACAGCTGTTGTTGCTGGGATACCTCTGAGATGAATGTAGCCCATAGTATTTTTCCATAGAAAGTTAATTACAATGTTTCTGCAGCTTAGGAAAAAGAAATTGGAAATACATTTTGTGAAAGATAATTGAGAGTGTTAATGTCTAAAGAACATATATCTCAGAGAAATCTGTGTAGAAAACCTGTATATTTAAAGTGATGGGAGAGAGAGACTTACCGATAACCTTAAGTCATACTGACTTCATGTAAAAATCTTTTATCATCACATTAGTGGCTCTGACCCTTTATTGAGCCAAGTCATAAAATCAAAGTTAAATTTTAGAAGGTGATGTGTCCTAAGAAAGTGATCTGACGAGAATTGAAAATGCTCTGGTTTCACTACACTGAAAAACTGCACTGTCTGGAATTTCATTTTATGTTTCTGGCACCAGTGGCCAAATGAGTGAGATAATCAGGTTGGTGACCGATGGAAGTCTGGCAACATCAGTGCTGGCATGTCAGTTTACATGATATTGTACAGTATGAGGATTTGAACTGGCACAGATATTTTATTTTTATTTTTTAATTTTTAAAGTTAACTATACATCAAGTTTGAAGACCCCTCTGTGCAGGCTTTTGTTTTTGATTTTTCAGCAGATTTAGAAGTCAATTGATCGACAGTGCCGAAGTAGCTGGACCTCTGTGTAAACTTTTATTTTTCTTATAGTGAAGGAACAATTATAATAAGGACATTGAGAGATATTTGCTGTTAGACAAAGGAGAAATTCAGTAGCTAGATTCAGCTGAAGTGGGGGTAACTTCCTAAGTGTTTTGGAAAACTTCCCTCCCAAAAAAACCAGCCTAATCCCATGTGCCCACCAATTTCTGTGGAAAAGTAATTTGTTATACTTCTTTCTGAACTCACTTAGCTTATTGCACATTCAGGGCTTAAACACCTTTCACATTGCAAGATGACAGCAGAACACCTGTTGGCTTTAAAGGGGCCAAAATTTCATCAATGAGAACTGCTCTGCTCTTTGATTGAAAGAACTTTCTTCATGCCAATGACTCTCTCAGCAGGACTATGCCTAGGGTTTGACTCTCCCACGGGCACAGTCTATGGAAATAACTTTCTGAGGATGTCAGAAAAGTGAAATGCTCTCTAGGGGACCACATCACCCTTCCACATCTAGGAGCGTTGCTAAAACAGTATGTCCTCAAAGTGCTTGTATTGCACCACTTTCCAAGTGGCTAAGGATCTGCTCAGGTTTTAAATGTCTCCTCGAGATGCTTGTTATTCCAATGCAAAATAATGTTTTAAGGTCACTTCAGCACTAAAATGAACATTAAAAATATACTCACATTCATGGAGAAAGATCGTAGCTACCTATGACAATGATGATTCAGCACAGAATGAAAAGAGCCTGTCACCTTCCTGAGTTCATTTGCCTTGTGAGTTAATTAAGAGTTCTCAGCAGGGTTAGTACATAAGAAACTGATCCTGAGTTTAGGGTTAGAAAGACATAAGCCTTTTCTTACTCAGGTGTCTATATCAGTACTGAAGGGCTTGGAGGCTACGGGTGATGGATGGTTAACACAGGATTCCTTACTGTGCTGCAGGAGAGACCTCAGAAGCCAAAAGTTTGTTGTCTTTTGCACTTAGAACTCACTTAACAGAAATTTAACTCCAAATATTGTGAGGGTAACAGAGGACCAGAAAACAACTGCCTGAAATCTTGCAATATTTACTGATTTAGGCCTTCAAACTTTCCAGTTTCATTAAAATAATATAACACTGCCTGATGTTCAGGCAGAACTCTATCTCTCTTTACTGGCCCCTGTTGAATCAGTCTCACAATAATTATGTGCAGAGATGCAAAGTGAAATTACTGTAGCAAAGGTGCAAATTCAGCCCAGAATGAAAAGGAGCATCAATTTCAAAGTCTATAACTAGGTATATTTCGATATCAAATTCTCAACAGGAGGCCAAGAACTTCAATATTTATTGAGCACAGTACGCTTTCTCATTACATAAATACAGTCTTGTGCTACAGTACAAACATATTGTCCTTACAAAAGACTTCAGATAATAGTATTTGAAATGTTGCATTAACATTCACTTGAGCTTTAGTAGCCAAAATAAATGTATTAATACATGAACTCTGAGGTCACAAGTTCCCCTAGAAAACACTCATAATCACTACAGCTGCTTTATAGATAATATTCGTTAAAAAAAAAAATGAAAAAATTCAATATTGACATTTCAAGAATGGATAAATTGGCAAAATAAATGTTCCCAAATGATCTGCTAACCTCTGATTTGCCAATTACCCTTTGTGGAAGTAATTAAAATAATTTGCAATGATGGAGAAAGAATATGAAATTCATTTCCATCGCATGGTCACTGAACAGTGGTAAAGTAGTTGCACTGGAAAAGGATACCCTGAACATGACAAAAATGAGAATTTTCATCATATGGAGGAATTTAGCTTTTCTGATATGTTAAAATGATCCATTAATATTACATTTAGCCTTTTTAGACTTGCCTGGAGTTGACAAGGAATTTATGGTAAGCTGACACATCATTTGCTTTTGGCAGATGCCGATTGCTCTTATCATTATTTTAAAACAGAAAAGAAGTTATAAATGAAAGGGGAAAAAAAGGAAAATTACATTATCTTCAATCCAAACAAAATACATTATCTTCAATCCAAACAAAAATATATTCTTGCTAGCTTTAAGACACTGTTGGCTGTTCTTCTCCTCTGTTTATATTATTTACTCAGAAAGTTTATGTTGCTGTTGTGGTAACTTCTGGAGGTAAAAAGTGCAACAGATACAATATTTTCCTTTTTGTTTCTGATTAAAGGATGCAACATTTTAATCTACATTTCCCTGACTCTCTGAACATCTGATGGAAAATAAACCTTCACAGTGATTCTAGTAAGTCAGGCCACTACAGTCATAGTGCCAAGTTATACCAACCCAGTAAAGAATTCAGTAATAACTGTGGGGATTTGTCACATCACTGTGGGCAGCCAAATTTGACTCTTCCCATGAATGGGGATATGAGCCAAGGTATGAGCCAGCTCTGAATTAGAAGCCATTTAATTAAAGTTAGCACAGTGCTGAACCCAAATTAGCAAGGTTTACTAAGAGGCAGCATATATTAACTTGAGCTCAGCATGGTGATAGAGCTATCTGCTTCCAGCCAAGTTTGCATAGATGATAATCTCCTTAAGCACAATGCTTTCAGAGGACTGAGCCAGCCAAAGAACAGGCAAGGCTGAAGGAGTTGAAAGGAAGGTTCTATTTTCCTCTTTCCTTATCTATCATTCTTATGCAAAAAAAAAAAAAAAAAAAAAAAAAAAAGGGAAATACGGCCCTATGTTTACATACAGTATTTAGTATTCCCGGTCTGTCATATCTAGAAAAATTATTTTAGGTTTTTTAGAAACATTGTTTTAGTTTTATTGAATCTATGCAAATAGAGACCAAAGGAGCAGCAGACTGAACAACTTTCCTGTCCAGCCCAGTCTTTACTGGAGATAGTGACAATCCCCATAATGAATTGATTTCACTGGCTATCAGGATCTATATCCAGTTGTTATAGAAAGAAAGGGAACTCATGAGAGAGTATCTTACACTCAAAACCTCCAATACCTTACGGCTCCAGGTACCAGCTCTTCTAAATCCATGCATTCAGAGCAGAGGAAAGAGAATGGGATGTGGAAAACTGAAGAAAATATCCTTTCTTGTCCCAGATGAAGTATGAACAAGTTGTGGTCTTATGCTCCTGTGATAGGCACATCTGAGTATTGCCATTAAAATACCACGTATGGCTGAAATACTTAGCATTTAGACAATTCTAATTATCTGTTAAGTGCTGTGAAAAGATCAGAAACGGCCATGATATTCCCAATTTACAAAGATGTAAATCAAAGCAACAAAAGTTATTGCCACTCTAATACAACAGGGAACAATTTGGCTTTTAATTGCTCTTCTTGATCATTCTCTTTTGGTTTTATTTCTTTTCATCTGCATTGCAACTTGGTTTGGGAACAACTACATCTAGATGCCACCTCTAAAGTCCTTTACGTTTCCTTCAAATAAGAATTTATAATTGATTGTTTTGTAAGTGTCCAAGCTGTTTCTCGAATCTAGGTAGCTTCAAACACTGGGACCTCTCTAGCTGGATACTCAGTTTTTGGCATGCTACAGATTCTCTTTGGATGAAGTGGAAGACAATATGAAAATATAATATGAGTAAAATTACATCTGTGAAAATAATCCCAAAGAAGAGAATTCTGTATGTAAAAGGGTCCATTTACAACTTCTACTAAGCACTAAGGTAAATCAACCCAATAAAAAAATATTTTTATTTAGAGCTGTTTGCAGTTGTGCCTTTTAAAAAATTAAAATCAAAATTGTCCTCAGAAAATTTATGTCAAAAAAAATAACAAAACCCCTAGACTTCCTCTAAAAATTGGATAGTAATTTTTTTTACTATGATCCCTTATTGTATGTAAAGATGAGTAGATATAAGTCTTCTGTATCATCAGAAAGGAATTGATCAGTAGTCCCAGTAAATATTTTTCATAATTATTTTTTATTAAAAAAAAGAATAAATGCTTCAAATTAAAACTCATGTAAATGCTACTATACCAATGAAACAATGAAGGGAAAGTTTGACAATTCAGGGTTTGAAGTACCATATTAAAGTTACCTTTGCATAGAGAATGGACTGGCTTAGGGAGTGGAGTTCTGCATCCTGCAGCGTGGAAGTCAGTAAGAATGCTTTCACTGACTTTAAACCACATAAGATTAAGCTCCTGGGGGAGAGACTGGAGAATTTTCTATTTTTAAAATACTGCAACTGCCAAAAGATAAAGCTGCGCATGGATGCATTATTTGAGAAGTAATACATGATTGCCCAATTAAAGACTGCAACATGTGAAGGACCGGAGTTATGGTTACATGATATACCTCAGCTTCTGAAATGTTTAACTTCTGACTGAATAATAGTAAGGCCATAATGTTGTATAACATATGCTTCTGTATTTCATGTTATATTAAAGAATGTCTGTGCACGTAAATTGTATGTATGGGGAACATATATAAGTGGATTCCTTCCTATATATATGGACACACACGCACATAAAAAATTATATGCAACACAGTCTTGTACGGTAATAAAAAGGTCAGGGTAAAGAAGTACTTCTAAAGAGTTCAGCAGGCATTAACATGTTATCTTCAAACTTTCTTCAGCATTTTCTCATTCAAATTTCTAGGGTGAAAATGGAAAATATGCATCAAACTTGGATCTTTAAAAATACGCTTCCACACAGAAAATTTCAGCTGTGAAATCAAATGCCTGCTATTTGAATTTCCAAAGAAAAAAAAAACAAAGAAGGATTAGACACAGAACTGATTGTGTCAAAAGAGAGCTAAAGGTTTTCATAGTAATGACAGAAAGGATGCAATTTTCCTGTTGCAAAGACAAAGGAAAGTTATGGAGTTAGCAGGAAACTCAAAATAGGAGCTTCTAAGAAATGTGGAGTACAACTGAGTATCCAAGACTACAATACATTGGGACTTGTAGCTGAGGAAGGTAAAGGTTTTGTGAGATGTGAATTCCCCTGAATTCTGTCATTCAGTACTGCAAACATTATATTTTTCTGTGATGCACATAAAAAAAAAGGCTGCTAATTATCAGTGGTAATAATTATACATTTAACAAGTTACCATTATACTTCAAAAAGTTCACACTAATGCATGAATAATTATTGGCCCAATTAAGCATCCAATATTGCATTTACAAACAAAAATGAAACATTAGTTAAGAGTGTGACAGTGCTTTTTATACTAGATAAAAGGAAGAGGTAATTTGGATAACTAATGCCCAGACTGAATTTGTTGCACACAGCTCACAAAAAAAGGAGGCAATTTCTATCCTTCAAAACATTTTAAGAGCGTATTTTCCCACACACCTCTCTCTTTTCAGTGCAGTATTCAGCTGTACATCATTTGCCCCCCCGCAAAGGTGAAATGAAGAAGAAACATTGGGAACTCCGGAAGTCTGAAGGGTTTGGGGGTAGGTATTTTTTGGGGGGATGGGAGGGGTTGTGTACAACCCCTCTACACTGAGAATATATCAGCTTTTGCATGTTAGAGCTTAGCGTGCCTTGTGGTGTTTCAAGCTGCAGTAGTTGATGAAATCATGTAGTAAACATCAGTTTAGGATGCAGCACATCACAAAGAATGGCTATTCATCCAGTTGTTGCTTCTGTATTAATTTTCCTCCTACCATTGCACAGAACATATAAAGGCAAGTGTTGTGTTAATAGTAATTTATTCACATTGTCATTTGGGCCTCAGCAAGGAAGGACAGCAAATTGCAGGAAGGAAGATGAGGCCTCCCTACTCACCCACAAATGCCATGATTTCACAGTTTTCCATTTTTAATAATATGTGAATGAGTTTCCTCAGCCAAGATTACTAGATTTTATCAAACACAATCATCTTTGCTTGAATGTCCCCTCATTACTGGCCAGTGACAGAAAATTATATCTGCATAAGAGGCAGTCTATTTCTGTGACATTTTCCCGTCCTCACTTTTCTCCCAACTCACAACAGAGTTCCCTTCACACTAGACAGCCTGAATAGTTCTCCCGTAGAGCCATGGAGCCTATGGAAAATACACTGCTCCTTTTGCTGTAGCTTCACAGTAATGCCTAAAGATTCAGGAGAACTTACTTGAACATAAATGCAAAATAGTATGTAAACACAGTCCTGAGGCTGCCAAACCGTAACCAACCTTCAAAGCTTTGAACTGAACTGTGCATCTCATAAGTGTCTCTGTGCGCAAGACCTTGAGACAAATATCAAGATTTGCAACATTCCAGTATGAAACTACTCTAAGAGTACCACTGATGTTTAACTCGTACTCTGGTCCAAGAAATGTCATCGGTACCATAGCCCTGAACCCCTGAATCTCCTGTTGTTTTGTAGCTTCTATATACGTGTATTCAAAAGTCTGTTTAAAGTGTCTTTGAAAAGCAGTCTGGAAGCTCTGTATTGTTTTCAATTAGAATTTGCAAGACCAATACTGAGGCCATATGCAGCCTTAGGTACTTCTATTGTACAATTCCCTAAATACATCTCTTTCGCACCCTTGGACCAGTGTCTAGCAGGAATCTTTTCTTTCCTGTTTCTAAAATGAAAGGGCATTGAAAAGACAGAGAGCCATACCCTCTCTTGCACTCTATGTGCTGCCTAAGTGAAATAACATCATTAAAGCCAAAACTGAACTTTTCCACACTTGTATATACAGATTCTATCCATTAAAAAAAGTAGAATTTTAAATTAGCTTGTTCTCCTTACACCCTTCATCCATCTCCTGCTTACACAGTGCCTTTCACGGGCCCCAAAGATGATCCTGAAATTGCTCCCTTAACCCACATGGGGAGCTGGTTGGTGGCAGCAGTTAGGGGTTAGGGGGAGGCAGTCTCCTGAAATGCAGAGAACCTGGAGAGAAGCAAGACTATACATACTATAGGACAAAGAAATGTGGGGAAATGACAGATACTCCTCTTGCTGAACGTACTTCAAAAAGTTTTTCTAGTCCCTGTGCAAAATCTAAGGTCAGGGTAGGGCATAGACTGCATTCCCTGTATTCTTTTTCACCTGAATACTGCCCTGCCCTTGTTAGGAGTACATTACAGAGCTTTGGAATGAACAAATGAATTTCCCCATTTTAGCAAGTGCTCTAAATAAGGATCTGTCTGATACACCCTCTCAGGTATCAGAGGGCTTTGCATCACAAATTTGCTTAATGTTGATGAGTTTGGATGCACCTTTTCTCCTCACATCAGTACAACTTGACCACAGCTTTCAAGCTGAGTATAAGCTTAAATGCTTTGCATAGGGACAGGCTTTATTAAACACACAGTTTAAATTTAGGCATGGATTTTTAAATGCTTTTCAAAATCATGAAATAAGCACTGCTGGAGGCATGCTTCCCAACCCACTATATTTTCTTATGCCTACATTTTAATCATGTATTCCCCTGCCTTTTGAATACATCATGTCACGTTTCCATATTTTCAAGCTGGGCTAAGGGTAATGCTGGAAACATGGGCTAATTGCAAATCTCATTTTTGTGGCATTAAAAATATGACATCAGAATACACTGTTTTTTTCAAGTAAAAGTTTCAGATGAATAAGCCACAAAATATCCATCTGTAGCAGTAACTCGTGATTTCCACTAGCCTTTCAACTAGTCTTTTCACTAGTCTTTCAAAGTTAAATAGATTACTGGAAAAAATATCTTCTGAACTGCAGAATGAGTCAGCAATACCTATAGTTTTGGGAGGACAAGCTTTACAGAAGTTGCTTTTGCTTAAGCCATTAGCAACTATTAAATTTATTCTCTTCACTTCACGTTCCAGCTGATGGAAAATGTGGTGAAAAGGCAGTCTACAAGGCATTAACCCCTTCACTCCACAGGACATTTTTTATGCTTGAAAGGAATTTGATGATTTCAGCTTTCTTCTCCTTCTTAACTCTGCCTCCATTAGGATTGCTTGCATGAATAAGGGGTTGCAGAAACTGGCCCTTATATTGTAATGTAATCACAGATTGATTCAGCTCTGCAATCAGCCACTCATCTGTGATGATCATTTCAGGGTCCTGCCAAGACTTTCTGGAAGGCTCTGTGCTAGCTCTATACTGATGACACAAACGACTAAAAAAGTTCTCTATATACTACTTTGCACTAATTCAGATCTCTGTTCTGAGGGGAGGGAGAAAGAATCATACGGAATCATAAAGAACACTGCTTTGCATTAATAAAATATCCATGCATACCGAACAAACATTGAAAGACTGCAGATAAAAATAAAATCTGTTGTTTAGTAAAAAAAAACCATATAAATTGGGGGGTGAAGAAGGTTGAAAAAGTAAGACTTAAAGAAGGGAAATGGCATGTTGTTTGGAATGTGCATTTGGAGAGAAAAAGGATATCCAAAGATCAGCATCTCTGAGAACAGCCCATTTACCAATGTCTAAACAGCTAACAACTAAATGTAAAAGTGTCTACTCAATCTAATAAAAATGTACTATTATATTATTTACTGCAGCATAAAATTTAAAACATTAACATGAAGAAGGTAAACAGAAAACTGTTTTACTGTCTCAAAGACTAACGTTACTTTCCAAAGTTCGAGTCAAATATTGCTACTAATAATACAAGAATTATTGAGTGAAATTATTCTGAGTCAGAGTGTCAGAAGCACTGAATTTGGCCATTTGTTTCTTGCTTTGTGATATCCATTTCCACTGACTCCCTCACGCTTTGGACACCTGGAAAGAGCCATGGGCTCTCATGTTAGCTAATGGCTAAGACTCTCAGTTCTATCTACAAGGTGACACAAAATCTTTTCATTTTTGGTATGTCTACCCTTCTGGAAGTGCCACTGCTATTTATTTGTTCAATGGCTGGTATCTGGTACTTTCAAAAAATATTGCCCTCGCGCTTTATACCATAAAATGATAAATGCATCACCTGGCGGCTATCCGCCAGTTCCTGCCTAATACTTCTCTCTTAAAAGGTGACATAACACTTCAGAAGTGGAAAATGATCATCCCACAAGGAATTCTGAAGAGGGAAGGAAGGACGTGCAAGTGTAACCATGCAGTGAACCAATCTTTAACCACACAATGCCAGTGTACTCTTCAAAACACAGATAAACCCTACAATGAAGCACCAGCTAAGCAACTAAGCATAAACCACACAAAGCCACCAGTGGTAGAGACTCCTTGTGTCTGCTCAGTTGCTAGTTTTTCTGCAAACTAGAGTGATTTTCCAGGGTGCTTATTCTTATACTTTAGCTAGCATGCTTTCCATATGCTTGAAATGTAGCATCAGTGGAAGTGCCAAAGGCTGCATCCACACTGCTAATGGTACCACCTCGGACAGGTGTGCATGGATCCCCAGATAAGTAGTGGAGACTGGCCTATGTCCCTCTGTAGATGGCTCGCCTCTCTAGAGCAGACTGCACACATGCTTCACAGCATTCAGCCTAGAAATGTTCAGAAAGAGAGTGTCATCTACAGCAGTTTTGCATAGGTCTCAAATGTAGGACAGGAACCCCTTGCCCTCCTCATTCTTTACTCTCGACGTGAGAGGATCCTTTGTAGGACATACTGGTTCTCTAACAGCTCAGGTATCCAGACAAAATTCATTACTGTTAGGGCGGTGATGCACCAGAACAGGTTACCCAGAGAAGCTGTGGCTGCCCCACCTGGAAGTGTTCAAGGCCAGTCTGGATGGGGCTTCAAGTAACCTGGTCTAGTGGAAAGTGTCCCTGCTCATGGTGGGGAAGCTGGTACTAGATGATCTTTAAGGTCCCATGCAACCCAAACCATTCTATGATTCTATGGTTTTACTCTGGAAGGTAGAATGGGGTTGAGGGGTGATGGAGTTGAGGAATGGTGCAGTGCCAGGCACTGTCCTGCAGGACAGTCCATGTGCAGTCAGGATACACCATCCCAGAACTCCTCTGGCTGCAGCACAGGTAATGCAGTGCAGCTGCAACACAAGTAACTGATGTTCCCACATCAACATCCATGGTCTTTCCTAGAGAATATGTTCTT
This sequence comes from Cephalopterus ornatus, assembly GCA_013396775.1. Lineage (NCBI taxonomy): Eukaryota > Metazoa > Chordata > Aves > Passeriformes > Cotingidae > Cephalopterus > Cephalopterus ornatus. The sequence continues at coordinate 201,504 of VZRE01001450.1, forward strand.
TACCACACCTGAGCATAATTTGGTTCTTTCACGAGAAAAAAACTGGCTGCAGCTGTGTACTGATTTGATACTCAACCTGTGTTACTAACTTGGCTGAAAGACAAATGTCTTGTTAGTGTGAACTGGAAAGGTGATGATATAATTTTCATAGGTTATGCTATGATTTTCTGGATGTCCTAGGAACAATTTTTGGCCAAAGAATCTAGATTGGCATTCATCCTGGAACTCGAGAAATTCCCTGCATGACAGGTTGGGTCTTCCATGCCTAGAAAAGGCCACAAAAATCTCTTAGAACAATTTTGTAATTGCATTCGCTCCTTACACAGGTAACTATACCAGCTAGAAGCTGAATTTCATACCAGTGGTCAGCAGTGTACCTTCTGAAGTGGGAAGATCTATTTTACAGACAGAAGCACAATATGACCTGTAATTACTAAAGGCCAGAAGAGGATTCAGCTCCCCTTTGTGAGCAGTATCATTGACTATTCGTGTGACTTACTGCTTCTCAGAAAGGGAGGTAAAACACAATTCTTTTTAACATTCAAAGCAAACAGCAAACTCTCATATCCAACAAAAATTCCAACAATATTTTCATTATGAATAATTCAACCTGCTTTTCCTCAAAATAGAGAATAACAATAATTCTCAAGCTCAGTAAAGATTTTCAAATTAATCCATTTTATTATTGTAAGTCCAGACTTTAAAAATCTAAGTTGCATTTTACTGTCCAAGTATGTCCACTAATCCTCTGGGACTGCTCTTCGCATATGTTATCATTTGGTGTGAGTAAATCAATATTCAACTGGCCATAAATTGTAGCAATAAACCAGATTTTATGGTGTAAGTCCAGAGGTGAATTGTATAGGGAAGTTCATCCAGATTTGAAAAGTGAAGCAAGATATAAAAGGTTTAGACTATAAGGCTCCTTCTCATCACCCTAAAAAGTCTGAAATTTGGAAAACTTTCAATAATTTGTCATTATTTCAGTATATTGCTCATAATTGGATCCAAGAATAAAGAGGAAAAAAGTCAAGCCAGTACTTAACTTGAAGTATTAACTACACATTGTTCTCCTGTAAGCACTCAACAGATCTCTTCTTGTTAAAATTATGGCAAATTGGAACAGCAGTTCCCTTCTGAATCAACATTCATTTCTCTGCCCTTCCCTGCTGAAGACTTTTACACTTTGAAGTCACAAATTATTATTTATTTATTCCCCTATAAAATGCATGCATGGTCCCAAAAGCCATAATATAACATTCTGCAGTACCCACAAATGCAGTACTCATTATTAGAAATTATTAGATCAATTAATCTTCTCTGCCAGTTCCTTCTTCCTCTTAAAAAAAAAAAAGGCACAGTCCCCCAATACAAGCCTACAAAACAATAAAACTAATAGTAATAATAATGATATGTTTGCTTGCTCTTTTATGGCACAGAAAACAAATGTCTTTTGACTTGTATTGCAGGGATATACACATTGCAAGTGGATACAGGGCTGAGTCAGTCAGTTCCTTACCCTAAGGATGCTCAGTCTGGGTAGGAAATGTTGGCTTACTTTTTGGGATCTGGAGACAACTACAGTAATGGGAAAAAGAAGACACATTGCTCCTGCTCTGAGTTCTTCCCTTTAAGATGAGAGAACAGTCTCTCATACCTTTGACTCAAAAGGCCTCTCTACCAAGAGTGGGATTTGGCTATGATTTCTTTCTCTTGCACAACCAGCCATGCATTGCCTGGAGCACTGAAACAGGGCAGCATCAGCTTCCAGGCTGATGCCAAATACCACTTAGGACACTCACCTTGCCCTGGCTGTGTAGCTAGCTTTATCCTGCTCCTCAAATGCAGGTTTTTCTCCAAAGAGCTATTCATTCACCTGACCTTTCCCATTAGTCCTTTGTGTGTCAAGGACTGTTTCCCTCCCATTACAGTCAGTGAGAGTAAGAGACTGATTACAAAGGGAATTCTGAGCAAGAAAAGACAAAAGCAAAGGCATGCTCTGCATTCTCAATCACCCAAATCATGATATAAGTAACACAATAAAATACAAAATCTCATTCTCCTGGAAAGCAATTACGATGAGAGGTGACGTAAAAAGAATATGAGTTCTGCATGTCCTCAGAAATCCTTACATTGATGATGAAATCAAATCTCCTAAGACATCCTGGAATGAAATCACTTTATCTACTTAGGCTACCAGTCAGCTGGACCTCAATTAGGTGAGCTTTGAAGACTTAATTTTTCATGTCTCTTTGCTGACTGGAAGTAACAAATTCCGGGTAGATGTAGATAGTATACTCCAACCCTTTTTCTCAGTTTGGACATCTGACAATTCTTTGATAAAAGATAAGACTGTTCAAAACAAAAAGTAAGTATAGGTCTTCACATCTCAGGAAACTCTACTGCAACTCATGTGGTGACATCGGAACTCAAGTCACTTAAAACCTAACTGATTCTTGGGTTTTGCCAGTGTTAACACCAAGTATAACTAGATTGGAGAATCACAGTTTGCTATGATTTATTTGGATTGTAGCAACAAGAGTACACACATGCACAACTCCCCTGGGCAGCAGTAATCATTATTTCATTATTTGATTGCATCATTGCATTATTTATTACCACACCTGAGGAAGTCCAAGTCAAGACCAATGTCTAACATGGCAAGAAAAACCTGCAGGGTTTTACAGTATGGGAAAGGTAGGCAGTGTCCAAGTCTTTGGACTTATATTCTGCAAGAAGACCCTGTGTGACAGTGACATTTACGGCATCTTCTAGAAATATTCTTAGAAAGGGTCTCTCACTAGTTGCCTTCTCTATCTTTATTTTACTATGAAATGGAGTAAACTTCAGGATTTCAGCACAATCTATTTTCTGTCACCATTGTGCTGCAGAATCACCTATGAAAAATAGGTAAATCAATTTTGGAAGCCAGAAACTGAAATGTTGGATCAGACTAAACAAACCAGAACAAGGTAGGCGGCTTGATCTTCAGGAAACAGTTGTGATATAGCTTCTCCTTCTACCTTCTTTGTCAGGCAAAGATAAAACCAGGTTGTTAAACAGGTTGAAATTCCTAAGCTGTTCTTTCCCTCCCACTCTTCCAGTACATGGTTAGTTCATCAAGCAATTGTGCAGAGACTCTTACATGGGCTATGTAACATATATCAGGAACACACAGTAAAAGAATCTTATTAGCTGGCTCTATTAGCTGAAAAGTGCAGGAGCAAAATAGTTAGTAAGCTGAGTTTTAGGGGTAGGGCATTACACATCCCACAGAGGTAACAGAAAATTCACACCTCTTTTAAATGCTGTGAGAATGTAGGCTGGGAAGGATAATACAGCTCTGGGTTACCAGAAAAGGTGGAAACTTAAGCAAAACCACAAAAGCTTAATTCCTGAAGCTAAATTTTACAACAGGGTCAGATTCCCGTGTCACTGGGTAGCTGAAGAATCCTGAAGACAGACAGCCAGGCACAGGGCGGTTCACTACATGTCTTTGCAAACTTCCCACAGAAATCTGCACTGAACAGGGAGACTTCAGCCCTTGCATGCCTCTTGATTCCTTTCACTTGTTCCTCATTTCCAGAAACAAGTAGTAATGGTTGTGAAGGACTAGCCACAGAGATGCCATCCCTCCCTGTCCCATTTGCCATCTAAGTCAGAGTCACACTGAAATCCACAGGTGCCACAGGTTCCTCTCTGGATTTAAATACAACGGTAAGAAGGAATTAAAAGCAGAGACAGGGAAGGTATAGCGTCAGACTTTCCTGAAGTGAATGTGAGAGATGGAAATGAAATCTTGAAAACTGCAAGATTTCAAGAACAGACTTTTTGGCTTTTGTGTTCAGATTGGGAAATGGAGAAGAATCACAGAGCAGGATACACTGGTATGGTCCCAGATGCCAAGCTCGACACAGGGAGAAGTTCTTTTCAGAGTTTGGTGTGTGACTATTGTTTATCTAGCCATTGAGGGGAAAAAATCGTAGAATAATTCAGGTTGGAAGGGACTTAAAAGATCATCTCTTTCCAACCCCCTTGCAATGAGCAAGGACATCTTCCACTAGACCAGGTTGCTCAAAATGCCAGCCAGCCTGGCCTTGAACACTTCCAGGGATGGAGCATCACAACTTCTCTGGGCAACCTGTTCCAGTGCCTCACCACCCTTATAGTCAAGAATTTCTTCCTAACATCTAATCTAAACCTACCCTCTTTTAGTTCAAATCAGGTGCTACTCTTCACATATGGGCATCACTTTCCCCATGAGTAGGCAAAAGGAAGGAATTTGGCAACCTGGACGGGACTGTCACCCCTGCCAAGCCTACTGAACCGCAAAACAACTTCCCCCAGGGATTCTCAGGTAATTTAAAATTGTATAAACTGAATTTCCAACACCAGCTGCACCATTCAAAACTGCAAAAAGCCTATAGTGTCTAGCCATCCACCAGCATCCCAGACACGGCTTTTTCAGAAATGAATTTGGGTTGAATGACAGCGAATTTGAGAATGCATGTTTTGTGCATGGGAAATCTAAAACTTAATTAGTTAATAACCCAACACTGCTTTATTGTTACAGG
>VZRE01001450.1:206124-265015 GCA_013396775.1 Cephalopterus ornatus
GTGTGTCCATATTTCTTTTTGCATGGAGTGAATTGATAGGTCTGCAGACATGGGACAAGGATGGATACTTTTTAATTTTTGTTACAGCAGCAAATTCCTGCATACTCATTAGGTCCTTAATGAAACAGCTTGTCTAAAATTCTACTTGACAAATATATTCTCAAAAGTGGTCTCACAAGTTTGTTTCATCTTTATTAGCAGCTCAACCATTTTTAATACTGATTTTGAGAACAGATGAGAAGGGAGGGATTCTCTTGCTGACAACTACTGTTGATAATGAAATTTATTTTCTCTGTCTGTACGTGTGTGTGCGTGTGTGTGTAACCAGTTTAACATGGACCAAAGTATATGTGAACCAGTTAGGAAGAAATGAAATCTCTCCATAGAGACACCTGTACTTGTGACTTAGAAAAATACCAGTTTTGACCAACTAGCATATAAAGACAGGTACAACATGGCAGCTACTAGTGTCAGGTTCTTGATCTAACAACTCAGGTGGAGAAAAAAACAGGAATCTTTTGTTTTCCCGGGCACAAAAGCAAATGAGCTGTGATCTTATGTAATTCTGGTTATATAGAACAGAGATTTTTTTATTCCTATCCTATTTGTGGGACCACGTCCTCATCCCTGGCACACTTCGCCCTCAATAGATTTTCTGACTGTATAAAGCCATCTTGTATGACCTGACACCGTGTGTTCCTGAATTCTCTTTCTCAAGGTGCAGAGAGAACTCTGACAGTGTGGGAATACTCGGGGAACGTCTGGGATCAGGTCACCACAGTCCTAAATAAAGCAGCTCATGGTTTAGACAAGTTTCTTCCAGGAGTCAAAACAAAGAAGGCAGAAAGGTGACCGAAATACACTCTTGTCCGTCTAACCAGAAGGGTCAGAACATTCTCCACATACACATGCACATATTTTAGACTGTGCAGTCTAATACACTTTTGCCATGTATATGGAAGGCTTTGACATATATTAATGGAGAGGATGACAACACATACATATGGAGGGCAATTTTGCTCTGGAGTAGTTTTCACACATCTCAGAAGAGCACCACGCAAAGGATGCAGAGCCAAGGGTGTGCTAGCTAACTCCAGAACCAAAATATTCACAACCACCGAGGATTTGAGTTTCAGTTAATTCACTTTTTTGAGTGGTTTGGCTTATTTTCTCATGCATGGAACACGACGTTGCTTTTGAAAGCAAAGTTACTGTACCTTCATCTGACTCTTTGCCAACCCTTACCAGAAGGACCAGCTTCACTGAGACTGTTTCTTACAGGCATGATATTGCTCTTTCACTTCTTTAAAGAGAAGGCATTGCTTGAAGAAATTGAGCTAAATTTACTTATGAAAAAAAACTACTAAATCAGAATCTGGCACCTACTCTTTGGAAATAACCAAAATTTCTCTTACTTTGCAGAGAGAGGTAAATACTTTATTTTTCCTCAGCTGATAACTTCAATTAAAAAGTCTACAAATCACTTCAGATTAATTAAGTATTATGTGAAAGTATATATATTTTACTTTTTAATGTATTTCATTTGCACAACTCTGGTTATAAATATTGATCTGTTTGGATCATTAACTGAAGTGCAGTTTAAAAATAGAATTATTAAATTCAATAAAACCTAAATTTAAGAATAGCAATTTTAGGCTTTTAATACAGCAACCATCAGCTTAGCACAAGCCAGATGGATTGCAGAAGAGACAGATATGAGGCTGTTTCCCACAGCAGCTTCTGAAGTAGAGAAGCTGTTAAGAAGAATCATGGTTTCTTCTGATAGTTTGGCAGTGACAAATTGGCTTAAAAGAGTCACTATAAGTAGATAACGTATAAGAGTCACTATAAGTAGATAACGTAGCCTGTACAAAATGTGTTTATTAGGTTAAGCGAGAGCATTAACCTTAAATGCAATGTGAGTTCTTGCCCACATATAAAGTCACTGGTGTGAATGGTACTTACTGTTACAACTGGGGTAGATCTTGGAGACCTCTGCATTCTGTATCATCTAAGACTTGCAGGCACTGCACTCTGCCCATGGTCAATCAAACCCTTAGAGATCACAAGGGAATTGAAAGGTTAATCATTATCTATCTGTCACTATTTTGCAAAGAAAGTAGGAAACTCAGGTGGTAAGAGAAGCGTGAACAATGAAAAGCTGAAGGGATAAATAAATTATATTTTTCTAGCAAAAAGTAAACCCACCTCTGCGTGTTGAGGAGCATTGCATCAGAGAAAAAGGCCTGGTGTATGTCCCTAGACTGAACAGAATAAGGTGTCCTCCCTGAGGAGCCTCTCCATCTAGAAAGTGGCAGATTAAGAAGTCCTGTGCCTCCTTCCACCTTCCAGCCTCTGTTGTGCAGGTACATGCCATGCATGGTCTGGGAGACATGACCTGGCACACAGCAAATTGGGTGTCTATTGAAAATAGCAATTTAAAGCAATCTAAAAGGAGCCATCATATCAAGATAGGACTGAACGAATACTTTTCTTGAGCTGACCAAAATCTACTGACATCAACTATAATGTCTGGAAAGGAGATATGCAGTTGGAAATTTCACATATTCTTCTTCTCCTTGCCAATGGAATTTCCCACCTATCTTGTGGATGTACTAGTGATAATTTACATTTCCTGTATTCTCCTTAAGACTTCAGTTTATCAGACCACAGTGCCTAAAAGACCTAGAATACACAGGATGTGGAGTGATAGCAGAGTTAAGGGTGAATATAAGAAAGAAATAGGCATTTGTCTAAGCTTTGTCTGCAGTAGAACTTAAATTGATGCTGTGGTTGGCAAAGAAGACTTTAGAAGAGCTTCATTTATGATCTGTAGGGTGGGTGGCTCAGAATAGTAGGAGATGTGAGCACCTTCCAGCTCACATGTGATTCTGGGTAAAGAAATAAAGTAGGACTGAAAAAAACACCACACTGGCTCTCTATCCGGTAAATAAGGGTTGCTGAAATAACTGAACATTCCCTTTTACTCAGTCTGGAATGAGAAAAGTCAGACCAGCTCAGTTTGGTCTCGCATTCAGCAGATGGAGGCTCACAAAGTTTCCTACTTGCTGAGCTACTCTCCCCTTAAAACAATCCAATGCAAGTAAATGCTATTTAAATCAATAGTGTGCATTCACAGACAAAATTGGTTTAAAATTTATTACATGTTGTGGCTCACCATGTCAAGAAAGAACAGAGCCCAGATTTTAAAACACAAGTAGGTTTTCTTAAAATAATCAAACATTCAATAAAAGAGGTTTTTTTGTTGCCATCTTTATTTGTTCGCATGGGGAGTGGATTTTTTTTACTCTTCCTCTTGCAAGCTAAGCAGTGTTGAACAACCACAAGGAGGATACAGGAATTTGCTTTTTTAACTTTAGTAATATTTTGAATTGTCTTTGAATTTATTTTAATCTTGATTTAAATGTCTAATGCAGTGTATTTGTCTCTGCAGTTCTTGAATTTCCCACTTGCATAAGAAAATACACTCCAGAATATACTTATTAAAGAACATAATGGCTTTGAGGGATTTCTAAAAGCAAAGAGATATTCTAATATTCTTTCACTGTAGTAGTTACATACTTCAAATGTAGACAACATTTACTTTACAATTAGTAATTATTATGGCTGTCAGATACAATTAAAGACCAGCTTATGCTCTTTGTATGGCTTACTTCAGGCAAACTTACTTCAGTCGTTACTGAAATTGCTAAATTAAGAAATAATAACGGCTACCACTTGTATGATCTTTCCCCTCCAAACCCCTAAAACAGCTTGCAAAAGAGGGGCATTATTGACCTGTGCTGTTGTGAGGAGAAGAAGTGAAAGGCAGAGACATTCAGGCAGAAGCATTTGCCCGTTTAAGGCGGTTCCACTTGTAGGAGTTGTGCATGGAGAGTACAAGCCTTTTCAAAGGCTTTTCACCACACAGCAAAAGGACTTTCAAAAAAGCTTTCAACAAGCTTTCTCTTAAAGGGCTTTTAATAAACATATTCAAAAATGTTCCAAAAAAAAAAAGGAGAGAAGAGTGAGAGGACAAATTTGTTAATGCTAAATTATTTAGAAGAGTGGAAAGGATACTGTACAAAGACAAACAGAAAGATGACAAAATAGTGGAGAATAACATGAAAGCTGAAATGCATTGTCAGTAAATGTGCAGTGATGCACATAGGAGACACAATTTAACCTGATGTGTGCAAGAATGGGCTCTGAACTAGCTGCTGTGTGTCTGGAATGAGAACTCCCAGTTACAGTAGCTGGTTCCACAAAACATCATTTGGCCCAAGAAAAACACCAGGATGCTTGGAAGTATCAGGGAGAAATAGAGAACAAGTCTGAAAATGTAATTATTATTTTGTATAAACCCATGGTGGGCCCATAGCTCAACACTGCATACAGTTCTGAATTTCTGGTCAGAAAGGCTGTACTGAGGTGAGAAAACAAACAGATAAAGGTATCACACAGAAAAGAATAGCATCCAAAGTAGAAATAACTAGATTAAGACTCTTTTGCAGAGAAGAAAGACAACCAAAGGTAGATGTGACAGAAAATAATAGAAACATCAATAACATTGAGAAGATCATTATGAAATTATTTGATTTTTCACAATGCAAGAAATAGGGGCAACAAATGACATTATTTTGACAGGCTGAAAACAAACAAAGGAAGCCACTTTTTCAAGCAACACAATTAAATTGAGAAATTCCTTGACTGAGATTATTCTAAATGATGTTAATTCTTACCAGTTCAAAAAGCAACAGGGCCAATTCACGGAAGCAAGTTTATCAAGACTGTTAAAACCAGAAATGATGTTTATAATCAAGGAACTTGTTAAACTACAGATTGCTGGAAGCAGGGAAAATATGCCAGGGAAGCATCACTGTACACTTGCTGTGTTATTATGCATTCAGTATTTGACTACTGCTGAAAACCAGGCTAGATGGATCTTACTCTCTCTCAAAAATGCCTCAGAGTTCTGAAGATGGCCTGCCTCTACAAACATTTTTTGGTCAGTAGGCTTTCCCAAAGAAGCCAAATGGATCCAGAACAGAATGTGACTCCACAGACAATGCCAACACCTATGAACGATTTCATCTTGGGTGGAAGGATGAATATTAACCATGTTGAAATCAGCAGGAATTTTGGCACCACTGCAATAGAAGCAGCATCTCGCCTCATGCTACCTGATTCCCAAGACTCAAGTATTCCCGGCACATCAGGCTTTCTCCTGGTGACTGCCTGAACAGTCAGCATTATAGGCAAGAAGATTTTCAAAGCACAGGGTGTTGCAGCATGCTGTGCTGGTTTTGGCTGGGGTAGGGTCAATTTTCTTCACAGTAACTGGTACGGGGCTGTGTTTTGGATTTGTGCTGAAAACAGTGTTGATAACGCGGAGATGTTCCTGTAATTGCTGCTAGCACAGAGCGAAGGCCTCTCCTCCTGCTTGTACTGCTTCACCAGTGAGGGGCCTGGGCGTGCACAAGAGGTACGCAGCCAGTACAGCTGCACCCAACTGATCCAAAGGACTTTCCACACCATATGGCATCATGATCAGTGCATAAAGCTGGGGGAGGATGGTACGGGAGGATGTTCAGAGAGATAGCCTTTGTCTTCACCGTTACACGCGAGGGAGCCCGGTTTTTCTGTGCATGGCTGCACATGGGAAGTGGTGAATGAATTTCTTGTTTTGCTTCGCTGGTGCACATGGCTTTTGCTTTCCCCACTAAAGTGTCTTTATCTCAACTCATGAGTTTGCGCACTTGTACTCTTCCAGTTCTCTCCCCAGGCCCGCTGGTGGGGGAGTGAGCGAGCAGCTGCATAACGTCAATTAGTGGAGTTAAAACACAACACATGCTCCTCAGTGCTATGTGAGAGAAAGAGTTTAAGAACTACAAGACTATGTACTGAAACAGCAGACAAGAATGTACTGACACAGTGACTGTGGAATCGGTCTGCTACAGTCAGTCTTATCAACACATCGACTATGTTTTAACATTCAGATAGCTGAGGTTGGAAAGCAAACCTGATTTTGCATCCTAAACAGAGGCATGTAAAATGTTTTATAGGCTTTCACGCTTTATTTGAAGATTATCATAAAGTGAGATTTTTCATACCGCAAAGAGTCTAAATCATAAAACTTTTATGACTCTTGATAGTTATCACAAATTTTTCAGAGAATGATCTGGTCTGTATTTTTATCAGAATTGAAAGTATCAGAACTTAAGTAAAAAGTCCACATTTTAAAATGAACTGTCCCTAATTGAACAAAGCCTTGCTGAAAAAAATTGTATTTATATGGATCCTGTAAGCATATTTTCCTTGGCCTTTTAAAAAACATTTGATTCAAAAGATTATTTTCTTTTTTAAAAATGAACATGTTAGTGGATTTCAAAAAACATTTGATATAGTATTACTCAGGGGCTGAAACATAGAGTTATGAACTAGAGAATGAGTAATCAATCCCATGCAGCAATGTACATTTACTATATTAATATTTTCTTGATCCATACCAACACAATAAAAGAATGAAAACAGAATCACTGCTTGTTAGGCAAAACGCTCTGTAAGGCAGTGTTTTCTGCACATGCCTGATATGGCTCCATTTATCAGTGAGAATCATTTCAATATTTCTCCAGGAACAGCAATTTGCTTAATTGTGGCTGAGCAAGATGGTTGGAAGATGCTGAGATACAGAGAGATTTTTAGCCATGACAATTCATGAAGTAAACTAATCTCTCCTTGACAGATGAATCAAACTTTTGGATTTTAAGTCTAAATCCAACAGATGAAGCTAGTCCACTGAGGGTTTTAATAATAAGAAAAGGGAAACGATATGAACTATATAGCTAAATCATTGTAACTAGACAGTTGGAAAGGCAGAGACAGTTCGCACTCATAACAAGTTAGATCTCATGAAACCATGTAATGGAATAAAAACCTTAACAAAGAATTAAAACAAAGATGGAGGACTTTAATTGAAAACTTGATCAATTAGCACAGAGGCCATAAGAAGGAGGCAACAGAGCATGAAATTTGATTAAACTGAACCATACGTCCTACTTCATTTTCAGCGATGTTGCAAAACTGATGACCTTGAAATGAGAAGACATTAGAGGAGTGTAAAATAGCAGTTATCTCAATGCTGGCTAAAATAGAGAACTGATAATAAATATTGTACTGTAAGGAAACCCTAAATTAAAATCACATACGTATTCAGAATGGAGAGATGGATAGTCATAAATTGCAGTAATTGATGTTCAATCCAAATTTATTACAATGGATCTAGGCAGAGGGAAAGCAAGGAAGTGCCACTAACTTCACAAATTTGACAAACGGAGCAGATCATATTCTAGCCCGCTAACTACTCAGATTACTTTTTGACAGTTGGCATGCTTCTACTGCATTAAATGATCTTCTGCAGTTGGTAAAGTAGATTAAATTCTAAACATTCACTCAGCATCTACAGCAACACAGCACTGCAGTCACAGTTCTGTTATGACCCAAAATAAATTCACAAAAAAGACACTCACTCCTCCACCCACGTCACACTGCCATAAACCTACCAAGACACTCCCACTTTTTCATAGGTGAAATAACAGGTGAACCTGATACAGTGCTTTGAATACAAGGATGTCTTTGTTCCCGTTGCAAATAGGTGTGGCTCTGCCATCGTTTTTACAGATCACTACAGCACATGCCCATCCCGCGATGAGCCCTTATTCTCCTAGGACTAAATGCAAGGACTCAGACATGTTTCTACCACTATACAGAACCGCCAACAGAAGCCCCAGCAACATGAGGCTTACATCTTGAGCTGCATTTCTGCTTTATCCCAGCTATGAACGGACAAATGATGCCTTTCATCAGAAAAGCCTGCTACAACAAAGGTTCTCCTTTAGTATTTTTTAAGAGCTTGGATTGATAAGGAGACATTGTACAGGTTCAATGTTTTATGTCATGTGACCATGGTGTTTTGCTTCTCTACAGTGCTCTTTAAAATTAGATTTACTGTCATGTGGAAATACAGCTTAAGTGATTCTGAGATGGATTTTTTTCCAGTGTAATGCCAATAAGATTTGAATGAGATCATCAAAGACTGCTTTTGAGAGTCCCACTTATTACGAATTCCAAAATAAAACAGAGCACACGTATACATATAGTGTGATGCTTTTGCCATCAGTGTTCTACCGAGGAAAAGTGTTATGGGTAGAAGTTCCTTACAAAAAATTTGCAAAATATTTTATTATCCTGAAGAGGATTTACAGCTTGTTCATGCATGCTACTTATCCCCTCAGTGTGAAATAAACTGATTGCAGAAGGATAATGTCAGTATCATGTCGTTTTCTGTTATGTTGTCAAAAAAACAAAAAAAAAAGAATATTTAATTTTATGTATGATGGCAGAAAGTGAAAGGAATTTCAACATGCCATGTAACAGTAAATATAGCACTGTACTGTCTTGAAAAGAACTAAATCAGTCAAACACAACGAAATAGGTTGTCCACTAATCATCCACATCAGTGCTTCTTGCTTTACCGGTCTACCTTCCTCTGCAAAGAAAAAGAAAGGGACAAGCACTGGTGTAATACTGATTTGAGGTCACCAGGGCTCCAGGACATCCTGTCCTGGAATACCAGTGCAAAGTATGTGGAACACTTACAAGTGTTAAGAATATTTAATTCTTTCCAAATCGTTCATGTGTAGTTTTGCTTTTAATCTATTCCCTTATTTTTAGTTCCCTGTTGAAGAATCCACTAAATATTTTTACCTGCAAATTTCACAGTCTGAATTTCTCAGATCCTTCCTAACTCACTGTTCTCTAATTCTGTGAGAAATGGAGAAAGAAGGCTTGCAAACATTGGGCACTTGTTTTGCTTACAGTTTCCTTGGGCTAAGAGAGTACTAGCAGAGGCCCTGATATTCCATTAAGGCTGTGTTATTTTTTTTATGTTCTGTTTTTCTTCAGTGTGTGTACAAACTTCCCTTTCCAAAGAAGTGAAAGACACCAGCGTCTAGTTACATAAACACTCATCTAAACAATACCAACATTCAAGGAGAAGGGGTATTATTTATGCAAACTGATTTTCTTTCCCTTTTGCTCTAATGAAGCTTACAGCAATTTGCGTCAATCTGGCTTCTGGGTGTCCATGGCTATTGGTTTCCTTCTTTTTTTTTTCTTTTTTTCCCTTTCCTTCATTTCTTTATAGTGTCTGATTCCTTTTTAAATTCTATATCATGCATAAGAGGCAAAATGTATTTATTCTGAGATAGTTCTATTTTAATACATTGCACTAAATGAAATGTACTGCTAAATACTACTTTTTTGACAGTCAAGTGGGATATGAGAATAAACATGAAAATATCAACATTCATGGGCTGCTAGGAGGAGGCGCAGTCTGTTAATGCAATATCTTACAAAAGAAAAACCCAGGGAAACAAAAATAAAAATAACAAAACCAACAATAAAAATAACTAAAACAGATCAGTAATTCACCTTCCTCAGAATTCACAGGCACCAGGAAGAGACCACCATCATGTTTTAAATGTGCACTGATGATGTGTGGGCTGTAGAGACAGAAATAGTCCAACAGTCAATTCTTAGAAGGCACTTTTCTCATCAAGGCCACACAACTTCTGCACTGGTCAGCAATGGCTCATAGGTAGCAGGGGAAAGACGGCAAAAGATGCAGAAAGAGCATGTAAGAAAAACCTCCTCAGAGATTTCTTTGCTAGCAGAAATCACAAAGCAAATAGAGCCTATTCGAGGCAGTTCAGCAGCTGAACTGAGTCAGCACACAATCACCACAATCATTGTCTCCACTGGCCAGGTATCTGTAGAGACTTCGCACACTCACAACACCGGAGTGTGAAGCTCCTTCTTCTTTGTGTCAGGCATGAGAAGTACCTTCCTCTGCCTTCTGACAAAACCCAAAAGAAATCACCAGTATTTGCCTCTGTAGGATGATAAGGCCAAGTATATTAGTTGTTTACAGAGGACTTGTTGTATTTTTAAGCCACTGGGTGAATCCTTGCTGTGGATTCCACGTGCTGATTCTGACACAGGAACATCATATGGATTTTTTTAGAACACTGTAGGGATATTCATTAGCACTGGTGAGGTTTGCTAAATACATTAAAATTTTAATTAAAAGAAAATAGAATGCTCCAGCCTTTTTGGGACAACAAAACCCTGTGAGTCAATAGAAAACACTTTTTCAGAGAAGAAGACAGAAAAGGAAAAAGCTAGGCTTGGGAAAGAGAAGAGCAGGGAGAATAACTCTAGGAAGCTCCCTTCCAACCCAAATGATTGATTCCAAAAAGTCCTTCCACCCTGAATTTCATGTTATTGTGCATCCTGTGAAAGACACATACGATGAACAGTCCTATTATGGTTTTTTACCGCTTTTGTGATTTGTGATCACTCTTTTGCTTTAGCTTCAGTGGACACGTGGGTCCTAAAAACTCAGTGCAAGACCACCTGGAGCCAGATCAGAGACCCTCAGTCTTAAGTCGACTGCCTTTTGAACCCCAGCTTGCCTTGCTCAAGGGAAAGCTATTGCAAAGCTCGTTTTATCCTCTGCAAGCCCCATAGAAGGAAATAAGTCTTAGGAGGGCCTTGATGTTGCATTTAGCCAGGCACCACAGGAATTATAGGTAGCCTGGCTTACAGGCAGTCTCCAGGCAGCAATGCAGATAATCAGACAAGCTGTGTCTACGTTACCAAGTAACGCAGGCCAATAAGAGAAGATTTGTAGACCTGAACAGATGGTGCTTAGGAACTGGTATCTGCACTAGTTGCACTTCAGAGAGCTTTTACTTCAAACTACTTCTAGTCTGGCCCTATGCACTGAGCCCATTGCATTTGAAGCATTACTGGAGCATGTCTCCTGGTTTAGTTTCATCCAGAGAAATCTACTTTGAATACTCTCAGCCTTGTTCATAATGTGAAAGTTTGCTAGGTGAGGGCCATGAGGAGATTTGCTCCAAAAGCAGTCCAAAATAAAACACTAATGTGGTTATAGCCATGAAATTTTTAGGAGAAAAGTCAGGGATCTTTCAGACATCTCTGTGGCATGAACTGATTTGGGTGTTATCTCACTGAGTCTGGCAGCTTAAGTACTTCTTATTTATAAAGCTCGATTAGAGGAAAGAGGGTTCCCTAGGCCTGGAGCTGTTGTTTTAGAATTTGCATGGCATAGTTCGAGACATACTATATAACTCTAGCAATACTCTTAGTGATATCTGACACCAAAACAAGTACCAATATAAACTTAGAAATGGGGTTATGTCTCACTATTTGTTTAAACTGTGTTATTGAGTAGAATCACACATCTTGGCTGTAAAATATGTGATAAGCCTGTAGGATCTTGGGTAAGAAACAATAAGGTGAAATATGGTAAATGAGGCATTTCAGTTCTTAGTATGCATTGGGTT
Organism: Cephalopterus ornatus; assembly: GCA_013396775.1. Classification (NCBI taxonomy): domain Eukaryota; kingdom Metazoa; phylum Chordata; class Aves; order Passeriformes; family Cotingidae; genus Cephalopterus; species Cephalopterus ornatus. The sequence continues at coordinate 217,557 of VZRE01001450.1, forward strand.
TTTTTCTTCAGGTATTTCCATCCCAATTCATCTTCTACTGATGTTCAGCCTTACTTGCAAAACCCTCAGCAGGTTTATCAACCAACGATTCATTGTTTTAACCAAGAAATTTGTTCATTTTGCTGTTTAGTGTGGTGCCACACTAAACTGTTGACCTTGCACTGTGGTTTCACTTAACTGATAATTTACTAATCTTCTTATTTCAAAATTATCAACATCGCTTTTAAGATGTTACTTGAAACAATTAGAGTGAGTATCATTCATCTGAATTCTCCTTTTCAAGTGGGTACAGCAAGTCTTTTGATTTTTCTTGCTTATTTTTATCCTCTATAAGGCTTTAATTCTAGTAGTTCTTATGAAAAATTCAAGAACTACAGTTATGTTTGCAACTGCAGCTTCTAATTTATGAATCACCGCTTTTGGAATACCAGACTTAAGATACCTTGCAGCTAATTTTCAGAGGTGCTGAATGTCCGCAGCTGCTGGTGGCAGCTGCTTGATGCTAGTCTCTCTTGAGATTGGCAGAGGGATGGCACATTAAGCATCAGGGTACATGTATCCACAAGATAATATTGCCAGTGGTCCTGTGTCAACTCTGAACTGAGGGAATTAGGTCTTAAGAGTAGGCTGCACAAGTTAGGAAGTTAGTATGGGTTTGTACACATGCCATTCCACAATCACTTTTTGTGAGAGTTTATTAATGCCACGAAAATGAATTAAGAACTTCAACCTCTCTTCAGAGATATTAAGCTTTCAAAATAGCTTTGAGAGCCAAACAGCTTCAAAAGCGCATTTCTAAGTAAGCTACTCCTCTGCTTGCTCATAAAAATGTCTACACAAGGAGGTAGTTTGGAGTACCTAGCTTAAAGCTAGATTTACTGGCAAGAAAATGTATCTGTACTCATGTTATTCTGTACTCTCATTCTACCAATAGTACTCAGTGTGGTACTTTTGTTTCCAAAACATATGACTGGACAAGGCCAAACAAACATTTCCTTTTTCTTCCTTAATGTAGAGTTGTGCACACCACCTCATTGCAATTTCATACTCTGACTTTGCATAGCAGTAACTTTGTATGAAGGATGAGAAACGAGCTTGGTTGCTACATCCCTCTAGACCTGCATCTAAGCCGAGCAGAGTTTCTGATGCTGGCACATAGCCTGAAGGAATTTGATGGAGAGATGTTTCCTCTACAGCAATTAAGACCTGCCAACAGTAATGCTTCGCAGGCAGAGTCATTCACTGTTACCAAGCAAAGACTTGCTCTGATGTATTTGTTTTCAAGAATTAATACATGGTCAAAAGCTATTTCACATTCAGAAATATTGAATTAAGATAAGACATTGCCAATTTTCATCCTAAAAATGAGAGAAAAGTGTAGCATTGAATCTTGTTTCACCTCTTGCTTTGATTCAGTCATATTGAAACCTTGTGTTTTGAGAAGTTGGAGGCACTTAATTTTATTTTGTTCTTACCATTAATTTATAAGGTTTCGTATTATTTGCGTCATATTCTGCTTCAGCATGATTGAAATAAATTTGTTCAGAGTTTCAGAACAACATACATCAACATTTCTAGTCTGAGATTTTCACTGCAATTGAGAAAAAAAGGACATTTTGAAACTCCAGAATATCATGTAGGATACTACTTTCTCACTTGCACTGCTTCTGGGTCCTTATTAATGGTAAATATAAATAAGAAATACAAGCTGGTACCTCTAGAGGATGACAATGAAATCTTCTAAATCTTGAGTCAGATACTATTTCTGTACCTTTACGTATGAAAAAGAAGCTGTGCTAGTTACCAAAGATCAATACATCACATAATCATGTCAGTAGTCATCATATAGCTTTTCTTTTTTCTTTATTCTATTACTCTAAGAGAAGTGCTGGATGACAATCCTAACTGCAGTTTACAATTGCTTTTCATCCCACAGAAGATCCTAATATGCTAATATGCTTTATAGTGATGTGGTTTGTGGGGATTATTCAATCTGCCACTACCATTCAGGTACCTCTGGCACGAAATTTGGCAAATATTCAACAAGCTTATTGCACAGAAAACTAGAACTGAATAGGCAATTCTCACATCAAAATATAATCATCTACCAGAGATGACACCAGAATTTCAAGATTAATAGTAATAATAACATAACCAGGACACAGCAAGTTAACATGTATGTCTGAGGCATTAGTTTCTTTGAAATTAGTCTTTCTCCATACCTTGCCAGTGCTTCTGGAAAAAGTGGCAAAGTGACAGGGTCATGGGATGCCTCTATTATATGACAGTACCACTGTTCAAGAAGGACTTGTAAGGACCTGACTTACCTCACTGATGGGAATCCCTTCTACATGATCCAGAAGTTAGAGGCTTCCCCACACAGTCTGACCTTTAATGAACAACAGTTATCAAGACAGTGTCTTTTTAATACCATTCCATTTCATTAGGGTTTCCTGCTCCACTCATTGTCCAACACCTGCAGTTATTTATACACTGCCTTTTCAAAGGAATGGTAAAACGCCCCCTTGAAACACTTATTCCTAAAATTTCGAGGCTGTGATCCCTGAAAGTGGTCCTCCATGTCTAGAAATGGAAGCTGGTCATTCCCAGGACTTCAGAACATGCAGGACTTTGGGATCTAAAGCCTTGCTTTGGGATCTTCCACCTCCCACCCCCTTGCATTCTGTCTTTGCTGGAATAGAACTGAAGGTATTTAGTACACAGGAAAACAGCAACAGGCTGTGAATTGCACCCTCCCCTGCGAGCGGAGCATGAAGATTCTTAACAAAGAACCTGGCAGACTTTATAGTGATGCTACACTTGCTACCATGAGGCAACAGACTGAGCCTCACTTGTCATGTACAAAAATGCAGGTGGGACCTTTTCTTTCCTCTTGCCAAAATTAGGTCCTGGCAATTCGCAGACATGGGGCCAAATCATTATTGGATATTCCAGTTGCACCTGCACTGCTCAGGACCTTGGCTCCAGACCACATCTGTTAAAAAGACAGAGTTTGATGCTGCTCTCACTGCATGTATGAACTGAGTCTGCACTGAGAACAGACTGAGCTGTGCTTAGCTGGTTGCTCACTGACATACTCATGTGGTATAAAAGAATTTTTTTTTTTAAATATAAGTTAAAATCACACCCACCTCCATGTCTTCATTTTTCGATTTAATTATTTAAAGTGACAAGGCTTAAATGAACTACTGAAAAATGAGATATAATTCTAGCTAGAACACCATTACTACACTGAGAGTTAATGGCCCACATGTATTGTCATTCTGACACCTTGTTTTCGTGTGGTCATAAATTTCCAAGGAGTCATGTTTTGTAAGTATTTTTTTTCAGATTTGGTGACCTTTCACATGCTCATTTTGATTTTGTGTTTTACTTTTTGACAACATGAATAGGAATGTTTCAAACATTGCTTTATTAAAGGGAGAGTGGACACAAAGAGAAAATTAACTCATATGGCTTATTAAAAAAAAGAAAAAGAAAAAGAAAAAGAAAAAGAAAAAGAAAAAGAAAAAGAAAAAGAAAAAATATTTGTACCATTTCTATCAGTTCCGGCACCAGAAAGACTTAAGGGTAGAAAAATTACAAATGTCTTCATTGTGTGGTCTTGTGAATCAATGTCTTGGTGTAGGTGGGACCTGGCTGTAAACAATGCTCTATGAACATATATAGAATAAATACAGTTTTATATAGGTATAAAGTCTTCAAGACATTTGGTTCAAAATCCTGCCAAACCAGCAGCAGTCTTTTCAGTCATGATAAAAGGCTATAGGTTGAGCAGAAATATATATTAAGTCATAAGGATATCTGAATTTTACAGAAGAAAAATGTTTTCATTCTGCAGGGACTCCAGGGAGCTGTCCCTCCATACAATTTCTTCCTCAATAGAACCTATCTCTGGATCTGCTCCATGCCTGTCAAAATGCAGCACTGGCCTTTGAATGTGTCTCTTGCGCTACTGTTCAACACAACTGCACAGTGCAAAAAGAAAACTCCAGTTTCATCACCAGAAGAGACTGGAAACCCTTGCTTTAGCTTCTAATGTATCTGTTTTCTACACTTCTTTCTTAAAGAAAAGCAAGATTTAGGAGTTGCTGGCTTGAATGGGAACAAATGTCCAGCTGGTGAGTCACTGGCAGTATGCACAGTCTGCCAGACCTGCTCAGCATCCTACTGAAGCCCCAGGGTGCTTTCTTACCTTACAGTGTTTTTGCTTTACAAATTCTCATTGGGGCCTTTCCCCACTCCTTCCAGAGCTACCAGTCTCCTAGAGGGGGACTGACCTTGCATTGCAACTGTCCAATACCCGGCAGCAGCCACCTGGGTCAAGTACACTGCTTGCCTTTAGCTAAAGGTCCACGAGTACTTCCTGGGCTACAGTGCTATGTTATCCCTCAACGCCAGGGCAAGAAATCATGGGCATGTGGATCAGTCAGGAGGCAGCTTGCAGCTTGCAAAATAGCATCTGGGGGGCTGTGCTTCGCATTAGCCTTACAGGTTGAGCAGAGGAACAAAATTAACTCTCTGCCTTAATTTGTCGTTCTTGTACAGCATAATATTTAGCACGTTTCCATTTGAACTTTGAAATTTCTTTCGGTGAGATTAAATGAGACTATCAAGGGCAAATTTTCAATGCAAGAAATACGTACCCCCATTACCTTTAATGGAAGCTGCACAGATTCAGGCTGCAACCTACTCCCACGTGTTGTTTTAGAAAATCTTTTTTGTCTACTTTTCATAAGTTTTCAACAGTAGGGTCCCTGCATGCATATTAGGAATTCACAATAGAAACTTTCAATTCAGTTTCTATGAACCCTGATAATTATTGGGTGTCTTTTCCCTTTTTAGCCTCAAAAATCTGACATTTTTTTCTTTTACTTGCTCTTTCTCAAAGGTGATCTGGTAATAAGTTGTACATTCAGAAATACTATTTATTAAAGTTAACAGCACACTTTGCTGTGTCACAGGTTACTGTTGCAATGGGTTATGCAGATTAGCACCATTCTTACTGTGACACTTGATAAGGCATCTAATTTAACAAGTGTTAGCACTCTTCTGTTTGCATGCAGCCACTGGGATACATATATCTTTCCCTGAAATGATTGATTTTCTATTGATGGAAGTTTATTGGAAAACTTAAGACTCAGAGGCTGCTCAGCTGATGGCTCTGAGTCCTGAATATGGATTTACAAATACATTATTTCTTTCTTTCAATTTGCAAAAGAGGTGCAGAGAATCAGATCTCCTTTTAAAATGACACAGTAAAAATGAGATACAAACTTAAGAGTGGTTGATTATGAGAAGTAATTCCATTTGAGACTTTGCATATGATTGACATAGTCTATGCTTTGATAAGATTAAAAAAATCTCCAGAGATAATCGCTCATAATGAATCATTTATTATGTATATCTCTTAATTCTAGAGGGGTTAAGGATGAGTGAGCATGAAAGCCAGGGACAGAGCTTTATGCATCCCATAAACACTCCCTGCAGATATTTATATGTGTCCTCAAGCACCTCTGCATGTAATACAGGAACAAGGACAATTACTACTTTTCTTAAAAGACTTCTGCTGCACAGAAAGTGTTGGCTCTCTTGAGTCTGAATCCTTCCATGACCCCAGAAGGCAAGGTGGGCAAGAACGGGGGAAAGACCAGTAGCATACTTACAGGGATCAAAGGTAAAGCAACCCTTTCTTTGTGCCACACAACAAAAGGCACAGGATGGGAGGCACAGAGCAGCTGGGCTGTGGCCTGCACACTAATTTACCTCGGAGCCAAAAGGAAAGCATATTATGCAGGGTGCTGGAAACAACTCCTGATGGTGATATGCCAGAAATGCATATCTTCACCTTTCTGCATCACCTCTTCTCATTATACGCGCACTTGGAGGAGTATTTCTGTTCTTTAGGGTTTGACTGGGGGCTCAAGCACCAAAAGGTTGTTTATATCTAAATACAGCACAACCTTTTTAAGAATATGGGCCTAAACACTTCTGTCCTTGAACCAATTATGCATTGGGCAAAGGTTTTCTTTTTTTTTTTTTGCACACATTTGGAAAAGGACAGGCTCTTTAACTATTCCTTCTAAGGTCGCAGATCAAAGTTCAGATTTTTTTCAACAAACTTAAAAGTAAGATTTTGTAGCTAAGTTGTCTGCATACCGTTTTTACAAGCTGGCATATGAACAGTCAGCAGGTGCCTCTCCAGAGCAACAGGCATGATATACAGCTCTGAGAGCCATATAATATTAACCACCATAAACACAGCATGTTTTACAGGCTGCCCGATGACTTAGACAAAGATCCATCACAATGACTTCCCTGTCTCTGTAATAGCTCCATTTACAATTAGTGTTAGGAGGCAGCACAGCTCACTTTTGTGTACGAAGCTGATACAGGTTTTACATAGGACACTGTGGTAACAAAACATGCCTGGGTGACTGTCTATCTGCAGAAATTCATGCCCTTGTTTTACAGTGCTGGCTACTTGGCTTGTTTCAAAAGACCTGCCTGGTATTTTTGTACCCATATATTTTGTTTGTAAAACACCTCTTAAAATTCCTGACTGTGGCTGTTGACTGATTTTAATATTCACCTTTTGCTATCTGAGCTGCATAGATGAGACTTAAGAGTGGATTGTTTCACCTTCATTAAGGGGAATAATGCCAGTACTTAGTGAAGGAATTAGGTACAATTGGAGCAAAGGTCTGCAGGGAACTTGGCAGGCTGGGATACAGGGAGATGTCACATTCACAGCTCACTCCTGGCCATAAGCCCATGACTCAGTTTTCACTATTTGAGGTAAAATAAGTATGCCTGGGTGATGGCAGGAACTTTCATTAAAAATGTGTGAAAATATAGATCATAATCAATAGCAATTCTCTGTTAATAGAAGCATTTGCTTGGGTTTGGTCACAGATACCGGATCACTGAGGACACACCACAGAGGTGTTTCCTTGGTAGTTCATGACATATTACCCAGCAGTGCTTCCTAGGTCAGACCTGGATGTGCTGCAAATTTCCAAATATAAAACAGCTTTCAACAGCAGCAATGCTCCAAACACATCTGATACGAGTGGTGCTGCAAATTCTTTTTTTCTGCTTTCTAGTATTGCAGTGCTTGGTCATTACTGTTTGTTCTTTTACTTAAGCAAGATACACTGTCCCTGTTGCCTTATTTCTTTCACTTCAAGATCAGGAGAAACCTATTTCCTAAAAAAGCACAAGACTTCACCGAAATACGCACAAAAGCATAAAATATTTCAGCCTTACAGAAATTAGTGAAAGGAAAACAGGAAATTGTTCCTGTTTATCTTTTGTTCCTTTTTATTTATTTGTTTGTTTACCTGCTTGCTTTACAAATTGTATAAGATCCTCTTAAAATGATCCTCTCAACCTGCTCATTATTTAAAGCAAACCACAGATCACTGCTAATGCCATTTAAAATAGAGGAGTATTCAGAATTATTCTAATATGGTGGCTAAACTGTATTATCTAGTATGAAAAAGCAGTGGAAAGATGCATGTTGAATATTATAGGGAGGTCATCAAACTAAAAGAAATCTACTTTTCTTCTAAAAAACACAATAAATACACAAAACAGAAATATTTACAGAATAAATACACTAAGCACACAATTGCTAGTACAAATCCAGATCTTTCCTAGTAACACAAAGGAAGACATTAAAAATAGATAGAAGCAATAATGAGAACATTTTTATAGGTATTACATGAGATTACAATCTGTCTCTGTGTGTGTGTAGATTACAGGATATTTCAGATGTCTTAAGCCAAGTATTTAATCATGTGAAAAGTACAAAGAGCATATTTCAAAATAACTTCTAGAAAGAGAGGACACCTGTGTACTAAGAAATGTTTTTGAATCTCTCTTTCTCACACTGGTAGAACTGAAGAACGGTAAGCATAACACAGACCTGGAGCAATCTGTGTCAAATTGACATTAAAATATGGTATCTGGTTATTTCACAAGTCTGGGAAGCCACAGTCTGGTACTCTGTGTGAGCTTGGGTTAGATTTTTTAAACTGCTCTAGTAAGTTAAAGGGGTCTTTAAGCAGAGCTCAGGAAAGAAATCACCTTCCTCAGCAATAGGCAGGAACTATATGTCTTACGCTCTTATCCTGCCTTCAGTCCTTCTTTCCCTTAGCAAACATTCACCCTGATCTTCACCATCTGAAAGGTCCTGTCCTGTAACTTTTAGGAACATTGATTCCTGATGCAATGTCATTGTGTATGAGACTATAAAAATTTTGAGACTCCAGAACTGAGAGCACTTGTGCAGGAGGGAAAATACGGCACACACGCACACAAGCATTGCCAATGAAGATTTGCATAAAATTATTCAGGTGCAGAAACCCTAGATCCTTTCCCTAAAATAGCTCTCAACACACTTATCTTCAGGGACTTTTCACCTTGTGGATGTAATTCCTTAATTAATTACTTCATCTTCTGTCTATAGGCCTGCAAACCTCTTGGCAGATCTGTTATAATACAGTTACATATTCATGTGATCCAACCTTTGTCTCAGTCAAATGTGTTTTTTATTAATAACAATATGGATTATAATTACAGTTCTTTTGAAGTATTAGTTCAACACACCTAGGCAACATAGATAGCTGCTTAATAAAAAGGAGATAGGCTGAAGCTTCAAAGAAAGACATATTTAAATGTACTTCCCTTCAAAAGTACCTCTGCGTAGTCATGCAGATGCTGCACTTCATTCATAATTAGAGTAAGCTTTTACCTCCCTAATGCAGTTTACAGAAGACAAATATTTACGCTTGTCTACATTCACTGCGATAGATTCAGCCCCTATGTCAGTGGTGAAGGCTGCATGATTTGGGTTCTGTGTGCTATCCAGGGCACACGGGAAGGATACTCACTGTCTGTCCAGTAAAGCTTTGCTGTCCAAATTTATAGCAACTACGAAGTTAACCTCCTAGGTCTTCTAGAAGCATGATTGCAAAACAAGTTTGCCGATGTACTCATTTAGCGGGGAATCTCTTTGCAAAAGCAGGCCTGTGAGTGGCCATGAGCCTACATGCAGATGTGGGTGCGTGCAGCAGATATAAACAGAAAACCAAGATGCAAACGGGAATCTTTTCAGGTTGAAATTTCAAACTGGAGAAGATGGGATGTAAAACAGTTTCAAGATGACCAAATGACATACTGTAGGAACAATGACTAATATTTAAAATCATTTTGTCCCACATATTCTTTTTTATTAATCTAGTTGTGCATATTACCTTTAACCCTGTGTTGTTCAGATGTGGGATGATTTTTCAGGACATAATGATTTCCCCTGCATCTTTTCTTCTTTTTTCTTCTCCTTCTTAGGCTTGGGATTTGGAAAGATGAGTTGCTGTTGGAAAGCTAAATCAAAGGAACAAGCATGTCTGACAGATCTCCCTGGGCTGATATTCTAATTGCTTGCTAAAGCAAGTTTTGCAACCGACACAGAAGAGTATGCTGCTTCACGTCCTGAGATTAGAAACTTCATTATTATGATAGAAATCCTTACAAAAGATGGTGTTTGTAGAGAAAGATGTGGCTCCTTGGGTAGCTTTGGCAGCCAGTGTGATTTGGCTGCTATGAAACTACTGTGAATGTCACAGACTTGGCTCCATTCCTGGTTTGTTTTGTGAACCTGCCCAAAAGTTATCGCTCAATCTAGTCCTCTTGTTTTGTTTCCTCATTGGTGCCAGGGTAGGAACTGTCCACATATGACTTTGAAAACTACCTAATACAGTGAGTCCATATTACAGCTAAGGAAAAAAAAAATAAAAGCAAATCCTCTGTAGGCTTTTGAACATAAGGTAGAAATCTTTAAGTTCATTCTGTATTCAGTGGGGAACCAATGGAGAAAAGAGCACTAGGGAAATAAACTTAGAGTTGCCTGTGTTTCCAAACAGACAAGTTGCTGCATTCTATCATCTTGGGCTGTTTTCAGTCTGGGTAGCTGTATTTCCAGATAATGAGGTGCACTTTCTTCAAAGCAGCTTTGAATCCTACTGCATATGAAGAAATGTTGTAATGCTTTTCATTTTCTTGTTTGTGGCCTGCAAAAAAAAACAACAGGAGAACAATAAAAGAGAGTTGATTGGAAAGATATTGGTGACTATCAGGTGCCTCAGAAAAAAAATCTCAAATCCTAAATATGCTCATACCTACAGTTTCCTAAAAGAACCAATTTTGTGGCATTTACTTTAGTGCACCCTCTTAATTAAAGAAAACTTTATGGGAGTTAAACTTTAATGCATTTTTTTTTCTGTGTTGACAATTTGAATGGGTCTTGGGATTTGTTTGTGTGTTTGTTTATTTATTTCCTCTTAATTGGATTATAAATGGTCACAGAGCCAATTTAGTCTCTAGAGTCTATGATTTAACGATGTTCTGAATCTGTTTCTGAAAGTTGCCCACAGGGGAACAGTACTGAGAAAGATGCCACCTTCTCTTTTCATAGTATAATTAAACTTTGCATAGCTACCAATAAATTAATTTATAATTTAATATAATTTAGATGAAATATGAAATTTTTCCCTTCTATGCCATATTTTCCAGAAGCTGGGTTTGTTGCCTTCAGACAGCTGACCTCAAAACCAACTCCAATTCCTTGCTTTCTCTCCTTTTCTACCAAAATTGTTATACTTTGCATTACTGAAAAGCCACCCATATTTTGCTACTACCCGATAGCTAAACACCAGACTTACCCCCACAAATACAACAAGTACAGATCAAAATCTGTTATTGGTGAGCTCTTAGATATTAGTCTTCCTTTTTATTCAAATATAACTTTTTGCAAGGTGCCAGGCTGGCAGCCATCAAAAATAAAACTCAATCCATAAATAAGTGCAGATACAGCACATGCAGAAGCAGCACAGCTGCAGCCCTGCCAATATTGCCTAATATATTCAGTCCAAAAAGAGAGAGAGAATTTTGTCACGTGTTATGTCATGTGGACTAGGAGACAGAAAACAGGCCCTGGACCATTAGTAAGAATGAAGACTTTGAGGCTATGTCACCTCAGAAGAAAGGATAATACCCCTGGCTAATACCAGCGTGAGAGGGGATTTCTGGTACAGTAAGTCAGAACAGTACCCAAAGGAAGTGTTTCCTCCCACAAAGCTCTGCTGACACAGCCTCTGAGTCTGGACCCAGCCTCTGGCATACCCCACCAGTCCTCTCCCCTAATGCTGCAACTTGTGGCTGCCAATATCTAGTCAACTTATATCATGCTTTGGCTCTCCTACACAGGACTTGAGAAGACCATCTCCCCACTGCTGAGGTCAGCCATTAGAGGAAAGGTTTACATCTCTGCTTCACTAGCAAACCATCGCTTTGTTAGTGCCTTATATATATTGCCTCGGGGTTGGCAAAACTATTCCATTCAACTTCTTGTATTATATGGAGTTAGCCCACAGCACACCTAGTTTAATTCACTGAAAAAATTCCCTAAACTGCAGACACCATGGTCCAACCCACGGTCGTGTTTTGGACTGCTCCTGTAAGAAAATTTTCAAGGGTGAATGAACTTTAAAAGCAAATTGCCAAAGCCACAAAGCTGTATTGCTGTGATTTAACTGAACCTACATATTAGAGAGGAGATTTCAAAAGACTGAAGAATTTAGGGTCTCATTACACTGAAAATAGCTGTGACTTTCATGCTCTTGAGTTTCTGAGGAGCTTTGGAAAGTTTTCTCCTCAAACTTGGGGCTTCTATGCAGTATAAGCAAAGCTGAATAAAAGAAATGAGTGTCTGGGTCAAGACAAAGTCATAATTCCCAAGATGTTGAAGGGAAAAGAGATGAAGACAGAACTGGGTCAGAAACTGAATGTTACAGCTCTGCTGTATCATTCTGGTATCCAGGGAACAGGGAGTAGAAGCCTTGTGCTCACCTCCAACCACGGGTGCTTCCCCCAGCCTATCAACCACCCATCTTCAGCTTCATTTAAATCTTCAGCTGGTCTGATTTTGCAGTGCTCTGGCACAGGCAAAGCTATCAGAAGTTCACCACCGCATGACTGCTCAGAGCAATCTGCTATCTCAGGCAACAATTTTTGCCTATACATACAGGCACTCTGGCATTCAGGTGTTAGTGAGAAATGGTTTGCAGAAACAGAAATGCTGAACTGGTGGCCACCACTGGAATGAACAATTCAATTTTCTGTAAGTGACAGTGCACTATGTTGCCATTAACTGGTCTTATTATTTTAATTCAACATTAGACAGCTTTGGAACAAAATAAAAATGAAGGCAGAACACAATAGGAAGACAATGATCAACATAAAGTAAATGGTCAAATCAAATTGCAATCATATGGTACAAAATATGAGTTTTACATAAGATGGAGAAAGAGGAGAACAAGGGAGTAAAGATTCTTACTGTATTGGTTATTAAGGGTACCTGAAACTATGACATAGGTAGAGGACAAAAAGATTAGTATCTACATCAGATGATTTACATTTCAAACTGAACAGAAAAGTCTAAAGATTTCAAAAAGGAGAAGCAAGTTCTTTATTTAAAAAATAATGCAGGTGACACTAATGAGTTATATGACTATAAAAGATGGGCATCCAAAGATGTTCGCAGAGTTCAAAACCTTGCCAGATCTGTTGGCTGTATAAAACAAGTGTTTAGGAGTTTAAAAATTAAACAAGTGGAAAACCCTACAGAATATTCCAGATTCTGTGGATTTAGGGCTTCAGAACTTCTAGGTAAAGCTATGACTTTTCTAGGAACCATTCATATTTTTAATTACTCTTTTGGTCTCATAGATGAGATCGAGCTCAGTGGAATTATGGAAGTATTTACAGAGGTACAGTCACTGTGAACCAGACTTCAGGCTATTGGGAGAGTGACAGAAGTTAAGCCATAGAAAGTCACTCCTTTATATTCAGAATATTTATTTAGTGATCACCATTTATGCCTTATTTCTAAGCCACTAAACACAGCCACATGCTTTATGTTACTTTGCACATCACTCAGCATCACACTAAGCCCTGCTCAATTCCCCTGCATCCATCTCTCACCTGCTGTAGTAACTTGCAGTGATTCTTTGTCTGCTCTGTCAACCCTACGTATTGCATCTGCCTGAGACTGAAGTTTCTTCAGCCCCTTAGGAATAGCAGATGTGTCTGCAGTGTTAATATGTCACACAGTACATCTAGCTGTAAGTGAAATACCAGCGCGACATGTTTTTCCAGTCTCCAAATCTCCTTGTAAAAGGTTACTATATAACCTTGTGGGGTCATTTCAACGGACTGTAGAAAATTAACAGATGTTGGAAACCAAGATGAAAGTAACCACCCTCAGAAATATGCAGATTTTAGAAGTAAGCTGACTTGAGAAGGAGAACCAATCTGAGAACATTACGCTTAATCCAATGAGGGTATTTTTGCCAATTTACTTTTAGAGGTGATTTGTGCTGTACCATCTAAGTTAGCAACAGTCCCATGGGATAAAGACCCAAATATAGAACTTAATCCATTCCTGTTCCAAACTTATGGAAAAACTAAACTGAATTTTGCAAAGGTTATCTGTTTACACAAGGGCAAACTAATGTAAGAGCTACACACCATAACAAAGAAGACTCGGATAGATGGCTGAACTGAACAAAGGCAACAGGAATGTTTGTCTGCTCTGAAATTTCCAGCAGCCAACAGCAGTACTTATGACAAATTTTTCAAACTAGGTGGCCTGAAGTTAAGCACCCATGTTCATATGTAGGCAGTGATGTGAGTGATTTGAGCTATGAAGGTTTCAACCACTGCTTACAGTGGAATCACTCATCAAAAATCAGGCGACACAATTCTCAAATCTCTCTACGTATAGATTTAATGCCTAAATTAGAAAACAAATGTGAAAGTCTTGACTTTAGGGTTCTGAATCTTAATAATACTAGAAAACTTTAACATAAATATGGTGACAACTCCTCATATATGCTAAATCAGCATAGCCCTACTGACATAATGAAAAATCACTGATTTTTTAACGAACTGAAGATGTGGCTTTGCAGTACACTATAGCATTTTTGTGTTCATGTATGGATAATAACTCTATATTGGCAGGAAGAGCTGGAAAGAAACAAGGGAACAGTCCCAGAAAGCAGGAATTATGGGTACATGCCAAGATCTGCATCCAATCTGTTGTGATATCTTGTACACATCACTTTGTTATTCTGTGCATTTTCCCAAATAAACATTCCCCTCTAGATGCCTGTTTAGACAATAAAACTCTTGTTACTATATAGTCACACAATGCTGAACAGAAACAGATTCTTAACTTGGTTTGTACCCTCACCTATTATTCCCAACACTATAAAAATTAAATATACTTGAATTTATAAAAACAACCCAGACTCTCTGGCTTGGCTGTGTAAAATCTGCCCCTGACTCAGCAAAGAAAACATACACTTGACAAGGCCTGGATCTGCTTCGGCCTAGGTTTGCACAGACTCCATGTAATGGATGTAACCGCACATGAAATGTTACAATGACAATAAATACACATAAATCTACTAAATTGATGAGCACTCAGTCAGATCTGATTAATGATGCCCTCAAGAGCAGCACCAAGCTGCATTTTCATCCTTAAAAGTGAAAAGAAACAGTTTTAAAGGACATGAAGCAATACAGAGAGCAATTTCTCTTCTGAGCCCTTGAGAAATATTTCTAGTGTGATTCAGCCCATCAATACAAGAGCACTGAATGGCAGCTAAAACTTCAGGAGGTGCAAAGCCCCATCAACTACTCCACCACAGGAGGGACAGCAATAATCTCTGCTCCATAGTAGTAAAGGTCCCATCCAGTACCTGAACAGAGATTTACAGAACTCCACAGGCCCCTACAAGAACCCCGGAGCAGCTCTGCTTAGCCAGAGGTGCCTCCTTCTGCCTTTCAGACAAATACACCAAGGCAGGACATTTCTCAAGGTCTGAACCGGAGATGGTTTTCATCCCAACAATGCAAAGGACCACGAGCTCTGATCTGCCTGTGCCCATTCATGTAGGCATGTCTAAAGTGAAGCAATGAGACCCGCAATTAGCTTGGAAACAAGACTTTTAGGACTCCTGTAACCTATCTTGTGCTCAGACAAACAGCTGTCTCTGCTAATCACACACAAGTTTGTGCTGCCAGTGTTATTTAAATCAGCTGAGTTGGTTTTTCAGAGTATTTAATAAATATTGCCTGCTGGCATAAACGGGATTAAAGAGCTGGAGATCTGAAAGAGCCAAACATCCCTTTTGGCACCTTTGCTCTAATGATGCAACTGTGTCTCTGCCAGTCTCTGCCAGTCTCAGCAGACTGGCATTAATGTGACGCTTTGCACAGGGAAAAGTAAATAAATAGATTATGCTCCATCTGATCCATAAAAAGTGGGATCCTATTAAAAGCCACCAAATGCAACTTCAAACAGCGATGCATTGTGTCCTATGATTCATTTGCAAACCATTGGCTGAGCCAGTAAAATCTGTCTTTGTGAAGTATTTTTATTTTAACTAATATGTGGAAATGGATTTCTAATTGTTTTCTTCTGGGAGGACAAAGTAGTTCTGATAATTAGGCTACCTAGTTAATTACTAATCCTCTTCAAACATGGCCAATAATCTGGTTTGTCAACACAGCTTAATAGAGATGGAAATGAAACGTGTCTAATTTTCCTAGCCACAGTACTTTCAGAAATGGCAGAAGTGTTTATCCTCCCTTTTCCTACACAGGAGCAGGTGTACCATAGGTCATGGCAAGACCCTGGGCACAAGAACAACTAGGTTTTGATACTGAGCAGCATTAGCCTTCCTATCTTCTCTCTGTCCCGGTCTATGCCCTTGTGAGGTAATTCTAATACTACTTGGAGGAATAAATATCAATTAATTTCAGTTTGTGAATTCCTCATTGTTACACAATCTCATAAAATAAAACGAAGCAAAAGTAATCCCTAAAATGTTGGAAGCTACTTGCCATAAAAGCGACTTGATAATATGGCAGATTTTTAGCCTTTGTTCTAAAGAGCGAGCTTTGGAGATTTTCAGCATGACAAATAACTCAATTTTTCCAAAGCAGTGCACAGTGTTTTTGACATAAGACTGACCCTCAAGTCATGTCTCTTTTCTGGTCTAAAGGACAGTGCAATGGGCTGGGACACAGGTGATTTTTGTTCTATTTTCCCCATTCTATTGTAATCCTTAAGGTATATCACTTTCTTTCTGCATGCTGTGGTCACCAGCTGCAAAATTCAGGTAAAGCTAAAAGATTCCTTTGTGAAGGAATGACACTGCCACACCCCGCCTCCTTCAAAAGTACTACAGAAAAGTTAGGTACTATTATCCACATCAAAAAAAAAATGGAGTCAACATTTTTGTTCTAACTATATCATGGAAACACTGATTGCTCTTCAACTCATACACATGCACTCATATTTAATTTGGCTTTTGCAGAGACTACCACCCCCCATTTGATCATCTTTTGGTTTAAAATGACTATTGAGGGAGCTAACACGACACTCCAAACAGCTGACCTACCTAGCAGATTTATGTCTTTGCTCAGTGTAGCAAACCTTGCTTTTACTAATTCTACAAGACAGAGTGCAGAATACAGGACTCGATTTCTAAAGAGCTCAGCCCTTCCTCCTCTGCCTCTGTTCCATGTGCTCAGAGTCCAAGAAAATCCAGCTCAGTAACCTAAAGAAGTCTGGACTGCAGAATTTGCTGGAGAATGATGCCATAGCTGTTGATTTGGGATGGCAATTACAGACTGTACTAGAGAGCAGGGAGACAGCAGTTGAAGATAAGGTGGTGTTGCTGGGATTTGGCTTTTACTGAATATGTGTTTATATGCTTACTAATGTGACCATTTTTAATCGCATCGTAGAAATATTCAAGAAACAAGAGTTGCCAGTACCAAGCACATAATCCAGATGCACTTGTTGAAAGCCAGCAGAAGATCCTCCTCTGAATAGCTTAAAGTCCAAACAGACAAACCAGCCAAAGCCTGAGCTCAACACAAGTATAAAGAGGTGACACGTCAACAAGCTGAAAACTGGCAAGGTCAAGATGGAAGGTAGCCCCAAGTCTTACTCTAGTAGTGCATCTAAAGAACTCTTCTTACCTTCCCACTTTGTATTTTAGCACAAAATCAATCACAGTATAAAGACCAGTAAGGCACCTTTAATGAATCAGAAGAAAGATAAAATAAAATACTGTCTAATGAATAGTCTTCTTTCATCATCATTAGATTCTCAGAAATATCATCCAAACTTTCTCTTCTCTTTTACATTCTTCTAACTCTGTACCTTTAATAGGTTTTAAGGATAACATTTCACAGACCTAACTTTCAGTCTGCAATGGATGAAGCCGAGTACTTTTATTACAGTTTAATAAATTGTTAATGTTGAATATGAATAATGAAATAACCACTGTCATATAACCCCCTAATAACCATTACACAAATATGCTTTCTGACAAAATTTAAACTTATTACTAAAATATATAGACTTGCCCCTGTACATGCAAAAGTAATATTTCTGACATTATTATTTCTAATAATAATTTTATTTAAAATAAAACCTTATTTTTTTTTTCTGAGAAATGTCAGCTTTCATTCAAATAAAACACACTCAAAATAGTAGCATTCTGCTTCAAGCAAAACTGCATCCACCTGTGTGCTGACTGGATGCCCATGTATATACCTCAAGTACAGGTTCATAAGATTTGAAGAACTTCGCCTTGACATTCTGGAAGCGTGCAATTCACACCTGGAATTTTAGGAGGTGGTTTTTGGGGGCCTTTTTAAAATTGTTTTTCCTTTTGTAAGTTAGCTCACCAGTAGCTTTTAACCTGACTTAAAACTGTATCAAACCAAAAATGCCTTTAATTAAACAAGATATTCAAATGACTGTAAAATGCATTTAAAAGACTATGCCAGGAACTAGATTTTTACAGCTATCAATGTCCAACCATTCTCAGAGCTAAAATAACTGAACCAAACTTTATTGCTACAGAGCTATGTTTATAGCTTGACAAGGCCATGTTTATGTCAGTGCCACAGCGACTGTTGACAGAAGCCAACAAACACCAATGAGCATGGTTATGGCCATCCTGGGCTTTACCTGGCCTTCAGAGCCTCCAACTTACGAGTTTCATACCAAAGACTCACATTGCAGCAGCTTCCCAGTGGCAGATGTGTAACTCCACGCCGAGAACAGCACAAGAGTTCTCTTTAACATTCCAAGCTCATTGAGCTTGCACATCTAACTTGCACCTGAAGCATCCATCAAAACATGTTACAATTTTATGAAACTCTAGTGCAGTCTCTTTATTCATTGGAATGCTTCATCTCAGTCTCCATCTCCTATTTTTAATAGTTAACTTCAGAAAAAAAGAAAAAGCATGTGTTTAAACATTGTGCCGTCCCATGACTGCAGTATAGCTATTGATTTCTCATGTGACAGCCATACACACACACTCAGCAGGATCTGGGCTGATGTAATGATTTCTGAAAAATTCCACATTTCACTTCATTAAGAATGTTTGGGGAAATAGTCTCATAGATTTACACAGGACACATTAAAACTGGAAAATAAGGCCCACTCAGCTACAGCTCTGTTTCTATTGCTAAGCCATCTTTTCTTCAGCCAGAACCTGATTTGGAACTCTTTTGCGGGGGCTGCAAGAGCCCAGGTAGAATCTGGGGAATCCTCACTTTTCAAATTTATCATTTTTTGTAGAGCTAAGCGGAAACTACTGAAGTGCCATATTAAAACAAACAAACAACAACAAAACAACAAAACAAAACAACAACAACAAAACCCAACAACAACAAAAACCAAACCACCAAAACCTAGGAATACCATCTGCTTTGTTTCCTCCTGCCTTTGCCCTGCCATTTTTTTCATATACCAGGCTGGTCTTTTTTTTCTTCAGGGCAGTTATCATTTGATTATAATCTTGCTGCTCTTCTAGCAACCTGACTAATATAAGCACATCTTTACTTTAGGTTCTATGTGTTCAGGATTAAGCAAACTGTTACAGATGCCCTAAAAATGGTTAAATAAATCGATTTTACAAGAGTTTCATGATTTGTCCTGAGGCGTTGTAACAATTCAGGCTGCCAAAACATGAGCCAGATCTCAAGGTTCTGTTCATATCAATGGGAAATAAAATGAGACTTAACAAAGACAAAAACTGAGCTTGAAACCTTTCTAGCAGAAGAATCATTTGGATGATAAAGAGATGTGAACTGGGAATTCTTACAAGAGATAATTGAAGAAAGGAATGCTTTATCAAAGGCAATTTTTTTCTTATACTTCTTTACAAGAGGCTGGCAAAAACAAACCAAAGTATGCTTTAAAGTGAACATCCTATGACCTGTGATGTGAATTTTACTGTGTTCTCATTCAATCAAAAAGTCTTTCAGAATAGGCAAGATTTGGATTTTTTAAATGTAAAACAAGCAAGCAAGCAAGCAAACAAAGCAACCAACCCAGAGTTCTTTATACAAGGAGAGGAACATGATGTTCATCTTTAAAAGAACAACAAAGGACAAGGGGATTAGAAGCAAATATTTATCTGTATTGTGATGAACATGGGACACGATGTGTCACATCAAAAGACTACATTTTTAAAGGAATTGTAGAAATCACTGAGAACTTCTAATTGCATATACTGAGAGCCCTACATGTTCCTTGAAAACACTATACTTGCATAAAAACGTAAATGTTCTGAAGTACATTGGCATGAGGGTATGCCCTCTCTTAGTCCAGCCAGGAGGCAAGAAATACTGGCCAGGGCACACTTTAGGATAGTAGTTTGGAAACCACACGGTGCACCTGGTGATCAGTAAAGCTCAGGGCCTGAATGGAAACACACTGCTCCACTTTTAAGAGCTTCCAATATCCTAGGACCTAACACAGTACACACTAAGGAAAAAGCAAGCTGAACTCTCATGCCTTTTTTCATAACTTCCAGGTGGAGAAAGGCCAGAGCCTCCTCCCTAGGGCTTTCCTTGGAACAAACACAGATGTCTGGCACAAACTGTACATTTGCGTTTCTGCTGGATGCCAAGGTGAAGCTCAGCTTTGCTTGATTTCTCTTCGGCCATTCATCATACGAGTGGTCAAGTAATTTCTCTCTCAAGAGCTCCTTTATCAGTTTAAGAACACCTGACCTGTGTTCAGCCCACAAATCTAAGAGGGGAAGCAAAGTGCGGACAGAGATGGCTGCAATTTACAGGCGGAGCCCCTGGAACCCTCACGCACAACGGGCAGCTCAGCCACCACCACCTTGGGCACAGAGCCTGGGCTCTGCCACTCAGTGCCTCAGTTTTAGTCACACCAACTGCAGTAGCAATGAAATCAGCCACTCGAGTGGCCCCCTGCTGCCTTCACAAGTGGGCATGGTCTTATCCATCCACTTCTGTGTGCCAAACGCTTCTGTTTTCTGAACTGAAAACTGCTGGAGGAGAAGGAATATTTAGAGGCGACAGCACCTGTGAAAAAAGTACGTGGAAGCAGCATCTACCACCACATTCTGTTCTGCTACTTACAGTCCCTCTGCTAAAAAAGAGATAATAATAACTTACAGCAAATAGTGTGAATAGAACTAAGAATTCGTGAAGCATTTCTGAATTCCCATGTGAAAGCTGCTATATTTAATTTCTTATTACAAAATATGCAATAGTTACAATTATGAGATCCTGAAGTCCTAGCCAAAATGGCTAAAAACATTCACATTCTCATTTCCAAAAGAATTCAAAGGCTACATGCTGTATTTTAATACAGCAGACACCCCCCAAAAATTACTGTATGTGCGTATCAGACTTAACTAGAAGTTCTTGTTAAGCACTAAGGATTGAAATAAAACCAGAGCATTTACTTGCAACAAAATGTAAGCAATCAATATAATAATACTACCTTTTCTGTATTTACATTATTCACAGAAAAGCTGTGTTAACAATGTCGAATTTAGGAATTAAACATTCCTAAACATGAGAAAATAATAAAATAACATTCCTAACATTTTATTAAAAGCTCCAAGTGAATTGATACATTGAAATCCAGTCAAATTTCTAAAGAGACTTTAAAAGCCAATGCACATTTTAATAAATGTCTCTCTAAAATAGTTTAATACTCTCTGCAATACTTCAGCTTAATATCTTGATTGCAAAATGTCTGAGTTCTCCCTACAACTCTGGGGAGAGTCAAAAGCTCACACTTCGATCCCTTCCTCCCCATTAAAAAATTCACCCAGACAACTTGATTTTGAAAGAAATCCTTGAAATTCTTCTGAAAAGTATTGAATCACTATGTGGAATTGCAGGCAAAATTAAAGATAATTTATTTTTATGCATGGAAATTTATATTAAGGCAGTTCATGTTTAGAGTGACAGAGGGGTAAGCATGGATAGGAGTTGAGTTAACATGTTGCAAAATTCATGTCTGATTAGACACATCCGGATTTGTATATAGGGCTAGCCTAAGATGGCTCTCTGGAGATAAAGCAAAACAGAAGTTTGTCACAACATTTTACATCCCCTCACATACCAAAACATGTTCTGGCTTTTAAAAAACCCAAAAATTTTGCCAGAAGATTGTTTCCTGCTTCCTATTCCTCCTGATTTTTGGATGAGTTTTAGTAATACATATACAAGAGTTAAAAAAAAAAAAAAAAAAAGACGGAAATATTTTCCCTAGAAAAACTCAGACTGTGTTTCATGATTTTAAAAACCTTTCTTCAGTTTTACTGAGTGAAAACAAAGAGCTTCAGGTAAAAATATAAAACTGTGGTCTACAAAAGTGTATGACTGAATCCCTGAAACACCTCTCAATTTGGACTATAGGAAAGAAAAATATAAGTTATCAGACTTAAATGTCATAGAGCATCAGAACAATAGACTAATGATGGCCAAGTTACATCAGTCTGTCCCCAAGCTTTACTCTTTAGATAAAATATTGTCACATTTTTATGTTGCTATACCTTTCTAGAACATTGTGCTGTTTTGCAATTGTAAAGTCTTGGTTACTGGAGAAAAGGGCAGGAATTTTATAGAAACTTCAGTGGAATGAGGAAAATCTAAAATACTCTTCAAGAGCTTTGAGTCAAAGTGTGCTGGTGCACAATGGCTTCAAGTCCATGAGAAATTGCAACATGGTGCCTTTTCCTGCTGTACCTTCAGACTGAAGAATGATAATTTGGGGTTTTTTCCCCAACCAAAAAAACATAAAAGATGGAAAATACATTCACGAAACAGCAGCACAAGCTTACCAAAGCACCTAAGGTATTCAAATTTTTATTAAATACATACAATAATCTGGAAATGTGAATATGACAATGCAAAATCAAAATGTTAACATTAAGAGAAAATACAGCAAAAATAGTCCCAAAACGACAACAAAAAATGTGTTTTCCATTCAGAACATTGATTAAACAGCTTTCTCCCCAAAAATATTTTTATTCAATCACATAAACATATGCAATAGTCCATCTCAAACTATTTTAACTACTGCTAACAGTAAATGTACATGTGAAAGCTAAAGCAACATGCTGGCTTGCTACACTTACTTTATATAAAAGATACGCATCTTTGCCAGCAACTTATTTCTTACTCTAACTCTTTCTGGAATGTGACTTGTCCAACAAAGCATAACTGCAGAGCTTTGAAGCAGAAGGAAAGAGAGGAGCAAAAAATACTAAAATAGCTCGAGGGCACAGAAAATATGGTACTAAAGCCAATGGCACAATATCTGCACAATCCAGAAGATCAACGAGGCACAGAAACATTTTCTTGTGGCACAGGGGTGAGCTGGAAGCAATTAGGAAAAAAAACAACTGCTCAGTGCTACTTACAAGTGTGAAGAAACAGTCACAACTAAAGCCCAGTGAATCAGTGCCTGTCATGGCCAGCTCCCATTTCCAAAGTGGTGCTTAAATAGTGGTTTGTGGAAGGAAGCCTACGATGGATAAATGTCTCCAGGAGCCCCAGGGAAATACAACTGCTCTACAGACATTAAAAATAGCAGTGTGAATTCCTGCTCTGACAACGTGGCTAGCAGTCAGGTCTTTGGCTTACAACTGAGTTACAAACGGATACTAAAAACCTAGGAAGCCCCTTAAAGTCTCACCCTGGGCCAGCCAGGCAGATCCCACAGGCTCCTTGGCTAGAAACTGAATGCTGATGAGCAAGAAGAGGCGTTATAGTTTGGGGATAAAGTACAAAATGAATTTGCTGAATAGAAAGCTCTGCTTGGGCTCCTTAATCCTTGCAGGTTGGAAGTAATTGCAGTGATTCCATAAAGCTCTATCACAGACGGTGCAGTGGTTAAATGGTCATGTCTTTGGCAGGCAGTGGTTCATATTAATAATGTTCCAGGCTTTCAAGAGCAGCCTCTATGTCTAAATCAATTAATTCCCGCAGCCCTTGTGTGTGGTAAGCAAGCAAGCAATGCTATCTCTTTTATGAGATAAGGAAACCAGAAAGAAGTGAAATCGCTACAACAGGAATGTGAAGCAGACAGGACAAGGACTCCATATTTCTTTTGTTTAGAGTTGTGCTTTGAAGAATTTCTCCAGCCTGTCTCTCTCTCCCCTTTTATGTTACTCAGTGTTATCTGTTCAGATCTCAAAAGTGAGTTAAGCACTAGAAAATGTGCAGAGCTGCTGAAATGCCACCAAAAAGGGCTTCCCTACAAGAGAAGTGTTTCGTGCCCTGGTCTTGCCATTTAAAAACACCATCAGGTGACATTTGCAAAGAAAAACATGAAAAACATGCAAAATGCAAACTTTTATTTAGAGTGAAAGCTGATACTCAAACATGTAGCTACAGCAGCTGGAATACTGAATAAAGCATTCAACTTGACATTAATTTGATACATGATATCATTTTATCTGAAAAAAATATTAAACTTATTTGAAAGGCTTGTTCTATTAATCTTCAAAACTACTTCAAGGGAGGGAATTTAATAATGAGGAAGATCTGTGTGGCTGGACCAGGGTAAGACTTCCCAGGGGGCTTCCCAGGTTTTTAGTATTTGTTTGTAACTTGAGGCCAAAGATCTTTCCGTTAGCCTTCTAGAAGCAAGGGAGATGTGTGCTGTCTAAGGGGACTAAAAAGATTTATTCTCTTGTTTCTGAGCAGCATGATTTGCTGAGAATTCCCACTGGACTTGCCCATGCTAGCCCTTGCAATTTATCCAAGGGTATCTTTACTAAAAAGCGCAGTGGATGGGATTCCAGCTCTACTGACGCTAATGGCAAAAACTCCCAAGTATTTTGATGAAACTTGTCTGGTATTAATTCCCTGAGTCACACTACAATTTTGGTCATTATTTGGGGAAAATATCAAAATCTACACAACAATCTTTGCAACCAGATGCGAAAACTATTACAATATAGGAGATACATCTGTTATGAGGTGTCCACCCATCTCTGCAGAGATATGTGAATTGGCACAGAAGCAATCCAACTGTAGTACAGGTGCCTACCCAGTCAAGAGAGTTTAAAACTAGATCAGATTTCTGTGTGCCTTGTGCAATATGCAGTGAAGCCATTTCTTCACTGACAAAAAATTTTACATTCAACACCTTCTATTGGGATGATATGTAACCTAAATTATAACAAACATAATCTTGTGTTATAACAAAGACTTCCAATTGGATGTTACAAAAAGACTTCTTATACTGGTTTACTAAAAATCCGCTCCACTTCTTCTTAATATCTGCTCTGTGCTGGCAGCAGGTATCTAAGTTTTTTTGAATAGCAATAGGATTTACCAAAATGTCTCCCAGACCAGCATTATTTCTATTTTAAATCAGAGACCTACTGAAAGAATTGAAAGATGAGGATCTATTCTGTACCCTGACAAAAAGCCATGCTAAAAGTATTGATAAAATAATAGGAGAAAAAATAAATTAAGAAATATCTCCAAAGTCTATCAAATAGGGTGTTTCACAGTTCCAATAAAATATATAGAGCAAGCTGGTACAGAGCCCAATTATTGCCTTAAGTGCAGTATCAATATTGCTCATGTCTTCAAAGAACTTTCTGAATTTTCCAGTAAGTTCATAAAGCTATTGCAGGCTGCCTAAGAACTGATAAAAACCCTTCACTTTCTGAGGCAAAATATGATGTCCACATCAGAAAACAGCTGTGTTAGGAGATTCTGACAGACTCCTGTTTTCCCCAGGGTCATTTCTTAGTGAGGTACATTTGTCCCTATCACTGAAATTCTGCAGGCAGAATCCTCAGCTTGCACAGATGCTTTGTGTGGTGTTATCAGGGAGAAGTTTGGGCATCCTAACCAGAATTTATGTCCTAGTTTCAGAACTATGCATAGCCATTTACCCACCATGTGGTTCTCGATTCTAGCCTAGAAGGGTCTTTGAGCTGCTGAAGGTGTAGGTAAATCTAAGCAGCCAATGTGTGAGTGTGTGTGTGAGCTAGGAACACTCCAGAGTAGGTAGCATCAGAGGGACCCATTCTTGGTGTCCTGATTTTGTACCTAGTCTTCTGATCTTTATATCACTAACTCCTGAAATTAGTGAGGACTGCCCCTGTGAACTGCTGCAGACAAAGGATGAAATGTGGCAGCGGCACAGCACAGTAACAGAGTGGCCAGTGCTGGCATGAATTACAGACTCTATTGACTCTATAGGCAGAATTTGAAGCATAAATAGAAACATTTAGCATTAAACAGAACAAGATAAAAAGGTGAGGGTTTCAGACAGGAACAAGCCCCTTAAGTCTTACATCAGACAGATGGTTATGAACCACCGTCCCCTACACAAACTCAAAAAAGCTGGCAATGACAGATGCCTAGAGAGCACTAAATCTCAGCTTTGAGAGCACAAGCAGGAATAATGGTTTCAACAGAAGGTCAGTTTCCAAACGCCCCCAACCAATCCTATTGCCCCACTTCTTCTGTCAGTGGCCTCCCCACCCATCCTCAGTACTCTCAGGGAACCTTTTCACATACATTTGGCATATAAATGCACTTTCATATGTGTTTTAGTTTCTTTCCCAAGTCCTCAGAACACCTTTCAAGTCACACATCTGTATCAAACTCAGCATGACTAAAAACTAGAAGTATGAGCATAACATAGAAAACTGGATAAACTGATGTTAAAGGACTTCAGCGTTTACTACTAATGTTGTGCAAGAAGTGAATTTAGCCAAAACAACAAAGGGAAGGGAAGGCAATGGTGAACTTACGGGAACCTAAATTCTAGGCTGGAACACCTGACTCTTAGCAGTTTTCCTCTGGAACTCTTACAATTTTGTGAGCTCTGTCCTCTAGTCTCCATTCTACATCTTTCCTCTTCTCTCCTCAACAGTGAATTTATCAAATTTCTTGACTACAGTCCAGAATAGCCCCTCCAACTTGTGACCAAAAGTTTTGTTTCCTTTTCCCATTTGCCTGAAATGTTCCCTATGCAGAAAAAGAGATTGGAAGAGGCTCTTTTCTGAATTCAATACTACCGAAACTCTTTTAATATAATGTTTAAAAACTTTGTATTATTTTTGGAAGAAGGGCCTTGCTTCCCTTATGCAATTTGCATGAGATTCCAAGACACAGTCGTTACTACAACAGGTATCAGGTTTAAAGAGCTGAACATAAATGCTACCAAGGAAAGCATTATCCCTTTGCACAAATGTATGCACACATAGGGGTATATATAGATGTGTGTGTATGTGTACCTTCATTTATCTGTAGATATGCCTGTGTTTGTATACATGCCTCCCTCATCTTACCCTCACAGTAGCAGAAGGCAATGTTGAAGCCTATTTCAAAACAAAACAAATTGCCTGCTGGCAACTCCATTTTCAAAATGTTTCAGTAAATTGTTTTGTTAAGAGTAACATCATTTCCATCTCACCTAATCATTATTCTTCTAAACACTGTTTTCCTTTTAAAAATACACTGCTTCATACTACTAAGTTTTGCTGATTTATAAACTTCACTGTTCCTAAAGTAGTAATATTGCAGAGCATGCTGATTACATGACTAGATTGGATGTTGCTATGCCTGAACTTCTTTCTGAAAATGAGGTCGGAGCTACAGGGCTGTATTGTCCTCACCTTGAGCGAAAACAAGGACACAAATAACACAGAAGTTACCTATTTATTGCTCACTTTAAAAGTGTGTAAAATTACCTCTCCAATAAGACTTATTAATTTCTTTTTTAGTTGATTTTTTTTCTCTAGGATATCAAGAAAGCAAGACTTTCAGGAGGCGAAAACTGAACACTGCTCTTGTACACTTTCTGTATGCATATGTTAAGTAATAGGAGTTCACTGACTATGGAATATTGCTTTCAATCCTGCAAAGGCAAACACAGTTACCATTACTTCCCTAAGCACGATTCAAACATCCACTGAAGTGACTGGAACTCTACACACTCACTTCTGCAGACTGTGAACCAGGTCCAGACATGTATATTATGTTAATTGTGCAAGATGGGGCACCAATCCTTATTTCAAAGCTCTTTCTTTCATACTGCAGCTACATCAAAAGTAGAATTGCAAAAGAGCACAGAAAGGCACAATTCAGAAACACATGGACTCTCTTCTCAAATTCATAGGCAGATGCAAATTATAAGCAATGAATAATAGGAAGTGCTGCATTCAGCTTTCTGCCCTGGAACACCACGTAGTAAACTCCCAACCACAGCAAGTGCAACGCTTAGGACTGTGGTTTCTGCAAAGTTTGAACTGAGCTCTTAGTCAGATGTGATATCTGCAGACTCTGTAAATTCCATAGATGAGGTAATCTGGGTCAAATTATGAAGAAAAAAATCCATACTAATTTCTTTTTTTCCCAGCTGCTTTTTCTTCTGCTTTACAAGCTTTATTCCCCCTATAGAACTATACAGTAATTATATTCTTCATGAACAGGATATTTCATAAATATAGCCAGAGTAACATATCTATTAAGAACCCTAATAAATTATTATCATGAATGTATGAACAGTTACAAAAATAATATTAATAAATAAAATGCATACACACTTGTTCAACCCAAACTCTCACCTCTGGATTCAGTCAAGCACAGAGTAGAATCTTCACCACTTCTCCTACCTACATTTGCAAAGACCATTTCTTTGTACTTCATCACAGGATTTTTTGAAGCACTTTTTTTTTTCCTGCTCAGGTTAAAAAAAAAAGTTTTCACTGAACATCTGAGGGACTCATCCAAATTCTTGACTATATATTCCTAAAAAGCAGGATATTTCACTTAATTCAGAGATTATATAATGCCTCAGTCAAATCACACTCCCTGTCACCAAAGGGTTTGCTGAGTAAGCAATATGGACTATGGCATTTTAAGTAAAGACTTTCCACATATTATCACATTCTGCTATATCACAGTTATCTTGTGGTATATCTTTCAACTGAACAGCAGGTGTGAGTTGCCTTCCACTTGAATTACACTCATACTCAGAATGCTGTAAGTGTCTCTGACATGGTGTGTATGCATTTCCTTTTTGGTTTTTTTCCCCAGTTCTGAAGGGATAGCTGGAGACATCGTTGTCATTCATAGCAGCTTCCAATCTGACATAAAATCATTCTTTGCCAATATGAAATATCTGCTGGTCATGATGCATGCTGTGTCTTATCTGTGAAGATGTGAACGCGTTTGCCAGATAAATACAGCCATACCCTGCTACCTCTTAAAGGTGAGTTTCTGAAGAGGGCAACAGATAGCAGGTCAATGGATAGAGAAATAAATTTTTTCCATAAGATTTGTTGTAGTAAAGAGAAGATGCATTCAGGCACTTAATATACACAGATAGGAACCGTACATTGCATTATAAGATCTTTTCCACTCATGTGCCATTAACGTTAACCAGAAATGTAAAATATTAAAGGCTCAGATGCAAAAGGAAGATGTTGCTTCAAATCACACACTGGACTCCCACACAGTTCTAGAAGCATCAGTGTGATACACAAACAATATTGAAACAGAAAAAAAATATTGTACTGTATTCAGGCACATCAATTTTCTCAGCACTTTATATGTGTAAATATCTTGTTGAAACAAGAAGTACATTCATCAAAATATATGGAAGAAAACATAAATGCACAGTTTACAGTAAAATGCAATCCACATGTGAAGGTAGTTCTGTGACACCTGCTGCTGCTTGTCAGACCCGCTTCAATACGACTAGGCACCTCAGAGAAGTTTTTTACAGAAGATGGGTGGTAGAAGGGGGAAAGATAGAAAGTCAGGGTAATAATGATGGTTAGCAGGGCAGAGTAGTAAGTAGCTGACAATGAAAAAACAAGACAGCAGGCAGACAAGTAGAGAAAACAAATTCTTACTGTCTGCATATATTTAATGTCCATGTGTGGTGGAGGTATCCATATACAAGTGAAAGTATTGGCTCAGTTTTAAGGCATGATAAGCAAGCATCAAGGTTAAAATATATGCCCTTTACAAAACATGTATTTTTATAAGCCTTCTAAGATGCATATAATAGTTTCTACCCTGGAATGCTTAAAATGAAATGAATGACAATTGCACTTCAGTAATTGCCAGTAGTCTACCACAGAAATTAAAACTAAACCTGTCCATCAGGGAAAAAGGCAGGTGCTACATTATTTACATCATGCTTCAAATGGCAGTAACCTAAATGATTTCCAAAAGGCAGGAATTTTCTCAGTGATTTACTTGCTAATAATATCTATTGGAGTTAAAATCTATTTTGTCGTTGGTACCGTCTGAAATTTTATTCTGCCTTCTTTGGAGTATTGCTACAATAAGAAAGACTTTGGAATAATAGAACATGCAGTAATTGAGATTTGAGATTATAAGTGTTATTCGGAAGTCTTGAAAAAATTGTTAACTTCTTTCAGTTAGAATAAAACACAGTAACTTCTCTTTCCAGAGATTTTAGCTACAGATGCAGAAGTGATAGAGTGGTATCATCATTTCTATCCTATAATGTTTTTGCTGTCCTTACCTAAATGTCTATGTTGATTTAAGGTTCTTTTCCCTCACAAAATCTTTATGGTAGCTAGCTAGCATAGCTTTCAGATTTTATCTTGCCATATGTTTCAAGTTGTGTGCTTCAGTTTGCATCTGCTGAGTATCTGCTACAGTATGGCTACAACATCAACTCAAAACAATTGGGACTACAGCCTTTATAATAATTACTCTCTGCAGCTGTTGAAATCAGAATCTTTAAAAAAAGAATCTAAAAGCTGTAGCTTGTTCCCCTCTTTCTCTTTCTTTATTTTTATCTAAAGCAAAGCCAAGCACATTTTGATGGAACTTTTTGAATTGAAAGATAGAAGCAGATTTTTTTCAAGGTACTATATAAACACACACCACTTTAGACTATGGAATAAAGGTACATCTGTCTTTCACCATGATAGGTGATTTAAAGAAAACCCCATGCAGAAAAAAATGTTGTAGTACAAGTACAACATTTCATTTGAAAACGATATTAACTAAGTTCTGCGTTTCAGAAAAAAAATTGCTCGTTGTCAGAAACCGAAAAAATTTATTGACAGCCACAGCCCTAGCAATAGAAAGCTCCCCTCTCTTATGGTTTATGAAGGCATTGCCAACCTCTTTATCTCAACAGCTAGACAGTAAAAACAAAATCAACCTGTCTTTCCAGTAAATATATTCAAGCACCTGCATGCTGTTAGATGTGGCATCACTATGATGGTTCAGAAGTTTTAAAGAAATGTACTTACAGTATCAAGGCAGAATTTGGTTGTGTAGTTCATCCAGAACTGCTTGATTAGACTAATTCATTTTTGATCTGAGTGCAATAGCCATTTTTAGCGGTTCCAGTAGCATCATTTTAAAACTTCTGTACTAAAATGGCATGCTCATAAGATCATACAAAGATTCAGTTGTAAGGGACCTCGGGAAGTCAAATGCAGAATCTCCACTGAGGGCAGACCAGGTTGCTCACAGCTCTGTCCAGCCAGATCTTGAAATCCTTCAAGGACAGTGACAGCACAGCCTTGTCAGGCAACCTGTTCTGCTGCCTTAGTGTTCTCTTGGGGAAAAAGTTTTTCCTTGTATCCACTTTGAAACTCTCCTGTTTAGACTTCTGTCCACTATCTCTTGCCCAACTCCTTGATCACCTTCTCTCCTCTCCATATAAAGCTGCTATTATGTTTTCCCAGGCCCTCTCTTCTTCAGATGGAACAAGTTGTGAGTAATAGTGTAAAGGAAAAAAAAAGGAAAAAGATTTTATACACATATGAAAATAGCAGCAGTGAGAGCACAAAGTATTATTACTGCTGCTAAAACACAACATAAGTTGGCATACTGTTCCATTGTTAAATAGGGGAAGGAACATTTCTGCCCCAAATGATTAAGAGTGCAAATTTTCAAAGGTATTTGAGGTAGCTGATTTGGTGGAAGCCAAATATCTAGATAGTTTCAGATATTCAGCCATGAGACTCTCAGAAAACGTCCTAGTGTCATCGCAACCAGAGCTCTTAAAGATTCAGCAAACACAGCAATTTACTGTAAGCATTTGAGCAGCCACATCTGGAATATTTTCAAACCTACCATCAGCACACGCATAAATATGTTCAGACTAATACCTAAAGAAAGATAGTCCAAGAAGAAAAATAGGAAGGCAACAAATACAGGGACAAAGAGTGTGTATTTGATGCTCAGGAATATGTTTCAATAATAAAACTAGCTGTTTTCTTTTTTAATATGTTAACAAGTCTGCCAAATGAATCCTCACTACTGTGGTGGTGAGAAATTTCATTTCTAAATTTCAAGACAATCAAGGAGCAATGTCAATGCTTTTGTGAATCCACTGTGCTAAACAATATACAAGGAGAATTGCTCTGGAGGGATCTTAATCCGTCCACCAGCTGGAGAACTGAATGTCAGTTCTTCTGCTCATCTGACTTTTAAGTGTCTGGAGTCCACAAGATGAACTCTGTCCCTTTGGCATTGTATTAGCAATGGCTCTAAGGTTCTTTTTCAGTGACTTCCTCAATACTGCTAAAAGCTACCCCTTTCCTTTGTGCATCAAGACTTGACACAAGGTTCAAATTCTTAGAACAGTTGTTATAGCAGCATTGGGAATCTTTTTCCAATAAAAAATAAGCCTTTTGGATTATGTTTTGATCTACTCAAAGATTTCCTCTCATTTTACAAGGATGCTGGTTTTGGTGGGGATTTATTCCATTCCTAAAAGAATACATGTCAGAAGTATCTAGAATGTTCAGACAGGTCTCTTCCGGTTACTTTTGTGCTATAAATGTAAGAATTAATAACCAGTAAATAAATGCAAATTATTTCCAGGTCATAAAATGTTATATCCTCATTTTATGAACATTAATGACAATTTAAAAAATGTTGAGGTTCAACTGCCTAGGCAGAATCTAACTTGACAATTCTGTTACCTAATTACATCTTGATTACCTACAAAATCAGCCAGCCAACACATGTACGTGTGGATAAAGTTACTTATTTTCTGCAGAATTTGCACCATGTATTACAAGGGCAAGAGTTGAGAAGGTAATTTGGAAAACTGAAAAAAGAAGATGCACAGGAAACACTTTCTTTAAATTATTAAACTACTACTTGTTTGAAATATTGGGGAATGAAAGACATACTGAAGTGAAGCTGATGTGCTGCTAATGTAAGGTCTAAAGGGTAGGCTTTAAACAGTGTATTCTGATAATCAAGTTCACCTGAACTAAGTTTAAAAGAAATTATAAGCATTTTCTTACTCCTCTTTTAAGAAGCACTGTAAAATATTCTCTCTCTCTAAATACATACATCTATATCAGTGTAGAGAAAATCAGCGAGAAAAATTTACTATGATGTGACAAACAAAAGTATATCTATCAAACTAGTGCTATCTTTTTCTTCTAGTCCAACTTCAGAAAAGCACATGGAAGTGTACTAGGTCTGACCTGTGCATTAGATCCTGATGCCGAAAAACCTTGGAATGATTAACTGCTCAGAGACTTTTGCAGCAAGGTATTTGTTTATGCAACGTTGGGAGCAAGCCAGCTCCCGCTGGACAAACTTGCTCAGCTTGAAAGTGCAAAAGCAAGCCATTTTATACACCTTAGATACATGGTTACATCATTTAACATACATATCAATAAATAGGCTAGTCTCTGGGCAGAGTCTTTCCAGAATCTCTTTGGACATGCGCAGTCTTCTACTGTGGGGGTCTTCTCCTCAAGCCTTCATCCCTCTGGTGGTCACCACGGACGTCTTCCTCGATTTGACCTCTTCACGTTAGGTGACCTGAATTCTTCTAGTTTGCAAAATGATGGCTCTGGGCTTCTATATCTTATTCAAACACTTAGTTTACCTAATTTATTACCTTGTGTATATTACTCTTATTCTTTCTATAATAAGGACTTCAGTCCAGTGAGCAGAACAGGACACGATATTAACCAGTGCTCCTAAAATGTTCTTCTAGCAAAACAGGTAGAGCAAACAGGACAAGGTATACCAGCTGAACCATTGTTAACTCTTTTTCTGTGCCTTTTTGCCATCAATCCAAGGAGCACCACTTATGAAAAATATATATAAATACTTGCAAAAATAGAAGCAGTTGAACCCACTTTGCTTGTAGCTATATTTGAAGTCTTTCTGGGGTTCATTGTTGTTTTTCCTAGTTTTCCAGAATTTCACCGGAGCTCCACGGTGAAAGCACAGCAGCTGTGCAAGAGGGCTGCTGCAGTTTGTCTGTTTCAATGAATGGGTCTCCAGTTCTTAAAGCCAGATAGCAATCAGGTATTTAAATAATTAGAGGATTGTTTATTTGTTTTCAGGAACAGGGTGAAGATGGTAATTATATGAAGCAAGTCTTAATGTCTGAAGGTTAGTCCTCCCTACTCTGCCTGACTATGTTTTCTCTCCAACTAAATGTAGACTGGAAGCACATGGAGAATAATAAATTATGGATAACAACTATAATTCATAGCCCACATAACGGAGAACCCTCAGTAATCTGCACTTACTCTCCTATGCACGAGCAAACAAGCTATAAATCTTCTGAATGTTGTTACTAATATCCCTATCTTTTCCAGTAATCACAAGCAATATCTCAAAAAAATAGTTGCCTTATTCACTCCCACAGTATTGTGGTACAGTTTGATAACCACAGATTTAGCATTAGTGGAGAGTTCAAACAAAGTTTCAGTCTCAATGGAAAGAGGAGTTTTTAGTTGGTTACTAGGGTATACGCTCATCTAAGCCCTTTGCTTTGCTTATATTCTCTAGGTATTCTTTTCCAAATAGAAGCTGATAGCATAGGAAAATGGGAGGGAAATGAAACTAGAAATGTTTCCAAAATGAATACTGAATCAAACTCTTTGTATCTTAATTAAGCCATAATCTTGTTTAGCAGGTAATTGGTCAAAACCCAGCAAAATACAGCCATTACTTGGGGAGTACAGGAGGCACACTAAGCAAACTGTGCAACAAAAAATTTCTATTGAAACTTGCTTGTGGCCTGCTGGCAGCACAGCCAAAAAGGACATCTCTTGAAAGTAACTGAATACCAGTTGGACTATTAGAAACAGCATCTTGCCACCAACAGGAACATGGCTGAAGGAAACCAATTCTGTTATGCTGTGTGTGTGTCTACAACAGCAATGGCTGGTACTAGTTAGGGTACTGAGAGCAATATAATAACAGAAACTCAGAGCAGGTCAAATCACCACGTATGTACAGAATTTCATGAAGAACTTTTGCAACCCATGATAGCTGTATCTAGGTTAAAAGGCAACAAAGATATACCACATATTCTTTCAAAAAGCTATTGCCCTATATTAGCTAAGATTGTTCTCTCACTCTTAAGAGAAACAGGATAGACTCAAGTAAGTGCTTAAATAATTCCCCAGATCAGCAAAAATTGATGCAAAAATACCGGTGTTTTTTGACAATCCAGGAAAGTTTTAATATAAATAAATGACAAGTAAAAATCTCAATTTCATATTAAAATCTACAATGGTCTGTTTAGTAAGATCAGCTTGCATATGCTGCACAAGAGTGTTAAGACCCCTCAAACATGCCATTGGAATAAATCTGAATAACAAAAATTAATTAGCCCTGGACAGAAGTTATTGAAAGATTATCTTAGTAGGCAAAGTTTTATGTTCAGGATTTTTTTCTCTAACTTCCTATACTAAAATAAAATAGTTTTAAAGTTAAGAATAAAAAAAGACCAAAACCAAGATGTGAGTTAACAGGCATACATATCTCTGCAACTGTTTCTCACTATTGTTCAGCCTCCTACCAGCTGTAGCTGAATCATTTTTCCAACTTGTTAAAGAGTGCTTTAGTTCTAAAGCTAATGTATTGTTGATCAGAACGGGCAGGAATTTCCAAAATTAGTTCCAATCTAGTCTTTCCCTCATATACATATATATACAATCATGTGTAGCCACTGCTGCTGTGTTCCATGTGTTCAAACAGTAGGAGTCATCAGTAACAGCAGCTGCTCTGCATGGGGAAGGCAGGATCCTTTTGAAAAATCAGGACCAAATTCCTACAGACTATCATTCCTGAACAACCTCGACACTCTCGAATCACATAGAGTCGCACATTTCCATCCATCTTTTCTGAAGAATATTCAATAAGGACAATGATATTGCCCGTCTTCTGATCAGGACTTAGGGCCTTGCAATGAAAAGGTCAGAAGTGCAAGTAATTATAATGCCTATTACGTTAACTGTAATAGTCACCCAAGCACTCAAAAAAGAAAAGTACCTCTGTTCCCCATGGTTTCCACACAGCTTTGTCTATCTTCAATTTATGTACAGATAAACAGCATGTCCTAGAGATTGCATATGTAAGATCCCAAAAATGTTTTTATAAAAATAAAAAAAAACCAAAATCGCCTAATCATAATTTATTTCATTGCAAGCAGATAAAAATCACATTTAACCAACACTACCTAAAACTTCATGTTTCAGAGTGACTTATCTTCAGTAATGTCTTTGAACAAATACCTTGAGAGGGCAATCTGCTGTCACAGGAGGACAATGCACCCATTACAAAGACCTTGTGCCAATATATCAGCTCTCCTTCTGTCATCTCTGGCTCAGCCTTCCCGCCGCTCTTCATTCTGGTCCTTGTGTTTGGCAGCTATTGAAATAACAAAGACCACAGTATATGACTTGAATGCAAAGGAGATAAATCAGCATGCTGCCTGCCTCCTAATAATATCGTTTTCCAGATTATCCATGACATGAAGGTTTCAATACCAAAGAGGCATTGGATTAAAAAAATTCTCAAATTCAGACTTCTTAATGTTTCTCAAAGAAGTCAAGTGGTCCACTTAAACAGTTCCTCTCAAGGACAGCCTCTTCTTAAGCAAAATTCAGAGGAAAAAACAAGACGGTAAAGATTAAAGGGCATTATTAGTATTTATGGTGCATCGTAGCTGTTCCCGAGTCTTCTACAAACCTACTGGTTGATTTAGGAATTCAGCACTTCATCTCCTGCCTCAGTTTCCCAATCTGCAAAGTCTGAATAATAATACTGACATTTCTTCTTAAAGTGCTGTTGGAACTGTGCATGATGAGCTCTTCATAGAAGCTGTGCGTAAGTACTATTATTCTCTCCCCTTTTTTTTTTTTTAATTTGAGAGGCACTTAGCTATGAGTGAGATAGATGCCATCTCTAAGAACCTCTTAAGACCTCATAATTTGGTTCATACAATATAAGAATTACACGGTTGTACCATCCCCCATGTCAGCAAGCAGCAATTGACAATGCAACATTAATTCAACATGAGCTCAATTGTAGGCTCGAATCCTTCTGGTTAACATTTTAGAGGGTTTTGCTTTCCAAGGGGTTCATCTCTCTTGAAAGAGATACGATTTGCAAAAAAAAAGAGCTCACATTGTATGCACAAATTAGTTGCAGTGGTTCAAAAGAAAGTGGGAACCTTTCTGCCTATCAGCAGCCTTCACCTCAGAAATCTACTACTGCATTTATGCCTCTCTAAAGCCTCACTTCCATTCTCAGCAAACTGAAACTTTGTACACTGCTGCCTTGTTTCATTGAAGCAAATTTTAATTTCCTTCCCCATCAAACCCATAAAAGGACTGCTATAAAATGTGTACATCCTCTTTCCAGTTCCAACTTCACTTTCGTTTTGACCTTTTATCAGCCTGAGAAAGCAATAATGCTGAAAGATTTATACTTGAAGAACAGGTGAGTGAATGTGAGCAAGGTGCAGAGAACTGTGATTAATGCACCCATTTTGTTTGTTTAAATAGATTTTACAACTGTCTTACAGAAGAACAGTGGGGGGAAAGTTTAGTTTTGAGGATCAAGTGGATCTTCATCATACATCTTACACTTGTAAACATCCTTATCCTTGTGCATATGCATCTCCATATCTTGGACTGCATATTGAATATACAATCTTGTTGGTGAATATGTGGCATGACCGCTATTCTGTGTATGTCATTATCTATTAATAAAGTTATATAAAGCCATAATAAGACTGTTTACTTGTAGTAACTATACAACACCCTTAGCATAGAGTGAACTGAGAAAGCACAAAACAGAAAAGAAATCCAAACAATGAGTCAGAAGTAATTCTGTGAGGGAAAAGATCTGTTGTAGGTTAGCCCAGAAAGTCAGCTCAGATGCCCACAGCTGCCTGCTGACTTGTTCCAGTAGGATGGGGGAGAAAATCAGAAGGGTAAAAGTGAAAAAACTCGTACGTTGAGATAAAGACAGTTTAATACGGAAGGCAAAAGATGTGCATGTAAACAACGCAAAACAAGGAATTAATTCAACACTTCCCATGGGCAGGCAGGTGCACAGCCATCCCCAGAAAAGCAGGGATCCATCATGCATAACAGTGACTTGGGGAAGACAAACACCACCGCTCCAAACATCCCCTACTTCCTCCTTCTTCCCCTGGCTTTATATACTGAGCATGATGTTATATGGTGTGCGATATCCCTTCAGCCAGTTGGGATCAGCTGTCCCAGCTGTGTCCTCTCACAGCTTCTTGTGCACTCCCAGCCCACTCACTGGTGGGGTGGGGTGAGAAGCAGAAAGGGCTCTGTGCTCTGCAAGTACTGCTCATCAGTAACAGAAACACCCCTGTTTATCTGCACCGTTTTGGTCATAAATCCAAAATCCGTAGGAAAAACCAGGTAGAAAAATAACTCTATGCCAGCCAAAACCAGTACAAGGCCATAGGTGAATTTCCAAGTAACAGGAGAATCCCATGCTGCTGAGATCGTCATCAAGTGAGCGGGGGACTTACGGTGGGAACGAAAAACAGAGTTAAGGGGTTCTTGATCTTTCTCTTCTTCAGAGGTCAGTGCACAGAAAAAAAATGGGGAGAAGAACTGACTAGCAGGTCAAAGGCTTCTAGTCTGCAGACAAGCAGACAGGTAGAAACCCACCTGTGGGCTAAGACAAACGACTTAGCATGGGGGGGACAGACCAAGACACAGGCACACATACAGGGACTGAGAGTGACAGAGAACAGCAAAAGAAATAATGGGATGCAGGAGAAACATCTTGTCAATGAGACATGAACAGCAAGTCTGAAAATAAATTAGAACTCTGGATAGCAGAATAGAGGGAGTAAATTGCCCTCTGAAAAATGTCATACACTTAAAAACTTAGATCAAATGCAAGTCAGAAAAGCAGAGATCTTCATAAGTCTGCCCTTAGCAAAACAGGTAGACTCTCTTACTTGTTACTAACTGCATTTTTTCAGAACATTAATGCCAGGAAGGTTTGAACCCTTTCGACTGCCATCCCTAGCAAAGAACCATTACATATATACTGGCAGAATGTGAATCTGACCTTGAATCTACAGTGTGCCTTTGAATCCACCTCTTGCAGAGCATGATTCTGAGACATCTGATAACAATTGTCTTCCAGCCTTTGCGTTGCAGAGTGCTACTAAATAGACTGGCAAAATATTAGTTATCCATCCTTATCAGAAACTCTCAGCACTCTGTATGAAAAAAAGCCCTTGCAGCACTGCTTCTATAATTGCACTGATTATTTTAGCCACTGCAAACATACAGGGCAGCTACTCCAGTTAGCTTCTCTCATAAGGATGCTCCAGTATTTGGTATTACTTTCTAAGACGTGACTCAATGTGAATCCCTAATGCAACAACCTGTGGTTACATCTTCTGCCAATATACTCAGTGCCATAAATCTCCTTTCCAATGACATCTTTACAGTTTCTTGAATGTAATGGCAAGGTCATTTTACGAAAATACATCTCTTACTATAATTTCTGCAAATAAAAAGTTTCTTCAAGTTTGATTTGACTTTTTTCTACAATTTTTTTTTTTGCTTTAATGTAAAAATGTAATGTGTACAACACTTAAACCTGTTAAGCTGAACCCGGATGATATATTATTTGCCATATTTTAATGTGGATGCACTTGTATTTGCTATAGTAGATTGGTAGTATCTTAAAAAACTCTTTCTGGATGGATCCTAATATATTCTTCTTTTTTAAGGATGAACTGTGCTGCAAATTTTTACAGAATATCTTTCCTGCGATTTTTGACACATGCAAAAACACAGACTTCAGGACCATTTATGTTTCAAAATTTTTTTCTCCAGAGAATCATGTCAATCTCACAATGCCTCATTGCCCCATTTGTAAAACAAGAATAATGCTTTTTTTTCCCTCAAACCACCCTTAGCACATCCTGTCTACTTAATCTGTAACTACAAGCTCTTCCTTGCTCCAGAATAGCAAAGCTATATAAACGGAGTCCAAGCACTTCAGAGCCTTTTGTTCTAATGCAACATATATATTATATAATAATCATCATTCCTCCATGGCTAATTCTCACAATCCATGTCCTTTAGCTCCACATCTTCAAGCATGTTGGCATATTTCTACTGATTTAATAAAATTACCTGTTTTCATCAGTTTTCATCACTGTATCCTTCTTCTCAAGGGCTAATTTTACTTTCTGAGAAACCAGCACTGCATACATAAGGGAGATATTCCAATATTCTCCCCCAAAGTTGTGCTGCTGTCCAAACAGTCTGGTCTTAAAAACCTTTCCATTTTCAAGTATTTAAAAAAATATTTTACAAATCTAGCCTTGGCACAGGTATCCAGTTAAAGGACAGAAGATCAGATACATCTTTCCAAGGATCTGCCAACATGGCTGTAAGGAACATGTGACCAACATATGGTCTTTTCATCCCTTGAGGCAGGCCTATTCCTACCTTGTGTAACTGGCAGACTGGGAAGAAGCAAAACCTATTATTTACTTAGGAATTGTTCTTTCAAATCTTCAAGTGCTGATGTAGCACAATCGGGGGCAGACACACTGCAGTGAAAGTTGCAAGGAAGAAATTGCAATGCTGGAACGCAGACGGTGGATTCATTTTAATGGTTCTGCATATATCTAGATTTCGAAAAGAAAAGCATAGTTGATTTTGTCCTGACACTCTCCTCCAAGTTAATGAATGAAAACTGCTTACATTAGAAGTCATGCAGCATGAGAAGGTCTGCTACTACCATCAAGAAGGGAAAACTGATTAGTAGGATCTGAGGTAATACCTGTCACACAAGGAAACTGCTCAGCTTGGGATGTACACAATCCAGTGGGCTAGCACTGAAAACCAGTGTGAACCTGGTACTATCTCTTTATTTTAATTCGTCCTTTCCAATTCTTGTTATGTTGCATCACTCAGAGAAACAGTACTTTGAAGAAGATGAACTCTGTAGTGTGGTGCAAAAAATACATCTGCTCTACTCAACACTACCTCATCAATCTTTAATGCTTGATCCAGGTTCGTTGGTTCACCCAAGACAAAAGGGGAAGAAAATTGCTCCTGCAGAGGAGATGACAAATTTATTTTTGTCCAAGTGAGTCCTGGGCAGGCATGAAAGGCTCTGAGCTATCTGTTGTCCTGTCTATCTTCCACAGAGTTCTATGAGTTGCTCCAATTTTCACCAGGTTTCTTTAGCCACAAGCGGACCTAAAACCAATTGGTCTCCACTTAGGTGGATAAAGTGCAGTACCAGCCAAGGATTTATCCCAAATCACTTAGTTTTCCATCACTATAAAATTATATTCTGTCAGGAATCCCAGTTAAAACAACTGTACTCGTTGTAATGAACAATAATGAAAAACTGTGAGAATAACTGGCAATAAATAGCCCTTAAGAAACCTCAACCAAAGTAAACATTTATTTTTCTAAGTTTACATTTCCTCTTCTTTCCCCCTTTCTCCTACTTTTTTTTTTCACATTTTTACTCTTGTATTTTGCTTCTCTTATCATTAAGTCCTTGTGTATGACATTATCTTCTTTATCATAGCTAAGAATTCTGTGGAGATGTGGAGATGAGACAGGACTAGAGGACTGTTTTCTTGCTTTCTCCTATGGACATAGCAGTAGTATGCATGTTGGTCAGCATGAGCTATAAACCACTTCTTGCATTCCAAACATTCTATTCAATATGCCTCATTTCCTCCCATCCTTCTTTTCACTTCTACTTTTCTAATGCAAAAGAGAAAATCTATAACATGCTTTGAATGAGTTACTTCCACTTTTCTCCCCTTGGTGAGGTTTGAAAATTAAACATGAGTACACTAACTAGTACAGGCAGGCACATTTCCCTGACTTGACTACCAGCCTTGCTTCTGATCTTTACATTTGTTTTTATTACCTTTCTCTTCCCAACAGAATTATAAACAGAGAGTGGTTTTGGTTTTGGGGTTGAGGACGAAATCTCAGGAACTCTGAATTTTAATTTTTTTTAATCACCATTGGTTTTCCAAACACAGTTGAGTAAATCTGTTCATATCTCTAGGGTTCAGTATCTTCTCTAATGTCACATGCTGCCAAGCACTTAAAGCTCTCATAGGATCCAAAATCCTCAAAGCAAAGGTAGGATGAAGGTGAAAGCTATTTCAATACCTACCTTACAAAGTGTCGTGATTTGAGGCTTAATCAGACCCTCAGATTAAAAATTGCACAGTATCAGTATTCTGATTAGATTTATCAAGCAGATTTTTAAAATTACACAGGTCATAGAGAATTTTTTTACCAAAACCAGATATAGCCTCTGTAAAAAGAAAGAAAAAACAATTTTTTAATACAGTGATCTTTAAATAGTCTTTCATTGTTGTTGCAGGACGAGCACCTGTGGCCACGTTCATTGCTGCTTTGTTGGATTGCTCCCCAAAGGCAATCCAGCAAGGGCGCTCCATGAGGAAGGACTCATCTCTTGATGCCTCCAGAGCCCCCATTTGCACTATTTCCCATTTCAGAAGCTGTGATGCCACTCCTAATGCTGTTTCAACACTAGCTCATCTCGTGCCACATAATCCCTGACCAGTTACGTGCTGCTTCCTGACTGACAGCACGGCAGCAGAGATAAAAGCAGGATGCTGGCCAGAAAGGGCCTCCATTCTCCTTTGTAGCTCTGCCAGGATGCTGTCTGCACTTGTATTGGCAACATGAGTAGAACTGGGTAACAGAGGTCCAGATTTGGTAGCTGGCCCATCTTACACCAGAGCTGACCTTGCAAGAATCAAGCTAGTCCAAGTCTCAGCCACAAGCGACATCAATGGAACAGATGGGGAGAGGCTTCCAGGTAAAGCTGTCTCCAAGGCCAACCTCTCCCCACTCCTCTGTTAACAGCCCTGTGGAAAGGCTCCTCAGCCCAAGAAGCAACTTCACAAGTCAGGAGTAGGCTGAGCTCTTCTGAGAACCGTGTTCTGTACTGCTTGAGACACAGGGAAGTCCATCCTGCA
Source organism: Cephalopterus ornatus (assembly GCA_013396775.1). NCBI lineage: Eukaryota > Metazoa > Chordata > Aves > Passeriformes > Cotingidae > Cephalopterus > Cephalopterus ornatus. The sequence goes on from VZRE01001450.1 coordinate 260,320, forward strand.
CACAGACAGACCAGCTGTGGGGAAGCGTAAGGAGTTGTCTGGACCCATCAAACAGGGCAGAAAACTCAGTGACAGCCTAATAAATCACATGACACTATGTTCCCTCTTGTTCTTTCACAGAACACCAGCACTGCAAACCAGATGTTGGAGAAGTGCTTGCAGGGTATTTTTGGCAGAATGCAACATCCTGTCAAGGATGCTCCTTCGTACAGGGGGCCCATCAGTTCCTAGAGTATTCCTTTTACAGTCAGAGACTGTCAAGGACTAGAAAGCCAAGAAAGTCAAAGAATTTGCTATCATGGATGCTAATAATCTCATTCTTTTTATTACAGCTATTTTACATCTCCAATATATTATCTATCAGTGCTACTCTTCACACTCTAGCATTGTGTATCCCAACAGATTTTCACAGAAAAATAATTCTTTGCCCTCAAAAGAGGCATTTTTAATGAAAATAGAGACCTGAAATCTGAAAACTGCTTACTTTACCTACCTCAAACCTGTTACGAAAAAGGCAGAGCAAAAAGGCAACTGAGCCTTCACAAAAGGCAAATAGGTGGCCAGCAAAGTTGATATATACTGGTCCAGCCTAAAGAACTGGATTGCTTTTTCTCTTTATGCACTTCTCAATTAACATGTCAAGCTACTGTGGCTCCTGTATATTTTGTGCGTAAGACCTGTTTATAGTCTAAAAGTTTTGGTTTTGTCATGTTTTTTGGGGTGTTTTTGTTTGTTTGTGTTTGTTTTTTTTCAAGGCAGATCACAAAGACAACAACCATCAGCTATTCCTCCAACTCCTTTTTCCCATGTTCCACTCGTATTTTATGAAAACTTCATCTCACCTGAAAGCATTCTGGGTATTTGGTATATAATACAAATATAATGTTATTTTAATGAATGTTTGTACAGCACTGGTTCTTTAGTTACATTATGTAATAAACAGGTGTACTGGACATGGGTAACAGGAAAATAAGTTTGTTTCAGGAGCCTAATTGCTATGCTGATGACTATAATAACAACATCGGCAGGCATTTGGTTATGTTTTTGAGTAGGATCATTTTTGCAGTGAAGAAATATGAGAAATGCAGATTCCACCTAGTCTTACTGTAATTCATCAGGGTTTTTTATTTATTCCAAACATATGGATCTCATTTACTTAGATAGGAGATAGTCAAATTTGTAGATGGCTGCAGAAACCCCACTAAGTAGGCTTTCTTCTTTGTTACAATTGGTCACAGTTCATTTTTATCCCAACTCTGGTTTTTGACCATTTTCTATGTGCCCTGAATTGAAATCCTTTACAATCTAGAGATGCTCCACCATAAACAGTTGATTTAATTCACAAAGACTTTGCTACCAGTTATCCTCATGGGCCGATATTGAGCAACGCAAAATGATTCCTGACAGACATAAGTATTCTTCTACCACAGCTTCTATCTTAATCAAGCAAAATCAGTGAAAGACTCTTCTTGACTTCAACTTGCTTTGGCTCAGATTTGCAGAGACTGGTGTTTAAAGGTATTCAGGTGCCTAAGGGGGCAGGAAGCACCTTGTAGATTTCCCAATTGTCATAAAATATGACTCCAGTCCCAGATGATTCACTAACAATTCCTGTAGCTATTTTGTAATTGGCAGTATGGATTACATACATGCTTAACCCTTGGTGTTAGATAACGTTGCAATCTGTATTAATAAAAATGACAAGAATCTAAACCCATAAGTCTTCTGAATTAACACCTTTAACTTAGCAGTGCACAGCTAAACTAACAGAATCAGATTTCCAGAAATGCAGGGCTGGATATTGCATTTAATATTTGTCTAATGACTCATGGTCAGCTTCAACAGCAGAAGGCTTCCATTTTGCAGACTATACTTTGGAATGCTGAGCCAAAACAGCATGCACAGATTCATTGACACAATATTAACTATCATCCACTCACTATTAACAATGGATTAAATTACCAGGAGCATTGAGCAGTGTTCTATTCAACAATATTCTCTACTATTCTTGCTAGAAATTTGTTTCCAAAGTGAGTATTTTATGCACCTGTTGTAAATGGGAAATGATGTTTCAGTTTAACAAAAACCTTTTGTTATTATGCACAACCATTATTAATGGATTACATTTTTAATCCACTTTGTCACATAAATAGAAAATCTATGGTTTGACAGGATTAAGTATTTATCAAAGATTTTACTGTTGTTATTATTATTAGTGCTTTTCAAACAGTTATTTTCTACCGGAGTTTTTTCATAGTAGTGTTTTAACTTCTTAAAAATTAATGTTTACTTTGGACTTTAAAGCCAGGCAGTTGCTTCATTCCCAACAGATCACTGCCTCACTCATACTCCCATTAACTTCAATGAGAAAAGGAGCATGGCCCAAGAAAATAATTTGTAAAAAAAGAAATCTACATTTTATCAACCCAATAGACATTAAAGGAATTAATTACAAAGCTCAGAACAGAGGATAGTTGAAATGACACAACATATAAAGATATCTTCCATAATTACATTGACAATTTCTAATCACATTTAAAATCCCGTAGTTATCAAAACACCTGAGTAATCTGATCTTGAGATGTTTTCTATTTACTCAGAATTCAAAGGCTTTCTTTCAAATAAAAGGTAGAAACAGCTTTGAAGATAAATGACAAAGGAGTGAGGGAAACCCTAAAGAAATCATAAAGAAATTTAAGTATTATGTCCTTAATGTAATTTCCCGCATTTCTCATATTTCTTATAGACTTAACACATTCAGAGTGAAAAAGTGCTCAACTAATTTTTCTGAACACTATCTTAAGCATAAACTGTAAAATTACCCTGTATGTTTTGCCTGATTGAAGCGTATAGCTCTATAGCTTGCCTTTTAATCCGTGCACCATGCCACTGGAAATTATTTGCAATATTCACAAAGACTTCCTTATCCCCACTCCCACTGAGAGAAAACATATACTATTCATTATGTTGATGCAAGTGAGGCAGCAGTTAATCATCTGCTTTAAAAACAAGGTTCTTGGGCATTATTTAATTCCCTGAACCAGAAAGCCATGTGTTTGTATTTACACAAATTGATCTTGCCATTGCCATGTTAAAAAAACCCAACCATACACTAAATGCGGAGTCAATTCTGGCCTACAAGCCTTTTCCTCTTCTATATTTATTCGCACTCAGATCAGTTTTAGAGTTGGCCTTTTCTGTCTTTTTTTCCCAGCCACAATCCTACTAGCTTCAACAGGCCTTGTCCCTGTCACTGAAGAAGGCAGGATTAGGCACTTAACTCGTCATGGAGCCTAAACTGTTGCAAAACCAGCACGTACTATTAAAAGCACTAGAAATTAAAAAACATAGTAGGAATGCAACTTTGAACTGCGCTAGATGGCCATCTCAATGCAGTTCTATAGAAAGCCTCTCTCAAGATTTTGAGGGGGTCTTCAGGTTTGACAGCAATAAAAATATTAAATATTCCTACTAACGAGTACCCTACTGCTTTAAAAAATGCAAGAAAAAAAACACTGAATAGGAAATACTAATTGGCTTCAACAGGAAAAGAAAAAGACTATCGATCTTAAAAGTAATATTTTTTTGGAATCTGCTTCGCAATATGCCCACCGAGAAAAATCTGAGAAACCAAAGGATGACAGAGCTCTGCTGAGCAGCAAGCCTAGAAAGTAAAATATTTTTAAAACTGATTGCATAGCGTGCCTTACACAATAAGAAAGATAATAATAACGTGGAGGAACAGAAGGAGTTTTTGAAGTGAAGACAATATTTTAGACTTAAAGTTCTAAAAGCGAAATATCCTTACTCCACTTTACAGGAAACAAGCATGATACTCAAATACAACAGGGTGTGTAATTCTAAACCTATTCTGCATCACAGAAATGGTTAAGTATTCTTAGTTGCTAGCCATCACGAAAATTGTTTTGAGAATAGTAAATATATTTGCACGACAGACTAGTTAAGTCTGTCTTTGATTTCCAGGGCTTTTGGGGAAGTTCCCGTCCAAGAATTCAAATTATCACATGGTGAAGTGAGATAAAGCACTTGACACTTTGGATTTCACTACTAGAAAGTCCCTTTGGAGAGACCACACGATGTGCATTATTCATATTTTCAGATTTTGGACATCAGTCTTACTTCACATGACAGCGTGGGCTACATGTTGATCACGTTGTACTGCTAGCTGAGAAACTTGCTGTGTGACTTCAGGGTGCTTATTTCCCCCTCTGTGAAACAACGCTGCTTACTCAGACCGAAACAGGACGAGAATAGAGTACTGTGCATGAAAGCGCTGCTTCTGGATTACATTACTTTGACGAGGAATCTTTTTGACCTTTAGGGCAGTCGACTTCCACAAGTGACGAAGGATCCCTCCTTCAACCTGCAGTGCATTTCTTCACGCAGCTAAGCGTTGTGAGCTCCTCTCCCTTTACTCAACCTTCTGCTTTATTAATTAAACTGATTATCTTTGCGTCCTTTTTTTTTTTTTTCATTTTGGCTATGAGAAGGACCCATCACGTTTCTAATAGACACAGCACAACAGGCACTGTCATTATTATTACAATTTTTTAGTTTTTAAGAACTGCCATCCAACACGCCCCCTGAGCACAGCACCAGAAAACAGACCATGCACCGAGCAGAGGCAAAGGAAGGGTGGGTGAAGGGGGTGTCGGCTTGCCCCGCACGCCCCCCA